>VZTX01029066.1:142030-180488 GCA_013400915.1 Pardalotus punctatus | reverse complement strand
AAAAAAAAACAAACCCAAAACCACCCACCAATATATGTCTCATTGATTAGTACTTGTCTGGCAGCTCTAAGGTAAGTTAAAATGAAACTGCCATTTTCATTATGTCTGCCTTTTGACAATGTAATAGTGTAGCGGTGGTTCAAGCCCAGAGAGTTTCTTCCCCCGTGAGGAATCTGTGGAGACCTAGAGTCCCCCCGTCTCTCAGTTCATAATGGTATTTTTGTATCTCCCTCTCTCCTCCCTACCTCCTTCCCGATTGTTCCCTGTCCCTTGTCCCTCCCTGGTTCCTCCCCCGTGCCGTTCCGAGATTGGTTGTTACCCTCAGAATAAAAGTTTGATGCACTGCTGAGGCCGGGGTCTCTCGCCCTTGACCCCAAGCACCTGACCACCGTGTGACCGCGTGTCTGATTGGGGTCCGGGCGAGGGAACACTCTCTTTGCAGCACTCCGGCTTTTGGGGACAGCGTGGCTGCCGTCCTAGGGAATCGCAGCTCGCGGCTGGGGGAGACGGTCCCCGACTGCAGTGAACCTGGCGCTCAGGGATGCTCGCAGACACCGCTGACGAGCTGCTGACCATCCCTTGTGGTCAGCTGGTCCAGCCCACGCGACCGGCAACATAATAGTAACTAATTATTATGGCCGAAATAGGCCAAGATATAAAAAATGTGAAAGGTTATGAATAACACTTTCCAGGTCCCACTTACTCCAGGAACCTCTGTCAACAGCATATCTCTGCTGTAATGTGCTGGCTCTTCTGCTGCGTCTACAAAGAGCAAGAATGATATCAAGACTTCCACTTCTTTCCATGCCTGGCCCACATATTAAGAGCAAAACTGAGCACAGAGGCCATCCCAGCAGACACTGCCAGAGACACATGCTCATTGCAGGTCCCCTTCTGAAAATAGGGCTGGAGAGCCTCAATCTTTTGGGAACTTTGGAAGTGTTAAGTTAAAGTTTCCTCACAGGGTCTTTACAATGTGGTGTGCATTTTATCCTAGGAAAGAACAGGGAGGAAACAGAGAAGTTCACGCACTGTCTTGAAGGTACTGCCCAGAAAATTTTGATGACAACTAGAAGATTTATTACAGATTCCCTTGCCACATTGAAGTGGATGATTTCCATCTGCCCACTCCAAGAGTTCCAGAAATGAAAATAGCTGTAGTAAAGAGTCCCAAAAGGTCTGAAAGGTCAGTAAAATTTTACACTTCTTTAAGAAAACTGCAGATCATTTCTCAATTGGTTGGGATGTGCCACAAAAAAAAACCCAAACCCTGAAGCCTCTGTTTGTATGCTGTTAAATGACTTCAGACTGTATTTTTTGACATTTTATTGGCTAATAAGAAGATACACCTAAGAATAAAATGCACATATGGAACTTTTATTTGTCACACCATCCCTGACAAGTAAATTTCCCTTTAGACTATAAATACAGAACAGCTGTGGAAACATAGACAACTCATTATAAGCAAGTATATACTGAATGAGAAAATGAAAATCAGTTATTTTGGAAATTGGGTCTTAAGGCTCTAAATAACCTCATAGAAAGTTTAATGAAGCTCTTTATACTAATCACATTTTTCTAAAAGGAGATATATAGATTTTTATATTTTTGGGTGATACTGGTGTTTTCAAACTTTCTCTGTTTAAATTTATTTATTAGACAAGAATGTTTATGTTATTATCTTACACTGCCATTAGTTGAGATGTGAGATCAGATATTTTCCAAACATTTAAAGTAGACTTGAAAGCAGCATGGAAATTGTAACATGGCTTTCATGGGTTTGGCCATGTCAAGATACGTAGCTTTAAAAATAATTTTGATGAAATGTGATGTCTGTAAAACAGTATTAATGAAGATACTTGATCTAGAGTTTACTACATTGTGCAACTGTTTTTCCTATGCAAACACAGTGGGAGAAATATATCAAACATTTTATAATGAAGCATGCTCTATTAAACAAGTGCACTGCAGCACATTCTATTAAACAAGGAGCTTAGAATCAGGATTTTAGAAGCTTATTTTTTTTTCAAAATAGAGCTTCTATGTAAAAAAAATTGATGGAAGCTTTATGCAGTCATCTTATGTCAACAGAGAGGGACATATTTTAGGCATTGAAATCAACATTATTCCTCAGGCATGTATACAGAATAATTTAACACAACTGGTGGTCTTTGCTTAAGAAAGCCAAACACTGGAGCAGCAGGGATTCTGCAGGTCAGGAAACAGCGTGGGAAAACCTGCTGGTACTATGGATGGCATCCTCATTTCAATGAACAACAATTATAAACATTCTCCTAAAGTCATCAGTAAATACATAAAACCTTT
The DNA here is from genome assembly GCA_013400915.1 of Pardalotus punctatus. NCBI lineage: Eukaryota > Metazoa > Chordata > Aves > Passeriformes > Pardalotidae > Pardalotus > Pardalotus punctatus. Next base: position 178,163 of record VZTX01029066.1, on the reverse strand, counting down.
CAGATGAATTTTCAGTTTAGTCAATTAGCAGCAAAGATGAGAGATAAATGGTTTATTTTATGTCTTGCCTTAAGTAATTTATGATTTCTATTGATAGTGTTCCAGGATATAAAACACCATTTGGACACTTAAGACAGAAAATGTTTTCAAACCACTGTTGTAATACTAATAATCTGCAGCAATAGGTAATTTTCTCATATATGAATAGAATTAACTTAAAATATCACCATAACATTAATTTTAAAAGGGCTTCAAAATTGCATTATATCATCAAATTGCATAACATGTTGAGATAACATTTCATGTCTTTCCATGTGAAAATTAATTTTAATTAGGTATATTTAAAACCAGTAATCATGGTAGCTTGGTCTGATTAACATGAGTTAAAGCAAGACAGAGTTTATGTTAATCGCATTAAATATCTGAATTATAATTTTTATTATAAACAGAAATATTTCAGAAACTGATTTAAAAGCACTGAATAATCTGCTCTAAGAATTTCTATGGATTGTGCTCATTTTTCATATACTTTTTCATCTTTCCCTTCAATATCCAGACAGCAGAAACTTTCTTCTTTTCTCTTCTCTACCCCTACTCATTTTAATGGCATGTCATCACAATTGAGGCAAATGCTGATCATCAAAAGAAAACAGGAGAAATAAAGGAAGCTATTCCACTCCTGTTTCACTGTAATAACTAATCTCTTACCTTGCATCTTCATTCAGCAGAGATCTACAGATTCTCTCCAGATCTGGTGCTTGAGCCCAGGAAGTTAGGTCTTTATCCAATTTTTAATAAGTCCAAGCTAGGTTTTATATGTCAAACTCACATTGAAACCATAGCACCACATTATCTTTACCCCATAGTAAGATTTAATAGACAAACCTCTTCTTTTTGACTGTACTTTTTTCCAACGGCAGGTTTAGTCTGAATCTCTAAAATAATATATATAGTTGACTCAAACTCTCCCACAGGGCTGCCTCTATTCTTGCCAGAATTTGACATTTATAAGTTTATGTAAGGTCATCTTTCTCCACAGGCTCAGAATTACAGCAGTGTCAATTTTTCTGCTTAACAAAGCCAGTTCCTGAAAGGGCAAGCAACTACAGGATCCAATTGCTTGGAAATTATTTCCAAAAACCTGAGAGACCAAAGAGAAGATGAGATTTAATAGCACCTCTCATTAATCCAGAAATTTAAAATTCTGGAGTTATGACACCTGGTAAGAATGATGAGGTGTGTCAGTGCTTTCAGTAAGCATAGACTGGTCAAAGAAGTGAGATAACACCGAAGTCAGTGGAAAACACCCATACAGGAGCTAAGGGGGCCTGGTCACAAGCAAGACAGTTTTAGTGACAGCAGTCATGTGTACACTGACAGAGGACAGGGCTGTGTACCTGGAAAGAAAAGGTATTTTCCCCATTTCCGGGATCCGCAACTAATTACCCACATGGGACTGTGCGAAGTTCGATGCAACTTCATTTTTATTCTCCTGGCAGCTGCAAGGACTAGTTTTTTCTGGCATTTGGTTTTCCAGTACGACAACCAATGCCCTCCCCACTCCTTCCCCCTTACCCTCTGCCCCCCCACTTAGCAGAACTATACAATATTTGAATTTTTGCATTATGGTTTCTTAGCATCTTTGAGAGCACAAATGAAATTTACCTTTATGTGAAAAACCTCCCACCAACAAACCAATAAACAAACAAACCAGAACACATCCCCCCTCCCTCCCAAACATAATACATTTAGTTTCTTTCAGCTGGATTTATGCCACCAGGAACACCTTCCTCCTTCTGCCTTAAGATTAAATTAAAAATACCCCATATCCAACCAAAGAACTTTCAACAACAAACTGTCATGTTCATAATTTAATTGCAGAATTATGTTGCTGGGTTTCTTTTTGTAGTTGGCACAAAACCATGGTACCTTTCACTTGTGGAATATATGACAGTGTAGTTCCTTATGCTGTAGAAAACCTTGATTTGTACACAAGCTGCACTTGAAAATCCTAGTTCTTCCTACCCTGTTTTTCTTGAGTATTGCTAAGACAGAGCCACATAAAATATTGTTCTGCTCAACCGCACTGTTCTATTGTTCTGTTCTGCCACAATGTTACTTACAAGCTTTTTCCTTCCATTAAAATAAATGAAAAAACACTACACCACTACAAAAACCCCCCTGCCAGATTTGCATGTGGCAAAAGCCCCAGTAGGCATGGATGTTAGAGGGATTTTATCTACATTTTATTTTGTTCTCCGAATGTTGACTTTAACAGCAGTTCCCAACACTGACTTATGTCCAAAGCAAACCTCCCTCTTCCACTCAAATCAAGCAGCGACCTGGTTGCTTATTCATTGACATCTTTCACAGGTGAAGTACAGCTCCTGCTCTTCTGGAACACAGTCCTGTGCCTGGAGAGATGCTAGGAAGGCACAGGTGAACTCCCTGGAGAGGTTAACACACCCTCAGATGCTCCTCAGGAGACCTAATGAAATTTCTGTTATTCATGCACACATTATTGGTCTACTTCCCATTTTCACTCTTTCATTATGTGGCATATGGGACACATGGAAAAATGTCATGTGTCTTAAGTTTGATACAAACCCACAAGGGATAACCTTACTACTCACTGCACTTCTTTCACATACCACAATCAAGATTTGCAGATAATTAAAAAAAAAAAACAATTCAGGTACTCCACATATTACATATGTGATTGACACAACCTGCATTTCACAGGAAAAAAATTGTGTCAAACTTCTATACTTAACACCACTATACTTGTTGTAAGTTTTAATGATGAAACATTTTAAGTAGAATGTGATGAAAGCCAAACAAATACACCCAAATCAACAAAAATACCACATAAAACTCTATCACAAAAAAGTGAAGTTTCACTGACAACTAAGGGTTACTCTTGCTTTAATGGTACTGTATACCACAAATTCTAATGTGTCACTAAGACAGAGGCTTATCAAAATTCTGTATCAGATTCACAAACCCCTACAAATATAATAAAATCAGGCCATTTGACAAGATGTATTTTTCACTGTATATAGAAATGTTGTAATTTAGACCCTTCCTTAGTTCAAATTTCTTAACAAAAATATCGTAAATTACCTAGACCACTGAAACAAACAGAATTGTTAAAACCCACCTCAGCTCACACAGTGAATTTCTGAGATGCCTGGCTAAACAACAGTGTTCACTTGTACATTCATTAATGTTAATGGTGGATATGAAAAGCATATTAATTCCTTCTGTTTATCTGTTCATTTTTACATATTCATACCAGAGGTACGAAGCCAGGAAAACAACAGTTCTTGTACTTCCATCTCAGTACAGTTTCACTGTGCAGCTGCGTGTTGCCATTTTGTCCACAGAAGCTGCAAGATGTGTACTTTTTGCATGGGGCAGTTTTGAGAACTAAAGGGGGGAATGAGGGGAAAACAAGATAATTTAGGTGGTCTTTTAGAGCCTGTTTCCTGGCTTTGCTGAGAGCCCCCCCACATAAATCATGCACCAATGCCAAAATGGAATGCTGACATCATTTTATATCACAGACAGCTGTGTTTCCTGCTCAGGTTTTTGGAAGGTGGTTCTGAGTGACACCTAAAATAACCTGTAAGTGTGATTTTCTTCAAACAAGAAAGCTCAAGATATTTCACTTATGGAAGCAATATTCTAACTTCTCTTACACAACAGTGTCTGTGGACTCCTGGTCTTCAAACATATACTGGATTGCCATCTCAAAGGGCTTTTTTTCACTCAGGGTGGCATTTTTGGCCTTTCTTCTATTTTGTTTTAACGCACTTCTTTTCAGCAGTAACTGTGGTTAACAGGGTAAAATTAATGAAGTGGAAAGTCCAGAGGACCCCAAATAGATATGGTTATTGGCTCACTTGGTAATGTGGGTAAACTTCCTTAGAGAGGGAAAAATGGAACATAAAAAACCCCAAACAAGCCTTTTTGAACCCTCTGCATACACTGTTTTTCTCAGTGTACCTTACCGAATAGGTAAAATTTGCAAATGTTAGTTGTAGTGGCTCAGCCCTGCTGATTCTTATTTTCATGCTTCTCTGTATGTTAGAAGGGCTAACTCAGTATTTTTTTTGGCTGCATGATAAATAAATAATGATAGAGAAATAATAAGGATAAACGCCTCAACTTATGAAAGACCCTGAACGAGGCATTGTGGATATTTGTATCTGATATGGTGTGACATAGTAAGTGACTTTTATAGGTTGATCTACAGCTGAATTTTAGCTGTGTAAAATGGTTGAGCTGAGGATCAACCCTATAAGCTCCCTATCAGCCCCCTTTGAATTCTGTTATTTAAAATAGAAAAAAAGCAGCGGATTTTCAAGTGGGCTAAAATGAAACAGTTTCTGTTTTCAATACTTACAATAATAATAATCTTCATGATTGGAAAACCATGGGTTAGAAAAACTGAAATGGAATCAGGGGTTACTGTCTAGGTTATCAGTATGCCACTAACATGATGAGGGGTGATAATGGAATTTAGTTTCTGACCTGCTGCTCTAAATGGAAGTAATAAAGTATGGATTTTTTTTAATAGAGGACAAGAGAAAAGATTTTTTCTTTATTAGAGAGTTGTGAAAAGTAATTTTGGTTTGAAATGTACAAGGAAATTCATGATAATGACAAATCATCTATACCCTTTTAATGCGCACCATGAAAAAATACTTGATGGATACAATAAGGAAAGCATGCAAGTGGCAACGATGTTGAATTTCTCAACACCTACTTGTAATAAGCTTTGGTTACATTTTAAATATATTAAAGTACCTTAAACTATAAAGTATGCATCATAAAGACATTAACATTCTTTTAACCCATATAATTTTGTTTTTATTATTAAAATAGCTTATGTCATGGTGATCAATAGACAAGTGAAAAAGGATTCATTAGGGAAACGATAGGTAAGAAATACGCAGTCTTTCTGGTTTAGGATGAAAAGCAGTAAGGTTGAAAATAAACAGTTAGAGAAACAAAGGAGAAATTTCAACCAAAAAAGAATTCCTCCAGGACAATTTTTTTAAAATATAGAAAATACTAAACTATAATTGACAACAGTTCTTAGCTTGCTGCAGAAGCTGACGCTGAGTGTATCCACAGGACTCCAAAAATGCTGGTTCTAATAAAATAAGAAAGACTCATTTCAAGATGTTTCCCACAAAAATTCTCTATATACATCCCAACACAGTCTGTGTGAATTGAGACCTGAGGGCTTTAGAGACAAGATGTCTTGGAGTCTAAATATTCAGTCAGAAAAAACTTCATAAACATAGAAGTTCCTAACATAAAACTGCATAAAACTTGATTTCACCTTTGGGATTATGCTTCCATTAAGGTCACTATTTCCTATTCACTCTTTCATTCCCTCATTCATTCACCATGTTATAATGAACTGTTTCTGAGGAATAATGCAAATGTCTCTTTATCTGTCCTAGGATGGAAAATAAAACAGAGGGAAACTGTATAATGCAATCCATTTTCAGTATTTTGTTCTATGACCATCCTTCTCCCATCTTATTTGAATTTCATAAGAGAAAAGAAAAACAACAGCAGCCTTTTCCTATTCTTGATGTCCTGGCAGTTTCATATTAGTGGAAAACCCTGCAAAGTGATTAGTTTTACATTAACTCTAAGGGACATGATGACAACAAAGTTATTTTGTCTTCTTGTAGTAATACTTACAGGGAAAAAAAGAATAGAAAATGGAGGCTAACTATAGTGTCTTAAAAAAGATGACTTTGAGAAACTGGTGTGACAGTAAAGGGTATACTGTAGAGGGAATCATTCCTTCTATGCAGCTTGTCTGGGGTATCAGGGCCCACAGTTCAGAGCTGAAGTTTATTAAAGCAAAAACCCAAGAAAACAGAAAAAAATCCCAGTAATGATGGGGCTAAGGCTATAGATTATGTAGTTAGTAGATATAAATTACTATTATATTTTGAGTATTGTTGCTTTCCAATCAACTTCAGACAAGAACTGCTAAATATTTCGTTAAGGCATAAAAAGTTTTACATAACATGGACTTGCTCCCATTTCAATTAAATTCAAATACGTCATATCAACTTGAGTGCGTTTTAGACATGCCTTCCCTATTAACTCAATTCTAATATCTGCATCCTGCAGGTATTTTAGGAGACTTGCTTCAATATTTTTTTCTCATATGAAGATCACAAAACCACAAAATATGTGCTTGGATATGTCTAATACTATGTATGGAGTAAAAAAGCTTAGAAAGCTGAAGACATCCCAGATATGGACTCTTCTGAAATTTAATTTCAAGTGCTTAAATTCTGCTAGATGTGTGGGCAGATAATAATGGAATTGGTAAGTTTACAACACTGATTTGAGTAGCTGAAAGACTGTATGAATTAGGTGCCACTGCAGACCTTGTGCATACACAGCATAGACAGTGAGACGTATTTCCCGTTGCCATGAATATCTACAGGATTTTGAATTTGCTTTTTCTTTTCTATTCCTGGTACTAAGCTAGAGTTTAACATCTTTGTACATTATTCATCTCCCATGAAAGATTTTGCCCTGACGGATTATTTCACCCAGTTCCACCTCTTCTTTTATAACTGCTGCTTTAATTTCTGTTACCTCAGCAGAGGTATTTATGTTCTGTTAATGTAGTTAAGTGTTAACACTAGTTCTTCCTCATTTTCACCAGAGAATATTAATGCAATTCAAGGGAAAACTTATTAAACAGCTTTAGGCATTTTGGGAATGCAGAAATAATTTCAGAATAAAATACTTAATAAAAGGGACTGGAGCGCATGTGTAATTAATACTTTTTTTTTTTCTCATCTGGGAGAAAGATTGGTGCTGAGAATGTCATTGCAGTTTATGTATTAGTAAATTCCATTTTTCCTCTGACTGAGGGTAATTCTTTCTTTTCACAATAATGACAGGCAGTTAAATCGAGTAAGGAGATAATAGATATGAAGATATTTCAATATTATGTTCATATCTCTCTAATATTCTTGGCAATAACAGCTTCTATCATGAGGGATACTTGCAAGGTGTTATATCAAGGAGGATTAGGAACATTTTCTTAGTTTAGTTTCCACAGCTCTTGGATTTCACTGAAGGCTTGTTAACTCCTGGAATTTTAAGACTAAAATTCTCTGAAAATACCAATGCACAGGCTCAATTTTTTCCACTAATGTCAGTGAGAGATTTTGTTCCACAGCTTGAATTCCCAAGAATGCTGGGAGGTTCATGCTTATCAACAAGCTGACAGCATTCATTATTCTAAATATATCTGTAAATGTAACCCCTCTGATAATAGGTGACTTACTCAGTCTTCAAATCAGTGTGGTGGCACCCATTCAATGGATAAAACCTATAATTAAAGTTCAAGTTCAGAATAAATTCTTTCACACAGATGTTCATGAAGGAAGGATGTGGATTACTTTGTTATGTAATCACCTTGAAAGTCTATTTTTCCACAGCCAGATACCTCGATTAGCATTTCCTTCATGATGTTCATCAATATTTTTCATTTAAGGAGATTCAGTGTCTCATAATTTTGTGTTATGATCTGCATTTCACTCTAATGTTTCTAATCTACTTTTTGCAGAAGTCAGAACATTCAAAAAAACCTATATGACTTCAGAGATTTTTTCCCCCCAATTTAATTGTCAAGAAATCTTTAGGAGCAGGAGGTTGTGGAGAGAGAACAGCAAATTTGGCTTCAGCATTGCTGAATCACTCCCAAGACTCCTTTAGGTCAGCTTGCTTTGCAATTTTAGCTATTATCTAATCTTTTTTTCAGCTATCAGTTTTGTTCCATTGCAACTTAGGAAATTTTATGTTTGCCAAACTAAATAACACCATGTAGGATCTGAGATGTATTAGAGCAATAACAATTTTTTACTTACATTTCACTCAATCCTGAGAATAACAATTGATAAAGTAGCACAAATTAAGAAGAAAGTAGCACAAATTAAGAAGAAAATAGCACAAACTAGGAAAAAAAACCCCTAAAATGTCTATGAAAAAATTAGTTTCATTATATGCAAATTATTTACATTCTACCTAAAAGTAAGAAGTAGAAACACTTTGAAATAAGGGTTTCATGATAGGAAAACATTATAAAATATAATTTAAATTTTACTTACAAATGTTATCAGTTGGAACCTTGAGGTAATACAACAACAACAATAACAACAACAACAACAAAAGTAATAATTCAGTTTGGCCTCATGTTTTGAACATTGCAGAAAAAATACTTTTAGGAAAATTTCAATCTAAAAAAGTATAGCATGATCTAAATAAAAGCTGCTATAGGATGTGAAATTGTGGGCTCACACCTCACTTTTATTACATATTGCTAGGATGACAAGGAGATCTAAATTTGAAAAATGCAGATGAAGATTAGGCTGAGGCTCATGACATAGCCTTTGATAGGGTGTATACGATATATTATATATATGATACAGCATATAACAGACACGCTTATCTACCTATATCTTTCTGCAGAAATACATGACTGCAAAGTACCATACCTTGTTACCTTAAAGGTAAAAAGGAGACAATGTAACAGTTTTAGGTGCATGCGCTTAAAATGCAATTTTTTTTAAAATGGCAATGATGTTAAAAACACCATGTTCTGCTGAGGCATTAGGAGACACCAGCATATACCTACAAATCCATGAGGGAATGGTCCTGACCTTTTAGACTAACCAAATTTTGTGGGGGGAATGAAGTTCTAATAGATTGCTGAATGCACCTGCTGCATCTAAATCTTTTGTGTTTTACCATTAAATTATGAATTTGTGCTTTTTTTCTTTTCTGGCATTTATTTCAGGCATATGTGATTCAAGCTTTCTAAGTCATATCTATTGGTTATGTGCTGCAGGCCCAGCTGCTCTGCACATATGGATTAGATTACGTTTTGGGACAGCGGTCAGATCTTAACTGTGATGTGGTGATCATCAGATGGGAGTTTTTCTTTAGCACAAAGGCCTGCAGTATACTTTAAACCATAAAAATCCTGTTTAGAGTCGTGTTAAATGTTTGAGATATTCCCAGAAGGATTCAAATAGATGACGTCTGAAGCTCTGATAATCAGAAATTATTATGAAAGTGGAATCCTTACTTTCCAAAAGCAGTACCTCAGAAGAAAATCTGATAAACTGACTGCTAAGGATGGACCTCATAAACTTTCTGAACTCCATACATCTGGGGTTTCATGAATACCAGGTATTTACATGTTATTTATCTGCAGTGCTGTGAAATAATCTTGTAAACATTATTTTTAATTCTTAATTGTAATTAGTTGTGAATTGATTTTATATTTTTTGTAAGAGAGTGTTTCCTTTCATAACTTTGATGTAGAATATTTTAATTTTTTTAAAAAGAAAATATGTTTTCTTTGAAAAAATGTTTGTTCTGTTTTTTCTCACAGAAAGGTATCATTCTCACTGAAGTCAAACTTTGCACAGAGGGGAAACAGATTTTATTAGACTCACGATATAGCTAGAAAAAAAAACCACAAAGAAAAGTGATGTTTTTTCCTATTTTTATTTGTCATTTTAGTCTTTTAAGCAAATCTTGGGTTTTTTAGTCTTAGTTAAAATTTACATTTTATTTCTCAGTCACAACAAATAAATCTAATCTTGGAACATTTATGCCATCAATCATTGTTTTATTACTGTCAATTCATTAAAATCTGTATTAATTACTCATCTCTTTCATCTTTCTGTTCCTTTTTCCTGCTCCATAATATTTCAAAATATCCTCGATATTAGAAATTTTATAAAGAGTAAATTATCCTCACAACAAGAAAAATGTCTAATCCCACAGAATATTTTAAATTAAATCCAGTGGCAAAAAAAAAAAAAAAGAAAAGAAAGGAAAAACCAATAAAGATAAAAATATTTCTTAGTGATTGAGAAAAATTAGGAACTGTTCTACTGCAAACTATTCAGGGAAAGTCTATGGAGGAAAATGGAAATATTTAATACAATTAATTTTTTTATTAGCTTGTTTCATTTTTTTCCTGAAAAGCTTCCTGCAAAAACTTCCAGGTTTTGTCTTGAATTGAAAAAATCTGTTCATAACTATTGTGGAACTCTCTTAAGTCTCTGGAACTATTCAAATCAGAGAAGAAATATTAATTAAGCTGAATTTATTTTCAGTTTAATTTACATATTTTCAAATATATTTATGATGATAAAATTCAGCCTATGCATCACTACCTTAAGCTACTCATGCAAAATTGTCCAGCATTTGATGGCATCTTTACTTCTAAGCAGACTAATGCATCACCTGCACATGTGTGGGCTGCAGCAAATGTGATTTTGGTAAGCCTTCAACATTTTACAAATTGGAATTCTATGAAAGAATATTAATTCCTCACTAGAGATATCTTTGAAGAACCCATAGATCTGTTTTGAAAGCCTGCTTTGTACTTAGAGTTAAACACATTTTACTATTCATACCCACTTAGGCGTGAGTTAGTTGGCTGTTGGCATGTGTGAGATGCATTTGTGAACTGACACTTCCCGAAAAGATCAGAAAAGTACCACCTTTTTCAGAATTACATCTTCTAAGAGTGTGCTTCATCTAAGCAGCAGATATCATAGCAGTGAAAACTTCTATCTTAATGCAGGCCAAATATGATCTGATACAATCTATATTAATATATAGAAATCATAAAACTTCATTGTAAGTGGTCGGCAGCTGCATCACGCTTTGTACATACATACATCTAAAAGTTACTGTAATTGGATATGTATTTCTGGTCGCTCTGTTTATCTGACTCATAAAGGTCATGACTCAAGATGCTTGGCAGAATGACATTTGGAGGGAAAAGCAACTGTTTGTTATGGAAAGCAAAAACAGATAAACAGGAATATAGAAGAAAGCACTAAATGTCAAGCACTTCAACACCATGCCACTTTTCATGTTTTTTATGGTAAAGTATTTACATGCAAATTCTTAATACATTTTGGAGAAGTGGCTCAGCAGTAGACAGATAAGGTGTAATTAAAAATAATTACTGGAGAAGAGACTACATTTACTTTCATAACATGAGAAGACCTAAACCACAAAATTGATGTAACCACTGACAAGGGAGAAAAGAGAAAAAAGAGTTTGCCCCATGCCCTGCTCCCCTGTCAGGACGTTAGCACTTACTTGGCTAATGAAGCAGGAAGTGCAGCACCAAGCACTCTGATTTTCAGAGATGAGATGCCAGATAGCCACTGGAAGATGGGTTCTGTGTGATTTCAGCCAGGCACTCTAAATTCATTCCTCCACACTATGAACTGTTATAAGGAGAGAAGGATTCAAGACCTCAATTTTTATTAGGTTTCAGCCCTTACTGCATGGGAGAATGCAAATTCCTCTGCCGAAAAGTTCTATTACTACACACTAGAAGTAGAGAAGAATTCCAAATGAAAGCACCTAGTATGCTCTAAGTGGCATATAACCATATTTAAATCCAAAATTTATTTTATAACAGTATTGAATTGATATTAGCTGAATCTGAAGTGTAAAATCCTGGTTTCACTGGTAGCTATATGCATTTCATTATTGCCATTACTGAGGCTATATTTCAGCTGATGCAGGGTCACTTTGTGAACCCATGATGATTTTCACCAGCTGAGGATTTGGCCCAGATTTACTGAGCACTACTGGGTTTTGCACTATGGACACTTGCCCACTGGGAATAAGGTTAACCATTAGCTCGCTTTATAGGCAAAATTATATCCATCAAAAGGTCAGAACTCCCTGTCAGAAGTAGCTCCAGGTGAATTTCAGAGACTGCTGTAAAAGTAACTTTATGAAATGCAGAAGACGATACAGTATCCCACAGGCCACTTTACAGAAAAGGAGTATATATGACATTCGTATCAAAGAACATATGATGGATTATTCTTTCCTCCATTATTGCTGTGGTTTTTTTTTTGTGATAGTTACAGACACAACACTGGACATTACTTCATTTAGTTTTGAGGCCATATTTTAAAAGTAACTGTATGAGATACAGTCCTAAGCCCTCTGTAGAGATAATTTGATACCAAATAGATTCAACATTTCTTTTAATTCAGCCTGACCTTTGGATAAACCTTGATCAGCACTTAGGAGTATGTTTTATTTTTGTCACTCAGAACAATTGGGGCAGGACGACCAAACTTTTCCTGAAATAAAGTGAGTTCACTCCACTAATAGAAATCTTTTCCTTGTCCAGGATATCTCTGATCCACTAAATGCATAACTTCCAGCTCTTGCTGCTTTCCTTATTCCTCCACTTGAACCATAAAAAACTGCAAACAGCAATGCAGGAACAGCACATCGTGTCTAATAATTTACAATGCCTATGCTATTGCAACATTTTCCCCATTTATCCTATGAAAGGCATGACAGTTGTGTTTTATTGAATTTGTTATCTGTTACAAAAACCCTTTAAAAATAAATATCTTATCCTTTGATCTTCATGGTCTTCTGGCCCTGACTGAATTAAGAGTTAAAGACCAAATGTCATAGCTGGAGGCATTTAACTTTGAGGGTCTGCAAGAGAAAACAATCTTTATAGGAGACATTACCTCAGTAATTTATCTCCCTTATGTCATTTCTGCCTTTCTTGTACATATTCACAGTACCCCAAAAGTGCAGGTAGATTCACCATATAAGACACATTCCAGGCCTTCCTGTAGGCTCCATGAGTGTCCAAAACCAGCTGCCTCCCTGGCCTCAAAAGAGGGACTGAGGGCTGTTTTTGCACGTGTGGTGTGTACAGACTGTCTGAAAGTCTGCCTCTGGGCACCTCTGCTCCCATTCTGGCATCTTCCCAAAGCTCACTAACTGCAAGAGAGGCAGGATTTGTGGCACAGTGTGTGCATTAGAAGTGCTCCTTCTCTGCACATCAAGGATGAAATCCATTTAATAACTCACAGACTCTGAATATTTTTTCTTATTGGAAAGGTACCCAAGAATGTGAAGCATATAATTTAATGAAACTATCAAGTGCACATCATAGCTCTTAAATATCAAAAGTAATGAAGAAAAAACATACTGGGTAACAACAGTCCATATTTGTAAGTAACTTTTGGGCTCTGGTATGCTACTGTAGGAATTGCAGTTGGCTGAACTGTAAAATAAAATGCCAGTGATCACCATCCAAAAGACCGGCTTTACTCCAAAGCATTGTGGCAGAAACAATGTTGTTATTCTGTATTTGCAGAGTAAGAAAACTTTGCAAAATCTTAAATGCTACTGCAAATGCTGGCTCTTAACGTGTATTTAAATAACAGAAGAGATAATTATGTACACAACAGGAAAAACAGTAGGGATACTAATGCTAGAGGAAGGAAGTGAAAAACATCACAAATGTATGCAAAGGTAGATCAGAAAGTGCCTGAGTATTTAACTGCAATATGCAGCTTCTTTGCAAAATGTATGTTTGAGGAAAGATTGACAAAAGGAATAATATAAGTTCCAAATATAGACTCTATGTGTAGGTTCAAAAGATTATTATGAGTAGATCTATTAACCTGGCTGGAGAGGAATATAAAGTACAGCATGAAATAGCTGGAAATAGCATGTGGTGAAGTGCTCTGAAAGAAACATGAAGAGACCAATTATCACAGTACCTGCAACAAAATCTACAGAACAAGAGTACACCTATATTAGGCAATTCTTACACTATTATTTCTTCTTGAAGTATATAAAGCTAGAAAGCTAGATGTTGGCTATAAAAAGAGAATAAAGGAACACACCACATCAAAAACTTTTCAGTTTGATAGGAAATTTCATTTGACATGCAGAAAGCAGTGATGGGTATGACTAATTGGACCAGAAAACCTGGAGTACAAAATCCAAAAACTTCAATTCCAACATTGGTTTTAATCTCATATTGCAGCTATGATAGCCATAACATATAATATTGTTTCTATTGAAAGATACCAAGTCCTCCCAAAAGCAAAATCCATGGGCATTCCTAAATACTACAGAAAATAAAAAGTCATGGAGTCTTAATGTAATAAATGGCTGCAATGGCGACACTATCCTTGACTCTTAGATAATAAGTAAGGTAAGTAATCGACAGATTAATAATTTTTACACAGATTTCTCAGAAGGGTTGTCCAGGGTAAAGAAGCATTATTGTCCTTGTGCAAACAGCAATCCAGAGAACAGACAGAGCATCACATCTAATTATGGCTGCACAGTAAATCTGAAACATATCTGGGAAAAGAGCACAAGGTTACTAACTCCCAGGCTGGGATTCTATCTGCCTAAAAACGTTACCCTTGGCTGAGATCACATTACTAAGTTACACTGTACGAAGAGAATTGGAATAGTAGCCATCAGACAACCATTATATTTGTACAACACTCCAGTTTATAGGATCTGGTCTAAATCTTCTTTATGGACTTGAAATAGTGAAGTTAGTGGAGTCCCAGTGGAGCCTGTGAAAGTGTTGTTAGATCAGAACATAGCAAAGAACCATGACATATATGCTTGAGGTAAAACACGGCTTTCCAAAGTAATATAGAATGAAGGCATAATTTGTTGCAGAATGAATTCTCTCAGAGAACATTTTCATTGCTTGGAATGATTCCAAAAGAGCAAAGCTTTTTATTCTGTGATAAAAAACAAAAATCCCACCATAAAGCTTTCATTAAGAATTTCACTATTATTTTTTATATAATTTTACATTCAGCCCACTTTAATATGCTCCTTGATACTCTTCTGTCAGGCAAGAGTTACATGGCATTGCAGCCAAAAGGCCAAAACCAAAAAAGGCCTTGAAACCAACACAAAAACCTTATATGCACTCATTTCAAGCCTAAACGTTCACTTCAGTGTGCAGAAGTGTTCAGTCTTGTACTGCACTTGCAGTCTAATGGAAAAAAAAACCACACTATAGCAGGTTCAGCTACAGCAGAGAAGAAAAGTCTGAAATTCAGCAAAGGTAAATGCAGGGTGTGGGGAAAAACCTGGGGAAAAACAAACCTCTGCACCAGTACCTGCTGGGAAGCAGCTCTGTGAAGAGGGACCTGGGGGTCCTTGTGGACAACAGCCTGTCCATGAGCCAGCAGCGTGTCCTTGGAGCCAAGAAAGCCAAGGGGATCCTGGGGGTATTAGGAAGAGCCCGTAGCTCAAGGGAGGTGATCTTGCCCCTCTGCTCAGCCATGGTGAGGCACGTCTGGAGTTCTGTGTCCAGTTCTGGGCTCCTCAGGACAAGAGAAATGCAGCTCCTGGAGCAGGTCCAGTGGAAGGCAGTAAGGATGATTAAGGGACTGGAGCATCTCTGTTAAGAGGAAGGCTGAGGGAGCTGGGCCTGTTCAGCCTCAAGAAGAGACAACTGAGAGGGAACCTCATCACTGTACGTAAGTATCTGCAGGGAGGGTGTCAGGAGGATGGAGCCAGGCTCTGCTCAGTGGTGCCGAGCAACAGAGCAAGAGGCAGTGGGCACAAACTGATGCACAGGAAGTTCCACCTGAATATGAGGAAGAACTTCTTTCCTGTGGGTGACCAAGCACTGGAACAGGTTGCCCAGAGAGTGGTGGGCCTGCATGAACCTCACGAAATTCAACAAGGCCAAGTGCAAGGTCCTGCACCTGGGTCAGCACAACCACCAGCACAGATGGGATGATGATAGGATTGAGAGCATCCCTGCAGAGAAGGACTTGGGGATAGTGTTGGATGAAAAATTGGTCAGTAGTGGTGTATTGGTTTTGCATGGCAAGGTTTGGTAGCATGGGGACGCAGGGGTGACTTCTGTGAGAAGATGTCAGAAGCTTTGCCCATGTCTGAGAGAGCCAAAGCCAACCAACTCCAAGATGGACCTGCTGCTGCCCAAGGCCAAAGCCATCGGTGACAGCGGAAGCATGTTTGGGATAACATACCTAAGATGTTGACCGAGACTGCTGTGCAACAGCAGCCAGGAGACAGGAGTGGGAACATGTGAGAGAAACAGCCCTGCAGGCACTGGGGTCAGTGAAGGCTGTAGAGACAGGACATGGGGCAACAGTTCTAAACTGAAACAGGCAGGTTTATATTGGACACAGGGCAAAAATTGGTGATAGGAAACTGGAAAGAGTTTCCCAAGGAGTTGTGGGTGGCCCATCCTTGGAAATGTTCAAGGCCAGACCAATGGGGCTTTGAGCAAACTGGTGTAGTGGAAGGTATCCCTGTCCATGGTGGGGGGTTGGATTAGATGACCTCTAAAGGTCCCTTCCAAACAAACCATTCCATAGTTCCATGAAGTGGTGACTGTAACACCACCAGAAATGTAACAGAGAAGCCTGGCTCTTCTGTGAGTTTTTGGAACATATTTCAGTAGACTGATGATAAGACTGAAACAGAAGTTATGTCACAGATCTGGTTCAGCATCTGTTTATCAAGAAAATGTCTTACTCTACTGCTCCCTGTGCTATAATTTTACTTTAATCAATAAACCCATATAAATTGCACTTCCTAGCTCTTCATATTAACTGTCCTGTCATAAATAGCTTACAAGAAAGAAGCTGTTACAATTTTTTTCCTGCTGTAAATCTGTCACCTTTCTCAATATTTCACACTGAAGTAAGTAGAGCCAGGAACCCATGAATGCACATATTAATTCATAAAACCCAACCACGCTAATTATGAATGATGAGGCAATTTCCCTATTTGTAGCCCAATTCCCTGTTTTTTTAATAGAATCTCAATATATTTCTAAGATAAAATGATTAAAATGAACTTCAGATTTAAAGCATCATTTTAGACCCTGAAGTTGTATTGAAAGACGTGACTGAAGGCTGACTGCTTTAAAAAAAAACAAAACATTATAAGCAAAATTCTTTCTGACCTTAAAATTTTGTAATTTCTTTCTAAAATGATTAAAGCAATAAAGTAAAAATATAAAACTCCCACTGTTTTGAACATTTTTATTTTCTTCCTAAATTGATGGTTGAAATGACATCTTGGTTAATTGATTCTGAATTAATTAGAAATGTAACCATCAGAAGAACAGGATGGATTTTTAATTTAGTTTTTAGTAATGAGTGATTTTTTTAAAGTAAGTAGCATTTTTTGGTTAGCTTCTTGCAGGTGAAATCATCGATAATCTGAAGTTTTAGAGTTTTAGATGGTTGGTTTAAATTTTTGAGTTCTCCATAGGAAAGTCCAGTTGTTGAATTCTAGTTTGTAATTTTTTAAAATATGGAATTGAGATAGAAAGATAGGATAGGAAAGGACTTATTATTTGACTTTCGTTTTTTACATTAAATATATAAAATATACTTAAAAAGCAGAAAAAATGTTTAACACTAAAGACTCTCCTGTAGTGGGAATATGGTGAATTGACCTTGGGTAGCTGCCAGATACCCACCCATCTGCTCTCTCACTCCTATTCCTTAATAGCACAGGGGAGTAAATATGCTAAGAAGCTAAAAACACTCGTGGGTGGAGATAAGACAAGGAGATCACTTACCAATTAGTGTCACGACCAAAATATACTCAGTTTGGGGAAAATTAATTTAATTCCTTGGCAATTAGAAGTTTAACCAGATGGCGAGATATAAAAAGTAAAACACCTTCCTCCCAGGCATCTTTTTTCCCTAAACTCAACTTTACTTCCTCATTCCCAACCCCTTGACCTCATCCCTCATCAAGTTTTGCAGGGCAGATGGGGAATGGAGATGGGGATTTTGATCAGTACATAATGGTTTCTGTCTGCTGCTTCTTCCTTTTCAAACTTTTCCTTTGTTCCAGAATGGCATCTTTCCATGCAGTCCTTCAGGATAAAACCTGCCCCAACACTGGGTCTTCCATGGGCCGCAGTGTGAATATATGCTCCAGCATGCTTATACAGGCCACAGGGGAATCTGCTCCAGTACCTGGACTACCTGTTTCCCCTCCTTTTTCTCTGTCCATGGTGTTTGGAGGATTTTCTTCTTTTTTTTTTTTTTTCCCCCTCTTTTCACTCCTCACTGCTGTGTGGTGTTTTTGTCTTATTAAATATGCTTTGCCAGCGGCACTGCCAGCTTGGCTGATGGGTCCAGCACTGTCCTCTGGTTAGTTAGTCACAGATCCAGCTGGAAATAGCTGTGTCCAGCATGGGGCAGCCCCTGGTTTCCTCACCGAGGCGACTCCTGCAGCTCCCTTCCTGCTACCAAGACCTTGGGACCTACACCAGATTATACACTAACATAGGAATGATGCCCTTATATCTGCTATTTAAAACATGTACAAATGCACTTTCAAAAAAACCCCAAAAACAAAAAAGGAGGGAGAAACTGAAAATGTGTACTACTACAAATGCTTCAGGAAAAACCAGACAAAAGAGGATGGCGTTGTTATGATCTGCAAGAATGTAAAATGCTTCTGGAATGAAGAACAAAACAATCAGTTCTCCATGCCTAGGAAGGATGGAAACTGAATTAATGGGCTTGAATTACAGCTTGGAAGATTTAAGATAGATATTAAGTAAAGCTTTCTAATGACATGGATCATGACACACTCAGACTGCCTGAAGAACTTTTAGAGTTTCAGTCATTGGAAATCTCTAAGGACAGGATAGGTTAGCATCTATCAGAGTTGACAGGTACAGCTGATTTTGCCTGAGGGCAAAAGCATAGAGTAGATGACCTCCTGAGGTCTCTTTCAGACTGCTTTTCTCTCATTCTGTGATAGGCAGTGATTTAGACTACAAATACACTCATGACTTCAATAGGTGTATTTATAAAAGAAAGTACTTCTCAGAAAGACATTTGCAGAGATGTCGGTTTTTCAGAAAGTAAGGAGGTATGCATAAAAGGAGTAGAGCTTCTGGCTGAAAATGTAACATGCAATTCTTTTTCTGATAAAAAATAATGTCTTAATTTTCTCAAGACTACAGACAGAAGTTGGATTTGAATTTTCAAGGTGTGCATGGAAAGTCATGTTGCCTCCCTCACCATTATAAGCAGAGCAAAATAATGAAACACATTCAAATGTCTATCTTCTATATGTCTACAACATATGACTTCTGTAGAGATAAACACTTTAGTAATGGGCACTTAATTACAGTAAGAAGATGGTATATATTTTCCTGAGTAGCTGCCCATGCTTTATCTGCATGAAGTCTAAGGACAGGTTAGGTAAGCATCTATCAGAGTTTGCAGGTACAGTTGATTTTGCCTGTGGGCAGAAGCATAGAGTTGATGACTTCCTGGAGTCTCTTTCAGACTGTTTTTCTCTCATTCTGTGAAAGACAGTGATTTAGTCTACAAGTACACTCATGACTGCAATAGAACTTTCTTATTATAAGAAACCTGGTGTTCTTTCACTGAATAATCTGACTAAATACCTGCAGTTACAGACATTTGCACATCTACACCTAAGACTTCCTTTGGCATTAGCAGAGAGGAATGGGCACATTGCTCAGCTCACTTATTTTCAATGCTGCCTTTAGGATGAGATGAGTTGTGCCCTGGAAGTACTTCTTTATTTCCAATGATCATGAAGAAAACCAGAAATGAACAGCTGAAAAATGGACATATGTATTAAACATGTAAGTAAATGAATGTCACTCTTCCTTGCATAGATTTTGACACTGTATATCATCACTTCTCTTCACACAGCTTCTGTGGAATAGGAAGAATTGTTGGCTTCTTTGTGAAGATGTGGAAATGAAGCTGAGGACAGTTACATGAATTGCCCAAGGTCACACCACAAAATTCAGCAGAAGAGATGCCTGAGTCTAAGTTTGTAAAGTCTCAGATGGTTTCAGAGGATTTGTCTTCTTTTTTTTTTTTTAAGGTAACAGAAATGAATTTTTTAATGAAGCATGTGCTTCTAAGACAGTCATCATCACAAGTCTGTTGCTGTTGCTGCTCTTGATTTATCCCTCCAAATAGACACTAATTTCCTTAGCTAGATTATTAAATGAACAAAAAAAGAAAAAATAAAATTGCTGTGTGTGAGAAGGAGTGAGAAAACATTCTAATTAGGATGTTGCAAACCATTTGCAGATTACATAATAGAAAATTGTCTGGTGATACAAGGATGGTAAATCTGTGAAAATACATATCTTCAGAATGAGCATAAATTTACAAGCATCCATATGGTAAAACATTCATGTTTTTTCTGATTTGGAAATGAATAAATTATCTTCAAGTGCTAAAATGCACACACACACACACACACACACACACACTTGTATTCAATACTATATGTGTATTCATACTTACATGATATATATAAGCATTTATTTCAGAATTCTTCAGAATTATGAAGCATTTATTTCAGATTTCTTCAGAATCCAACTGTTTTCTTCAGAATACCTAGTAAAAAGGAAACAGATGTATGGAATACTAGAGTTGATAAATATCTAGTGCTTTAAGTATTTTTTGATGAAGAAGAATTGCAAAGCATATTTGTATGGGGAAAATAATGGTTTATTTTCAGCTATGTGACAAGCAGTACAGTCCCACCAGAGAAGGCACCCAAGGCAAATAATCTTTAAGAAAGTTTTTTAGCTTCTAGGTTTTCACAAAATTCAATAGGCCTTGATGTCCACAGTTTGGTCATAAATATTTGAGGTAAAATCCTGGTCCCATTTGAGAAGAATAACAACAACCCCTTGCTGTGAACAAAAGGAACATTTCCTTCTTGGTTCATGAAGGAATTGGAGCTCTAGAAGCTAATGCCTGAAATGTATATTCAGTTCTGGAAATGGAGAGCTGGGCAGGGAAAGGAGGAAAGAAATAAGAGAGTAGAGAAAAAAGCTTTTCTACAGCATATAAAAAACATGCAACAAAGAAATTCTAGGACACACAGAAGTACTTTGTGACACACATTAAAGCCCTATCTTCTTTTCCAGCTCCCATAATATTCTCCAAAACTATTTCTGCACGCAGTCAGCTCTTACATTAAATTCATTATCTTATATTGGGAATAAATCTCACCTGGGATAATACACCTTGCTTCTCAATACAGAGACTTCAAAGAGCTTCAGATTTAAGTCCCCTGGTAATTCTGATCATCTAATGTTTTCCATGTTCCTTGATCAAGATGGAAAGATCCTATAAGGTGTGAAGAAGTACAAATCAGAAACATTGAATGCTTCTGAATAATCTGTAAAATGATACTTCCAAAGTTTTTAAAAATTTAGAGTTGGTGTAGCTGGTTTTAAACTATCCAGCACAAGAACCATCAGGTCAGGGTAATGCTGGCAATGACAAGAAGTGGCTACAATGCACAGGATATTTTTTTAATTGCTATATGTGAGACAATACATCCATTAGCAGCAATATTTTATTCAGACCACAAGATCTTACCCAGTAACATTTGTAAGAAAGGTGTTTGGCTATATGCAAATACTAATTAATCTTTTCAGAAAAACTAAAGACAGAGGACCAAGGAGAACTGAATAAAGCTTCCTCATGTTATTAGTTCTGGGGACAAATCTGAGCTCTAGCTGGAACAAGTCCTTAGTGAAGTCCAGATGGTGTCTCTGTGATGTGGTCTTTCAATGTGTTACACAATGATTTCAACACTTAATTTTTCTTCTATAACAACATGTGTGAATCTTTTATGTATTTTCAGTGAGCTAAGTCAAAGTATATTCACTTGGTAAACTCCATGCAGAAGTCCTCCACAGAGGAGGAAACTTGTTTTGCTCTGTACAGAAAAAAACAATTTGCGCCTCCATCAAATTAATAATTTAAGAATAAATATATAGAATACTCATCATTTTTGAATAGGCCTGTTTTAACTTACTTGGTTGAAAATACAACTAATTTAATTTGCAAACTTTTTCTAAAGTATGGCCAGATGGAATTCTAAAACACCTACACTTTACTCAAAATCTGTTTCTTGTTGATAAATACTATTATATGTCTAAACTGGTAAAATTGATACTGATTCAAAGACATATATCAACAAACATAAAGATTACAGGAAATAAACCTGTGGAAATCTACATTTTTCTTTCATTTCTGCAGATTCTTCCTTTGATACAGAAATTTTAAACAGATTTTCAGATTACTCTACCATTTTTCAATGAGTGCTCTGCACAGGAGTTCTTACCTATGCTGTGTTTTATACATGCCAGATTATGAGGGAAGAGGAGGCTGTGCAGTGTGTAGCACACGGCCACATGGCTGGCCCGCAGGAAGGCTGGGAGCCAGCGGCTGCTGTTGTGATTCATTAGTGGTACTGAAAATTGAAGCACAACAGGCATGTTATTCTAGAGCTGCACTAACAAAATCGTGCATTTCATTACTACTTCTGCTTTCTGTCATGGGGTTTATTTTGTCTTTTCTTTTTATATTTCTGGTTAAATATACTGTTTAATGTTTGAAATATCTTTTGCAAAGCTTTATCTTTACCCTTACTCTTTCTATCACCAAATAAAAACAATCTTCTTTTCTTTTTACAAATTCCTCTTTTTATGTCCACTACAAGTCTGAAGGTAATTTAACTCCACGAGTCCTGGGATGTTGTGTCCAAACTTTTTTTCTTTGCTTAGCCTGCAGATTCCAGATACAGTTTGTTCTTTTGAATTAGTGTGCCTGGCTTTTCTATATTAAAGTCCTTAAACTCTCAATCCAGTCATTGTCTCTAATCAGTTCTCACAATTACTTAAAGTTTGGCCTTTCAAAATCAAAATCCTTACTTACAGACATGCTTCTGTTTATCCCACTGTTTCATTTAAACCGGATCAGATGGGGATTATTAGATTCAAGGTTTTCTGCATAAGGGTCCTTTATAACATGAATTCTATGTTGTCATGCACTTCATATTACATCCATGTCATATAAGTTCTATTTAAAAATATTTATTGAAGATACAGGACAACTACTGAGCAAAGGAATTTTATATATTAATATATTATATGTGATAAAGCTCCATCTAGACCCAGTGGTATTGAAATCATAAGTTCAAGCATTACAAACTAGGAATTACAAAAATCAAAACTGCAAAAATCAAAATTATCCGGACAAATATTAGATCCATTTCTCATGATCATCATGCTAACATATTTAGCTATGCAATCAAATCTCACTTATGTTTTCCACAGGATTTCTCCCTCAGGTGGTGCACAAAAAACATCAAGATGAAGCTGTCATCTTCTATTGGAAATATATATACCTCAATTTTGAAAGAGCTGAATTATTCACTCAAATCTTTACACAAATATATCACAGGAATTGCAGAAATACTGTATTCCAAGAGACTGGCTCACTTTTCAGATTCAGTCACAGCAGTGTATACCATTGTCACATAAGGACTGAATCCTCCCGAGTTTAGTGGGGAGCAACATGCAAAGAAGAACTAATTAAATATCTGTGCTTTGGTGCAGCAAATTGGCATGAAAACACCTCTCCAATATTTGTTAAAGTAGATGTGACTCAATCAAAACTCACAAACACTTTTGGGCTACACTGGTAGGTGTTTCTCATGGAAACTAAGGACCATACAGATCATTATAGCTCGAGTTTCTATATATTTAGGACAGTTTCCCTACAGTTTCATTTATGTCAAAATGAAACTATATTCCAAATACTCTGAGTGTGACTTTTGAAGCCTTTCTTCAACAGTGGCAAAATGGTACTACTATTTAGCAGTTGCATAGATTCTTCATCTGTCCATTTCCAAGAAGTTTTTGAAGATGGAAAGACTTAGGCAACATAGAAAGAAACTTTATGTCTGAATGTAAAAATAAATGGACTATTCCAAACTGAATACTTTAAAATAAAAAGCTCTCCTCAGGTGGAAGAAGGGAAGAAAACTTTTATAGTTTGATCCTGCCACTCACTTTCACATTGACTAGGCTTATTTTAACATAACTAGGTAAATTAGAAAATTTGAGGTAAGTTACCCAATTTTGAAAAAAATATGTTCAGGAAAATCCATAGGCTTTTACAATGGTTTAAGTGTCCTAAATTGCAGCAGCACTTTAACACAATGTAATTTGTCACTAGGAAGGGATCTTGCTTACTCAAAGTAATTAAATTTTATTTTAAGAGGGTGAACAATATCACCTTTGTGATGATGAGGTGATAAGGAAGGTAGGAAAATACAATGAAAGAGCTCTGAAAAACTGTAATGTTCTTGAAAGGGTTTACTGCTGTTAAAATACACAGGTTGAACTGAGTTTTGTTATTTTGTCAGGAATGCCCCGGGCTAGGAGGACTGAAATGAAAAAGAAGATTTGATGTCACTTCTAATGAACATAAAACATGATTTGGTTTTTTTTATTTGTAAAAATTAAGAATGATTCTTTGGATCCTGCCAATGAAGAAACTGCTGTATTTTCTCCTAATTTTATTTTTAACAACCATGAAATACTGTCTTTTAAGAAAATCACAATCTGCTTTTCCTTTTTTTCTTCCATTCCATAGTTACCATGACAACCATAGAATTTTGGTAGGGTTAAAAGATTTGACAAGCACATTGTCTTTCTGCTTTTAAAGTCTTCATAGCAATGTAGATGATCAGACAGGCATTATCAAACAAGGCTGAGCATTCTACAAGTGTGAAAGCTACACAAAAAACTTGAGCAGGTCAGGAGAAATGGTACTTCCTGTCAAGAACATGATATAAAACAATGATGGAATTTGTCATTGCAGCAAAAAATATTAAAATTGTGATTTACCTTTTTATGGGAGCAGTGGGTAGGGAAGGATATTTTCAGCCAGGGTGAATGGACATGATGAAAATGGGAAAAGGTGTCCAAAGAACAGCTCAACATCAAGCCCAGTGCAATATCAATTAAGATAAGTTTAAAGAGTAGTACAAAACCCATACATTCTTTGAGGATCCTTCTCTTGCTTCAGATCACCAAGACATCAGAGGCATACACCCTTTTCCTAGATATTAAAAATATTAAACAGCTTTTGATAAGACTGAGGATAGGCCTTTTAAATTCTTGGCATTCTAATTCAGATTGAAAATGTGGTACTTCAAAAAATGGTTTGATTCTGATTTGGAACTAATATTAAACCTTAAAAAAATCTCCTAGAAACAGAAATGAGGGAAACATAACATTTTGAGGTGGTTTTTGCTTAGCTAAAATGAAAAACCACACTGTAGTAATAATTTTTTTGTTAATTTAGTAGATTTTAAAATTTTATCCTATGTGTTATTTTTATGGTTATAGTTTATGGCATATCATCATCAGCATGTTCTTCTGCAGCATGGCTACTGGCACGTGACAGTAAGAAAAAATATTGAAATATTTTATTATTGTTAAAATCAATCCCAATAACTTGATTTTGGCACTTTTTGAACATTGGTCCTTTTTTTCCCAGGTGTCAAAGGACTTCATAATAAACACAGAGGAGATTCTTTAGTGTAAGTGCCAAACTGCTTCATGTTTTCTTTTCAAAGCATTCTTTACCTAAAAAATTTTAGCTAAAATTAAATATTTTAAAAACTTTTTCATTCTACATTAAAAGCGTATTGTCAAGGACATACATTTAGCTGAAAGAATTTTGATCAGTTCAGCTGGCTGTAAATAACTATTTGGTTTCCCTATTTAATTTGCGTATGCAGTGGATTCAGCTGTGCACAAAATATTAAATACATTGGAATCTATCTTGTGGGAGAGCTGCTACATTTTATCCTTATTTCACTATTAAGCTCTGACTACTTCAAACTCTGAACTAAATTTTCAGAGCTTTTATTGAAAAAAAAATTAAAAAAAAAAATTCCAGTATCATAAGTACATACACTGATACTGGCCAAGCTGCCAAACCTCCTCTGCTCAGTGACATTTGTAAAGACAAATCAATCATGTTGCTTAAGACACACAGTCCAACATTAGCTTTGGAGGTATTCAGAAGGAATTCTGCTTAGCAGTGTAGGGGATGTACTTTTGACATTTGACAGGCGCATTTCACTTGTCTAGCTAAGCCATAACTAATAAATTTTTTTAGCCAAATGAGACCATCACAGCCTGGATGGCTGGACAGGAAGATGGCAAAAAGCTTGTTGGATGGGCAGGGTCATGGAGGGGTGGCCAATGGGGAGCACTCCACATGGCTGGTGGTGACAAAACGACACCAGGGCTCTGCCATGGACCTGCCAGAGTTAACAGCTTTGTCAGTGACCTGCAAGTAGTAATGGAGTGCACTTGCATCAAATTTGCTGGTGACTTCAACCTCAAATTGGGGAAAACAGTAAATGGGATGAAAGGCAGTGCCACCATCCAAGGGAATTCAGGCAGGATGGAGGAAGGGCCCAAGAGGAATCTCAAGAAATACAAGCATTGCATGTGAAAAGGAAGAATCCCAGGCACCAACACACACTGAGGACTGACAAACTGGCACAGATCACTGAAGTATTTTCTTATAAAGAAATAATACTTGAAGAAGTTGGAAGCTGCATATGAGTACAGTTATCCCTGTTTATATTGTGTTAGGTCACATCCCCCTAAGTTTTGGTACGACAGGGAGTAGTACAACTGCCATCAGACTCTGGAGTGGCACAAGGAACAGCACCATTCTGAAATTTATTAGTGAATTTATTTTAAGTGAAAAGAGGCGAACAAAGCAACTTTTCTGGGGTCCTTCACTACACTTAGGAGTTTTCACATGTGTCTCTCTTCACACGCAAAAGCACAGTTACGTACTTAATAATTTTTAGTACAATTAATAAAAGATTGTGCATAAAGACAAATAAATTGATATTGAATTTCCTTCTATTAATTTAAAAATTAATTAACCTTGAAGAGAAAACTGTGAACAATAGTCTGAATTATTCTGTATTGTAAATCTTAGCATTTGCAACAGAGAGCAGGAAAATCCATAAAAAACAAATTTGAAGGATCAGCTTCTTCTTAATTGTTGCCACTTTTCATTCTGTCACTTTTGGTGTTACTTTAAGTTGAAGGACACAGTGCACAAACAACAACCTCTCATGCACATCAAAAGGTTTCTGCTTAATTCAAGGGAACACAGAACATTTTTATACATCATGCCATACTTTTAACTATTTTGTATTCAAAAAATCTTACTGCAGACATTAAACAGGAATATTAAGACTTCATAACTATTAGCTAGGTATGTTTAAAAAAGATAAATTTATTATGTTGCAATCTGCATCTGGAATGATGTTTTCTTAAATAATTTGCAAATAAATCTTAAAGAATGGATGATATTAAAATTATGTATTGATGTGAGTTGAGAAAGACAGATACGTCTCATGTAATAGGCTGGATGGTTCCAAGAAGAATTATTACAATTGTTCAGACTCTGCACACATCCATTGACTCTTTGTACAGCCTAGCCCAAGAGGGTTTTCACCTTCATAGATTGGCCTCTCCTTGGCAGAAGCAATAATGGTAATATGGTAGCAAATCAAATTGATAAATGCATGGAAACAATTTTCATACACATATGAAAAGCAAATCTGATATTGTCTTTTGAGGTGATTACAAATCTGATTGACAAAGTGTCAAAAGCATGTCACTTGGCTTATTATGTGACTTTCTAACTAAAATTTGACATTCAGCAACTATCAACATAAAATATTTGTGTTATGTAGACTAGGAAAAAGCTTTATAACTATACAATCTCCAAAATTAATTGTAAATTAAAAATAATAAACAAATTGATGAGTTTAGTGCTGTCTGTTCTGGACTCAATGTTATTTAGTTTGTGTATTGGTGATTAGAAACATATAATAAAATCAATTCTTACAAAGTTTCCATATGACATGATTATTGACTCAAGTGGTAAATAATACATACAGAATTCTGAATCACTCAGTAATCTCAATTCATTTTTAAACGTCATGCATTTTAATGCTACCATATGCAAGATTGTGCATCTAGGAACACAAAAAGTAGGTCACACTCACAGACACAAATGTTTCTTGGAAAGCCTTTGTCTCTGAAAGCCTTTAGGGTCTGGTGAGTAACC
This sequence comes from Pardalotus punctatus, assembly GCA_013400915.1. Taxonomy (NCBI): domain Eukaryota; kingdom Metazoa; phylum Chordata; class Aves; order Passeriformes; family Pardalotidae; genus Pardalotus; species Pardalotus punctatus. The sequence continues at coordinate 150,270 of VZTX01029066.1, read as the reverse complement.
AACTGAACACAAGTTCCCAGCAAAATACAGTGATTAAGACTAATGTAGCTCTTAACTATATAAGTAAATAAGTTAAACATATGTTAATAAAACAGACATTATATATAATAGTTCATCTGTATGGAATTATTGACTCCATTACTAGAATCACATGTCCAATCCTTAGGTATACACTCCAAGGTGTAAAGTTTCTGAAAAAAACAGATTTGCAGAATCTGCAATAGAGCAACCCTTCACAAAGAAATTTCAGTTTGGCTCATTTATAAAATAAGTTAATCATGGCCTGCAAGGAACCTCTCTTATACCCCAGATTTAGCTTCAGATAGATTCTGGCCTATCTGCAGGTAGATTTCAACATGAAATGAAGTCTTCATCCATTCAAAACATGGAAAATATTTCCATGTCTAAACATTAATAAACACTGCAGTCAGGCTAGAAATAAGGTACACATTCTTAAAGTAAGAGAGCTATAGAAAAAATTTAGCCAAAGATGTGTTGTTTTCTACATTGTTTTCTCTCCTGATATAAAGAGTTGGTGCTTGTTTAAAAACAGGCTCTAGTTCAATCAGAAGGAAAGTATGGAATATACAAAACACAACACAGAGAAATACGGACTGTTTGAAACCAGAAATCAGATCAAATGACTGAAGTGACAAGACGCAGCTGGGAACATGCCAGTAAGATACATTTTTATTGGAAAATTTATTTTTGCAAACTAGTTGAAGGCACAAACTTGGGTGAGACCTTGGCTTTGCACTATTCTGTGGGACTCTGAAGAAGATGAGAGTCCCTGGAGGAAGTATGTTCATTCAACTAATAGCATTGTTTGCCTCTGACTTTTCTTTATGCATGTCCCAAGCACAACATCTTCCTAATTCATCTCATTTAGTCTTCTTTCTTTAGCGTTGTGGATGAAACCTTATTCAGGATCATCACCTGGGCACCATCTTTTAGTCTAAGGATTTGATCCCCACATCTTGAAAAGTAAATTTTGTCTAAATCTGCATTCTTTGGCATAATGTCTCTAATATTCAGTCCTTTCTATTCTTCCATGCAGCTAAATTCCTGTCATTTTCCATCCTAAACATTGTGACTTCATTTCTCTTCTCTTGATATAATAGCAAATACTCATTTGTCAACAACAGAGCAAAATGTGCTTTCCAAGCCTTCTGTTTTAGGCATCTTGTCTCTCTTTTTACTTCTGAATTTGCTTTTCTTCTGCACTGCATTAAGACACAGAACATTTTTAGTTCAACACAGAGAAACCCAATCCTTCTTACAGACAACTGATGATGTCAGCAGTTATTCTTCACTTCTTAAACTTTAAAATAAGCATTTTTATGCTTTCTGTTATGTTTTTATGCCTTGGAAGAGTGCCCAGTGAATCTCACTAAAACTATCCCATCATTTTGCTTCAAACCCCTCCTCAGACCTCACTGCTCTTGTGCTTCTCAGACACGCAATATGAGACTTACCACATATTCAAAATTACCCAATTGGTTTCCTATGTTTCCTCAAAAATCTTTGGACAGACATTTATTTTCTCTTGATTTATACACAAATGATGAGATTTTTGGAACAATGAACCATTATTTAATCCTGCCTTCCACTGTGACTGCTAACTGCACTACTAATATTCTTACTACCTATTACTGATTTCCCGGGTACAAGAGGAAATTGTGATGCAGAAAATTCCTATTGAATTGCTCCTGGGTGAAAGTATTACTATAAGGACTCAATCTATGATTGAAGAATATCAGCTTTATGAGCCACAGAGGCGGATTTCCAGATTTTACTTACAGGCTTGATTTAGGAGTATGCAAAAATCTGTTTCTCAAAAGGAGTTGGAGGAGGTCATTAACTTCAGGGATCACATTGGGAATGAATGATATAGGCTACCCATAAGAACACATGGCAAAAAAAAGAGTTACTATACAGTCTTTACCAAAGGAATGGAGCTGTATTTGAACCTTGAAGGAATGTTCATAGCCATAAGAAAGTATACCTCATTCTCCCATTCACAGGCATGAAGGTTTGTCCTCAGATGGCATAATTTCTGGGACAAATTAATTCTTACAGTGTCAGCGCTGGCTTCCATTGTTTTACATGCAGAAAGAAATGGTTTTGTGGAAGCATCTTTCAAAATCCCTTATTTTTCCATGGTAATTTCCAATTTTCCCCTGAGCAGCAGAAAATTATAGGAGACACGGGCTGATTTCAAAGCTCAGAAAGAAGAATAAGGACTGGTGTCTAGCAGAGTTCTAGTTGTTACAGTTTCTTTGGTGAACTGTTGCTAGCAAGAAATCACAATCAAGAAATTACAGGTGACCTGGCCATCTCCCAAAATTTCATTAAATCTATAAGTGCAGTTAATACAGTTAAAAATATACCTAATATTACGTCTAAAGTGTTGTATATCTGTTATATATAGGTATATATTCCCTTTGTCGTGTATGCCCTTAATTAGTGAACTAAACATGCACTGTAGGTGGGACTTGTAATAATCTCTTTAATCTCTATTTGTTAACAAAACAAATAGACCACTGCTATTCAAAAAGCCCATATAGTTCAAACACAGTTGCACTTCTGCATTAAATAAGTACTTCTAAAAAAAGTACCTGCAGACTTCAGTGAAAACTGTGGCAAGCAACTCGTTTTCAAGGTAAACACTCAAGGTGAACATTTATATTTAAGTTTGTTTTCCACTTGGCAAGTGCAATTGAAAAGACTTTTGTTTGTTCAATTACTGTTTGTTCAATTCTTGTAAATCACAGAATGGTGGAGGTTGGAAAGCCATCTGGAAGTCACCTGGTCCAACTCCCCTGCCCAAGCAGGGACACTTACAGCCAGTGGACCGGGACCAGGTCCAGACATCTTTGGAATATCTTCAAGGATGGAGACTCCACAACCCCTCTGGGCAACCTGCATCAGTGCTTGGCCACATTCACAGGAAAAAAAAGTGTTTCCTGATGTTTACAGGGAACCTTCTCAGTTTCAGTTTGTGTCCATTGCCTTTGGTCCTGTCACTGGACACCACTGAAAAGAGCCAGTCTCCATTTTCTTTGCATCCTCCCTTTGAGTTTTATGTACCTTAAGGAGATCCCCCCTCAGCCGTCTCTTCCGTAGTCCAAACAGTCTCAGCTGTCTTTGCCTTTTCCTCATAGGAGAGATGCTCCAGTTCCCTCAGCATCTTCAGGGCCCTTACTGGATGCTCTCCAGTTCGTTCTTGTCTCTTTTGTGCTGAGGAGAGGGAAAGGATGACCACCCCGGATCTACTTGCAATACTGTGCCTGATGCAGACCAGAATATCTTTCACCCTGCTTTCTGTCAGGGCCTATTGCTGGCTCATATTCAACTCCACCAGAACCCGCAGGACCTTTTCTATCAAGTTGCTTTCCGGACAGGTGGCCCCCAGCGTTTATATCTGTGCAGGGAGTTGTTCCTCCCCAGGTACAGGACTTTGTGTTGCCCCTTGTAGCACTTCATGAGGTTCCTGACCACCCATTTTTCCAGCCTGTTGAAGCCCCTCTGGATGGCAGCACAATCTACTGGTGTATCAGCCACTCCTCCCTCTTTTGTGTCTTCAGCAAACTTGTTGAGGGTACACTCTGCTCCACCAAACAGGTTATTAAAGAAGATATTAATGATTAAGGAAATATGCCTGAAAATGTATTTCCAGATTAGCTGCTCCATCACCTTTCCAGAGATCACAGTGAAACTACTTGGTCTGCAGTTCCCTGGGTTGTCTTTCTTCCCCTTTCTGAATATTGGAGTCACATTTGCTTTTCTGCAGTCTTTGGGCATTTCTCCCAGTGAGTGATCAAACTGGCCTCACAATGACACCTGCCAGCTCTCTCAACTCCTGTGGGTACATCCCATCAGGGTCCATAGACTTACTCCTGTCCAGTTTACTTATATGTTCACTGACCTGATCCTCTTGCAACAACTTTCTTGCTTCAACCTTCCCCCTGGTCTTTGGAACATGGCACTCCTGAAGGCTGGTCATGATAATAAGTTCTGGGGCAAAGGCAGCATTCAGTTTAACCAAGACTCTGGTCTCATTAGGCAATGGTCCCACATTTTCCTTTATCTTGTGTTTGTCTCCCATGTACTTACAGAAGCCTTTCTTGTTCTTGAAATCTCAGGGCAGATTCAATGCCATTTGGGCTTCAGCTTGATCCATGAATGCTCAAAGTTTCTGTATTCTGCCCACTTACTGGTCCTTGCTTCCACCCTCTGTATGCTTCCGTTCTGTGTCAGTATTGCCAGGAGCTCCTTGTTCATCTACACAGTCCTAGCATTTTTGCCTTCCTTTCATTGGGAAGAGCAGTTGGATTTGGAATTGAGCAGCTCATTGGGATGGACTGTTCCTGAGCTTGGAGAAGGTGACCCTTAAATATTAAATTACTTTCTTGGATCCCTCTTCCCTCCCCATAGGATTACTCCATAGGATTCTTCCAAACAGACATTTGAAGAGGGAAAAGTCTGCTCTGTTGAAGTGCTGGGTTTTGAACTTGTTTTCCCCTCCTCCCTGCCCTCACAACCTTGATGGTCTCTGCCACCAAGACTGCCCTTGACCTTCGTATCCCAATGAGCCCCTCCACATTTGTATGAAATCCAGCAGATCACTTCTCCTTGGTGTCTCCTCTGTCTCTCAGAGGAGGAAAATATCAACAATGCACTCCAGGAGCCTGGATTGCTTGTGCCTTGCTGTCTTGTCCCTCCAGATAATGTTGGGGTGGTTGAAGTCCCTCATGAGGACCAGGGCCTGAGAACTTGAGGCTGCTTCCATCTGTTTGTAGCGTCTAATCCACTTGCATTTTCTAGTCAGGTGGCCTGTAGCAGACACCCACTATAATGTCATCTTTACCTGTCCTCTTTTTAATCTCAACCCTTACGTGCTCATCTGCCTCCTCATCCATCCCCAGACTGAGCTCCACACACTCCAACTGTCCTTTCACATAATATGCAACTCCTCCTCCTCGTTTTTCTCATCCTGTCCTTCGTGAAAGACATATATTCTTCCATTGCAACACTCCAGTCACGGGAGCCATCCCACCATGTCTCTGTGGTTCTGGCAGGATCATGGCCCTGCAGCTGCAGACAGATCTCTGACTAATCATGTTTATTCCCCATGCTGTCTCCATCAGCACACAGGCACTTTGGAGAGGCACCCCTGCATGCTGAGTTCCTGAAGAGGGCATGGGGGATTATGTTGTATCCAGAGTTACAATCATTTTTGATGTAACATAGTTAAAACTAAAGAGAATTAAGTAATAAATGGCACATTAAGATGATTTAATACAGTAAACTTAATCCGTGAGCTAGAACACAGTGGTTTATATGAAAACAATAAATATTTTCAACATTAACAATATCTCCTTTATTTGTTTGCCGGAAATTAGAACCTGATGTTGGCAATTCCCTTTAGAGTAAGAAGCAATTACTTAAGATGAAGCTATCTTAATTCAGAATCGATTAAACCCAACTCATTAACCAGAACTAAACCGGCACAGTGCCCGGTGGCTCTCGCCTCGCAATGCCAGTATGTGGCGCTGTCTCCTGTAAAAAAACAGCCCCTGGTTTGCAAAAAAACTTATTTGTACACTGTCAGACTCCTCTGAAAAACAGGCAGGAAAATAATGTGGATATTTTTAGCATAAAAATAATACTCTGCACTCGCAAGAATTTGTTAGCACTAATTCTACTACTTCTAATACGAAAAGATTATTTAATGGAATTTATTGACAAAAATGAGTGAGCAAAGCATACGAATGTATCCATATGTCTATTTATCTGGTTAAAGTCCATAATTATATTTACAGGTTGGTTGAACTGTATATATAATTTATTTCCAATTTTCTTTATTCTGCAGCCAATTTATTAACATCTTTAAAAAGAGTGTATTTACAAACTTGCATATCTGGTCTTTTGGTCTAACAGATACTTAATCCATAGTGGGTTTTAATTACCTACTAAATTCTTGAGCTACCGAGCCTGTTTCATAATCTCCATGTAGGGGAACAGGACTGATGTGAAAACAGTTTTACTGGAAGTGAACAGCCAGTCTTTTGTGAGCTAACCAAGTCAGCCCTTACTGAGAAGGAATTCAGAGACTACACTGATGATCTCTGTAACCACAAACTTTCAAACAAAAGCAACTGAGTAAACTGTGTATTCACTGACTTTTTAATTATTAAGGGCTCTGTGCCCTTTGCTACCAGATTTCATAAAACAAAAGAAACAGGATTCATACCCTTTTACTTAAAGCTGGGGTTAATATGACGTAAAAGGCATTAGTAGTAACACAGAGGGGATACATCAACTCGGTTTTCTGGCCTCTCTAGATTTGCATCTGATTTATAGAAAGTTACATATTTTTTCAGGCAGTTCTTATTATCTGTGGTAAAAATTCAATGCATTCAGTGCACCTGTAAACACTGTGAATCAGCAAAGCAATTTTCTTTTCATGACTCAAGGCAAAAAGTTGCAAAATTTTCAGTCAAGGCTTAAGAAAAACTATTTAAAAGTATGTCAGCTAGAAACTGGGAAGTTCTGATCTTAATACTGAGGCCTGAATGGGGTCACCACCATTTGTCATAGCATAGCTAGGACTGTGCATTTATTTCTATGTTGTTCTACAATGTGCTGTTTTTACTTTGTAAATATAGAGATGATGGATCAGGCAAAGTAACTGGTTCTCTAGTAGTGAGATATCAGTCAGAACTGGGAAAAGCATTTCTGAACTGCTTACGATCTCTGCTCACGACAAGAGGAAAGGTAATAATTCCAGCTGCTAAAATGGGGAAGACTTGAAGAGGTGTAGCTGAGATGGCCTTCCTTGATTAACCAGGGCATTTCCAAAATAGCAGGCAGAGTACAGTAAACAGTGCAAACAGCAGGTCAACTTCTGTGCCAGGATGCGGCAGGTGACCTCGTCCTTTGGCAGCTGCACTGCCTCAAGCATCCAGGGGCACAAACTGTCATCTCCATTTGGTAACACTGGCAGCACTGAATCTGGCCTTCTGGCTTTTCTCAAGTGAGGATTTCTGACAGCTGACAAGAGGGACCATAAGCTGCAAAGTAACATCTACACTAAAATGTGCCTTACTTTTTGTTATATTTGTATGTTATCAATACTTACGACAAGAACTCTCTTCTTAATCTGTGTCTTTTGTGGTAAGATAGTGAAACTACAGCTAGAATCTAATGGTAGAATTTAACAAATGATTTCCTAGTTGGGATGTAGCATAACTTTTTATAATTTGAATTTCTGATATATGAGTGCATGAAAGGTGCACTCATACAGCTGGTGAGAATAATAACATTGGGGAATATGCCTTTATTTCACAGCTGTGTATATTAGAACATCCACAGAAGAATTACAGCCATGTAAAATTAGTACCAGCCAGACTGGTTGAAGATATTGCTGAATTTTATGAGATTTTAGATGACTTTACTAGTGAACACTTAACTTATACTAGAACTTGTTCCAGTAAAGATGACTCCTGAAGTCTTTTTAATACAGGGTTTGATAACCATGCTTAACTACTCACAGTAGTAACCGATCTAGTATTAACTCCTGAAACAGCCTAGGGGCTACTTATTTCAGCTCATAGAGCCATGGGATTTTCCAGTTCAGGAGGCTCAATCCACAGGCTCCGGTGAGGAATGATCCACTTGCTCTTTCTAGCAGCACATACTTGTGACGGGAGGAGTCCATGCAGCGTGCACAGGGAGAGGAATGTGGTAGGTAACCTCTGTGCTACATACTGCGGCAGGCACTCCGGCCCTGGAGCTGGCGGCGCAGAGGGAAAGCATGTTACGCTGATATTCACTGTATGGGGGCGATTTTACAGCTCAAGGTGCTGTTTTAATTTTTGCAGCTATTACACAGAGGTATTTGGACTAATGACTCGTAGATTTTAATTTTTAAATAACTCTTCAGGGAAGCCTGTATGGGTTTCACTTTGGGACAAGCGCAGTGCTTCTCTGTAAGAAACACCGAGTTTCAAAAAGTGAATTCCATCCCTTCTTGCTTCCCCGTCCTTTTGATTTTTTTCAAAGAAGCAATAAAAGAGACTTAACCAGGGCGTAAAGACCGGTTACCAGCGGTCCCGGCGGCCAGCCACCCCCACACCGGCCGCCCGTGGCTGCGGACAGGAGGTGCGGCTCCGCGGCCACGCAGCGCCCCGCAGGTGGCGGCGCGCGGAGAACGGTCCGGCTGCCCGCGCCAGCCC
>VZTX01029066.1:119192-141541 GCA_013400915.1 Pardalotus punctatus | reverse complement strand
TGGGGCTTCTGGCACGCCGTGCCCCGGTGGGGCGAGGCGGGGGCACCGCACTACCCCGGCTCCTCGCAGGTGCCCGGCGCCCCCGGTCCTTGCCTCTGGCACGGTGAGGCGGGCCCCGGCTGCTGCCTCCGGTGGTGTCCGAGGCGGCGGGGCGGGCGGCACGGTGCTCCCGGGCCGGGGGTGCGCTCGTCCTGCTGAGCGGTGAGCGGTGCGGCGGCGATCTCGCGGGGCTCCGCCTGCCTGCGGGCCCGTGCGCCGGGCCACCCGCAGGTGGTTCGCTTCCCCAGCCTGGTGGGAAAGTTTGAGGCTGTTTTTTAAGAGCGATAATCGTGTTCGTGTAATAAATACGTGATTCCGACCTCCTGGAAGGTGAGGATGGGGGATAACACTTTTTTATTTTTTTCTGGTACAGAGAGGCACATCTCTGGCTAACGGGAGTGGACAAATAGGGATAAAGTGGGGAGAAATGTCATTAAAGTGGCGGGAGATCTGCGGGGCTTAAAATGAAATGTTGGAAGCAGTGCGGAGTTAGTGGTGCTAAGAGCAGTGGGTGACTGCCCGTCACTGCCCGTCCTTTCTCCTCTTCTAGTTACACACGCACCTTTCCCTTTTTCTTTCCCCACCTGTTCTACACTGCGCAAATATTAAACCTAGTCGACTTCATCCAAATGATGGAAACCCTTCCGAGCTGCAAGCTCCCTCCCCAGAGCCCCAGCACCTTTGGAAAGGGCTGGCCAGCTCCGTGTGACGGGAGCCACCTCCGCCCTTCGGGGTGGCACATCTCACATCTCCGCGGCGCGCCGGGGAACGCGCCGCTCGCTCACCCCAGGCTTGCCGGTCCGTGAGAAACCGGGAACGCCCGGGCAAGTGCTTTGGGTGGAGTAGCGTTCGGGGCAAAGGTGTTGGCGCAAAAGGCAGGTTTCAGACGTATTTAAGGATAACCCGATTTAAAAAGAAAAAAGAAAGTCAGTGTTAAAGGAGAGCTGAGTGTGTGCCTTGGAAAGGCAGCAGGAAGTTGGTTGGGTGCCTGCAGCCGGGTTTGGGTTGAAGAGACCGGGAGTGCGACCCGAGGCTGGTGGAGAAGGGGCTGCCCTGCCCTGCCCCGCCGGGCTCCGCCGGGGCCGGGGGCGGCGGAGCGCTCACTGTCAGCGTGGTCTGTGCATCACGGGATGGCCTGAAAGGAAGATACCCATTAAAATAGTTCATTATCCTGGAGAGGGGTTAGTATTTTTTATTGCGTTGTCAAGCGGTTGTAATTTACTTGTTTTACAGTTTCAGTGGCTAAAGAGGCAGTTTAGATCAAGCCAATTCATAGTGAAAGGCTTTTTTCTTTTTTCTTTTTTTGTGTGTTGGCAAGGTTTCTTTTTCAACATAAAACTGCTGACAGAATGCACACTGCCAAACAATCGTGATTACATTTTAATTAGCTAGAGTGAAATAAGCAGATAATTACTCAGTTAGGACTTGATAACTGGCTGTTTTTTTTTTGTAATCAGTTGAAAATCTCAGGGTTTTAACCCCAACCTGCTAAAGCACTTGGTAATTTATCTAAATTACTAGGGATTAAACTCCTGCTAGACATGAAATGACTGTAATGTTTGGAAGATAAAATGCTCTCATTTATAAAAGTTAAACTCTCCATTGTCTTATAATGGGGGAAAGGAGGAGAGTTTTTAAGTATGTCCAGCATCCAGTGTTCTCACAGGAGACTGATAAAACACAGTAGACTCTAGGATGTGCAGGTTCGGGCCAGATTATTCTATGTGGGCTAAAGGGTATGATGTTCCTTCCATTCCTTTCTCTTCTCCCTCCTTCTAGCTATTCTTCTTCCCTTTTCATCTCAACTGGTAGCAATTTCTGGAGTTCTTTTCATTTCAGAGATGCCCACTTATCTTGTAATCTGATTCAACCTTTGAAGCAAACTAAATGCTAGCTCTTCCCAGTCAGAGCAGAAAGTAACTCCAGTGTTTCCCAGTTAGGCAAGAATTGAAAGAAGACTGACCTACTCATTTCTCAGCCCTGATTTAGATACAGCCTCAGTTGTGGGGGTTAGAGAGACAGCAGCTGGGTACTTTGCAAGAGATGATATCCCCAAAACTTCGGAGAGACTTAATTTCACATAATTTATGGTACTAAAATCCTATTACTAACAATTTTAAAATAGAATGAGGTAGTATGAGTAGGAATTCTGGGTTAATTGTACACCTTCTGGCTCTTGTTTGAATGGCAACTAATATTTTTCCAACTTCCAAAATATTCACAAGAGTTGGAGATTTTAATTTATTCCCCCCTCACAGAGAATTTTCACCTATTTTTCTTTACTGTCCTTATTTTTGAGATTTTCAAGAGAGATATTCTTTTTAAAAACCTGTTTGCTACTTTACACTTGGGAAGCACTTCTAAACCTATTTTAAAGGTACATTGTCAGTAGAAAATTATTTTAACTGAAGCATAGGTCAAATAATATACTTTTTTTTTCCCATGTAGACTACTGAGGTGGGCTAGAAGAATTGGTCACCTAAATCGAAAATCTTTGATTTCAGAGTGCTTGTTGAAGAGGCATAGATGCCTGCTTTTTCCTATAAAATCCCTCTGGCCAGGGGACTTTTCCAGTTGTGGTAGTGTTGGGAAGTTCCATGTAGAGGTTATTCCAAAGGTTACGTAAGATCATTATGAGAGTTATGTACCACACTGGTCTTACAGCCAATGAAATATGAATGTTTTATATCTATGGCATATCTACAGGCCATGAATTTTCACAGAGAGCATGCTAACACAAAATCCTTTCATCCTAAACAATCAAATAAAAAATGTAAGCATAAAAGTTCATAGTGGATTCTTCTTCTGTATAACAACTTATTAATTACATCCTCATCCACAGTAGAGATTTATGTTTAATCTCCAAATGAAGGGACTCCAACATATCTCCTCTGTCTTACTGCAGTGCGTTCAATAGTGGGCTTTAGCTTGCTCTGAAATTTTGCAGATGAGAGAAAGCATTTTTATCCCCACTGTGTAAATTATGCCCCTGGACAGTAGTGAATGAAGCATTCACTGACCTGTGACCAGAAAGAGTAAGGACAAAGAGAACTCATCTCTCTAGCCTTATGTTCAGAGTACTTACTTCTAGCCATTTTGGGTGTTGAGACTAGGGTTTGACAGTGACTGTTGCACACCATGTGTGAGGGAGTAATTGGAGCATTCACTGGAACCTGTCCATGCTCTTGGGTCACTGCCTTGATAAAGCAGAGTTCCTTGTGCTGAGCTTTTTTCTCTGACAAAATTCTCCCTAAAACTCCTGAACAGGGGAGAATGGCAAGAGTGTTCTTTCAGTAAGCAAGAGCATGACCATCAAATGGTCTGCTTAGGAGGAGAAGGTGAAGATTTGAACCTTACAGTCCTATGTCATGAACAGCGTTGTGTGCACTTGGCTGTTATCTAGAAGAGCATGCCTGAGAGTTAGTACTGTGCCTTTATAAGATGGGAAGGGTGACTCCTCCTCTGGTTTGGAATTAGAGGAAGGACTAAGGTGTCTGGCTCCATAAGAAACACCAAAACTGTGAATCCTGTGTGGTAAAAGGCATACTATTTTAGTGACAGAAGCTGTAAAATGATGTCATTAGTTATATTCTTTCCCTCAACATTTTCTTATTAAGGCAGTTCCTGTCTAAATGTTTTAGCTGATGTTCAGGAGAAAGGTACAAATTCTAAATTGATGTGCTCAAAGTTTATTTGTGAATCTAGTTTTATAGTAACTTAGTACAGTAGGTAAAACCCTCGTGAAGACGAGGTCAGTTACTGCACAAGTTTTTTTCTTGAAAAGGGTATGGTTATAAACAGGGACCTCATACAGGTAGCTGGACAAGAGGCTTGAATCCTCAGATCAGTTTTTCTAGGGCTTTGTGGCATAATCTGCCTGTTTTAGTGGAGCGAGACTAAATTTCTTGCTTTGCTATCTGTGGATGTAGCCTTTCCTGTTTGTGATAGGAGTAGTGGATGGACAACTTTTGTTTTGGAGGCACAGGCATGGCAGTGACCTTTAGTCTTTTGTTTTCAAGTTGAGTGAAAAAACTGTTTGGATTTTAATCTCTACTGCCAGCCTTCTAAACTGTATTTTAAAACCGGCATGATTAAAATTTTCTTTGTGATTAAGAACTTGAACATCAATTTAACTGCTTAGGCTAAAGGCACAGCATAAAAATGTTATGGAGACCAAACTGTTTACTTTGACCTGTGAACTTGTTGATCTTTTGTCTTAGTTGGCATCAGTTCTAGACCTCTCAAGTGTCTTCCTGCTTAATATGTGCAAATTGATAACTTAGTTAAGACAGAGGAATGGTCAGTCCTGTTTACTCGGTCAAAAGCTGAGAGGGTGGTAGAACATGCTTTTTGTTCTCATGGTGTGGAGTCACTAGAAGGGTCACAGCCACATGCTCACAGAATGACAGTAGCTGAGGCTGAACAGCACCTCCTGGCAACTTGTTCTAGTGTTTAACCACCCTCACTGTATAAAAAAGGTGTTTTCTCAAGTTCAGGTGAAGTTTCCCATGTTTCAAGTTTGGGCATCACCTCTTGTCCTGTTGCTGGGCACCACTGAGAAGAGTCTGCCTTCATTGTCTTCACTCTCTCCCATCAGGTACTTACAAACATTGGTGAGAAATCCTTAAGGCTTTTCTATTCCAGGCTAAACATTCCCAGTTCTCTTAGCCTCTTCTCATGTGAGAGACACTACAATCCCTTTTCTGGACTCCCTCCACTGAGTCCATGTCTCTCCATGTAATGGAGAGCCCAGTACTGGACCTAGCGCTCTAGATGTTCAGGAGTGACTAAACAGAGAACAGGATTGGCTACATTTTAAAGATATAATGCCTACTAAATGTTGTTACTCACTTCTAAAATAATTTTCATGATCTACATTTTTTTACATGAGTTCATATATGACCATTTATGATTGTCAATGCATTAAAACCAAAATGCTAATGCTAAGTCAAATCAAATTTTTCCATCCTCTTAGATATCAGTACAACTCACTATAGTTTTAATTTTTTTAAGGGAGTGGTCTTCACTAGTAAATTGAATCTTGCCAAATTCCGTTTCTTTATTCTCCAGGGGTAAGTCCAGGTACATGGAGATGTATATGTGTCTTGTGATCCAGAATTGTGATTGCTGCTTGAACAGACTCATGAGAGATTTTTAAAACTCATTAAAACGGGCCCTGTTTAGAAAGATACAAGCAACCACGTGGATGACCTTGGTCACATTGGGGTTCTGTGTTCATACCTAAGTTGACTTATTTGAGAAGTGGATGAATTATAGTTGAAAACTTTGATACAACATAGACATCCCTCAAGTGGTAAGCCAGTTTTGTGTTATATGGAGGGAAATTAAAGGGAAATTTCCCCTTGTAAATGTGATTTAGTGTAAATCTAATAGTAATGTACTATGATTTAGTACTTAGGAGTTAGTACTAAGCTAGATGAGCCAAGGGTAACTCAAAATTGTTTTTGAAAGTATAGGAAAATATTGTTTTAAGCTAATAGAGCCATATGTTATATAATGTTTAGTAGCTGTAAAAGGGAAGAGTAAGGCCTTAAAAGTTTGTTGCATTGAATGGCTGATAACTATATAGTGGTAGGAGGTTGTTTTTACTGTTGTAGAAGGACTGTTGCCTGTCAAGACGACTGAAATTTTTGAGGAAAAACAGGCAATTCTTTTAAGTAAGTAATAAAAGGTTCTCAGATTTTATATCTGCAAGCAAATAGTGTGCAAGTGATTACCTCTAGATAAGCAATACCAGATTTCACCTACAAGTCAGGAAGCTAGTTGTCTAAATGCCAGCACATCTGCCTTCAAATTGCCTGTAACTCTAAAGTGACTGCACCTGCAAAAATCTGCAATGGGTTTCGGCTAGGAAAGGGGTGGCCATGCTGAAAGTTTAGGGTGCATGTGTCTTTCTGTGCCCTGCTGTAGAGAAGCTGGAAATCATGAAGAAGCCATTTATTGTAACTGTCTCCAATAATTCTGAAACTGTAAATTGTTTTTCATTAAAAAGATTTTGAAAAGATATGTGGCATTTTTGTAATTTCATGTAGTAGATATGTAGTGTGTTATTCCCAGAATGTTTCAGTTCCAATGGACAGACTGCCCAGGCACTGAGTTTGCTTAGATCTCTTGGGACATGTTCACAACCTTTTCTAAATGTGAAGATGTGTGCCATCTGCTTTTGTTGCCATTTCAGTACTCGTCTCCTTTCAAAAAATAGCCCTTGTGTTAAATAATTCTGACTTTCATATGTCTTGTAATGAACACTGCTGTTCATTTAATTCCACAGACAAATTTTAGCATTTGTCATTACTTTATGTTTTTCTCAAAACTCGTTCAAAGTCCCAATCATGCTCCTGTTTTTAATGTTCATATGGCATATGATCTGGATAATTATTCCGGCGTTTGGTGTGCTCTTGTTATTGAGATCTGCAGCCGTGAACAAGAGGTGCACAGATCTATCAGAATCTTAGGTAAAAACTGTGAAGATGAAAGGTTTGTTTTGAATAACAATGGTTGCATCTAGTGAAAACAGCTGGAGGAGTTGCTGCATTGGAAAAGCATTAGAAAACTTCTGAAAGAAAAATACTGTCAGTTCTAAAATGTAAATCCTTTTTCCATTGACGATATAGCCACTAAATACAGAGCAAAAGGTTTTTCAGATAGGTAGCATTCATATTAAAAATATTTTAAAAGCATTTTTTGTTGTCTGAATATGGGTTGTCTCTGTGATTAACTAGTGCTCTGAAATTTATTTAAATGTATTTGATTTAGTAAGTGCTGTATAAGGAAAAAAGCCCCAAAACATTATGTTTCTGAGACATTTTGAAAAGCAGACTGATTTTCCAGATGCTCCTTGTTTGTCATTTTGCAAAGGGCAACTTCTTAAGATTGAGTGCTGAATATGTGTCTCTACAAATTGAACTTATTCACAAGCTGGCTTACATCTCCACTGGCCATTCTCTGTGAATTTTTTCTCTCTCTGACTAGCTGGTTTTGAGTGCATTGCCAACTTTTGTATACAGATTAAAAAAAATGCTGTAATTTACTATCCATATTTTTAAAGATTTAAAATAGAATTAATGAATGAGTATCAGGAGCATCCTACAGAAGACAGACACATCCCTATTGACATTTAGTATTTATCTGTATTGATACTTGATGCCTAGCAAATGTAAACTCTGCACTAAAAAAGCACTTGCTTAGGAGTTTGCACCCAGAATCTTCATTTTTTGATCTTTCCTACAGCTGAGCCCTATAAGACCTTATATTTCAAAAACCTTTGAAGTCCATCAAAAGCCTTCTGTTGATTTCAGCTGGATCAGGTCCATGTATGAACACTAAGTCCATGCAGCCTTTATCAACAAAGTAGAGTGCTGGGAACTTGGTGTCCCAACTCCAGTTGTATCTGTCTTTCAGTCTTTTAATGACCAAGAGGTCACAGGACACAACGATGGAGAACTGGGGGTGTTGAAAGGTAAGTGGACCCTTTAAACTTGAAAGTAGAGTACTGCTCCTTTTATCCTGATTAAACAATCACACATTCATTTCCATCCACTGAAAAGAATAGCAGATATTTCCAGATTTGGGGAATAACCCCAGTCCAAAATTTTAGTCAAATTTCTGTTGTCTTCCCTAAACCATATTTTCACCAATGTGTCTCTAGACTGTCAAAGGGATATGACATCCAAGTTATGTACATATGTAATACAGTAAAATACCTTTTTACCAGAAAACCCCAACCCTGATACTTATTATATCTTTAAGGATACTACATGTTTAGCTTTGTTTTTTCCTGGTCTGTTTGTTACATTATGTTCCTTTAAAAAAGAAGAGACTTGTCTCAAGCTTGCAAAGGACATGACTCCCCTGGTAAGCAGCTGAGATTCCAGAGGAGGGCTTGTCTCTGGAACTTGTAGGAGAAGAAAGAGGCAGGAAAAGAGACAGAGTCTCAGAAGGGAGAAAGGTGGAGATAGGTGAACTCCAGCAAGCTCACAATGCTGGAAGGAGAAATTGTGGAGTAGAGGGCACTGTAAAATTTCCTGTGATTAATTGAAATTAAGGATTTATGGAAACAGAGGACAGAGGTAATGGGTGTGTAGGAAGAGTTGTTTGTAAATGTTTCTTTTGAATGTTTTTTGTTCTTTCTCACCTGCTTGAAGTTTTACTTGGTTTAAAAAAGTGAATTTTTCTTGTTTGTAACATAGTAACAATGTTTTGAAAACCCTTTTGTTTTCATTGAAAAGGTCAGTTACAGGGAAAACCTGTAAGAAAATTCACAACGCAATTCTAGGTAACATTGTCTTTCAAGTCAGAACTTAGACAAACTGCTGCCGCTGTAATTCCTCAAGTGGTCACAGCTGAAACTGCAAACCTGGCCAAGGTAGTGAAGTCTGTTTTTTCTGTCTGTGAGGGCTGCAATCTAGCTGTCATGAATCCTGTAATAAGATAATATGAGGGAAATAGGATTGCTTCCGAGCAAGTGTCTTCTGTCCAGACAGTCAGAAATTGTGGCTGATGGTGAAGGCTGGATGAGAATAATGTACTCATTTAGTCTAGTGCAAGCAGAGTTCAACCTTCCTTGCCATTCTTATGAGAATTTAGTAGCATAGTTCTGTTTTTCTTTTTTTAAATGGATTACTCTTTAGGGAAGTTATCTTCATAGTAATTTATATCTAAAAAAGAAAAGAAAAAAAAAAAAGAAAAGCAATAAGCAATCACAGTTCATGCACATGAATGTGATTTCTCATCTAGTGATTTAGTCCATGAACATAGGGCAATACATCATTTGTATTTAACTGATCATGCTTTTTAACTGCTAAGGACTGGAACATTCCAGTCAGGCCTCAGGGCATTTTTGGACCTAGACACTACAAATTCATTTTCTGACCTCAGTGCTGCAAGACTTTCCTTTGAATTTAGCACATGGCTGAACAGAGATGTGAAGCAGCAAAAAGTGAGGAAGGGGTGATAACAATGTATTATGATGATGTCCTAATAAAGTGACTATTTGTCATTTTTTCCCTCAGAATTTGTATCCCTATATAGAAACTATTTCAACAGCATGGTGTTTTGTATTTTTTTTTTCTTTTTCAATTAGGTGATAGTTGTAGCTCCTTTGACAAGGATGAAATCATGTTACTGTGTAACAACAACTAGGCAATAATGAATCACACCATTATCTGTCCCCATTTTTCTTAGTTACAAAGAGTGTATAATATGTTGACATTTAATTTGTATCTAACATTTTTGGGAAGGGAACTGGAACTAAAAGAGCTTGAGGCTTTCTTCTGTTTTGAAATTTCTTTCTATGCAACTGTGAACTGAGATCAAGAATTAGCCAAGCATTGGTCAGTCTGGGTATGCAGTAGGTGGAAGAAATATTTGGGATTAGACAAACTGACACAAAGAGGTAAAAATAACCCAATTAATGAAGAGTGTGTCACTTCATATAGTACTTAATAGTAGCTATGGGACATGTTTGTCAGAATAAATAAGGAAGGAAGATGTAGATTTTTGCAGCTAGGAGCTTATCGTTGGATTTTTTTCTTTGAGTTAAAAAGTTGAATAAACAATGTAAAAGACAGTAGGCTTTTAGTAAGTTTCATGGGTTTTCTATCCAGGGTATCCTCACTGACCAAGTGGAGTAGGAATGCACACATGCTGCACATGCAGCATATTAGTTCATCTTGTAAAAGATTTAGTTTATTCATAGAATCACACACATATGCTTGAGCACTGGACAGCACCGAAGCTGAAATATTCAGTGACAATAAATGTGCAACAGCAAGCAATAATTATTTCAAGTCTTATTCCAGTGTTCAAAACTGTCCTTTTCTTAAGCAGAAAATAAGTGCAGGAATGTGAACTAAACTTGGAAGTTAAACCGAATCTTAGCTGTTTTCCAAATTGTAGAAAAGAATGAACGTTTACATTTTCCTAAAGGTTATACTGACTGCCTTTGTTTTGGAATAGAAGACATTACTCAGTTAAAGACTGAAGAGCTTTACAAACTAATGCGGTGTAAGCTCGTGTTGTTTTCTTTAGCTGGAGATCTTTCAGACTTCTGTCTGATACTTAGTAATTCTTTCATTTACATAATTAGTAGTTCGAGACAGGATTTTTCTGGAACTTTCATTTCTGGCCTGAGTCTTGTATCCCTGCACTTGATAGTAATGTATCCAGTGGTTTCAATAGAAATAAGCTTAGGCCAGTGAAAATATACTAGAAATATCTGTTTAGAGTTCATGGATTAAAACCAAGAAAGTTCTCAGTGTGCTGTTTAAAGATGATTAACTTGAACTTGTTAAATGCCATCTTAGTGTATCATGACATCTTTCTTTACAATTCAGAGTGGCAGTAAATGATACTATGCCATTAGGACAAAGTAAAACTGAACTGCTAGCTGTAAAGCACCTTTAAATATTTTTAGAAGAGATTCTTTCAGATGACAAGGGAAGGTAGGAGTAATTATTGATGTAACCAGAGCTAAGTGCCACTAAAGACAGTAGACAAACATTTTATTAAAAGACGAGATACTGCCTAGTTACTGGTTGTTACACCATGTATCTAGGTTCCCTCAGGGTTTCCAAAGTATCCCTGTAAGTTTTATCAATAATCATGGCTTATTCTCTTAATAATAGGAGCAGATGTCAAATTTTTATGCCTTTGAGATGCTTAGTCATACCTAGTGGATCCATCTGGTATAGATCGAGCCTCAGTTAAGTTGTTCTCACCCATGAACTTCCCACTGAGAAAGTAAATCGAGCAGAGCTCCTCAGTTCAGTGGAAAAGAAACTTGAATATTATCAATCTACTTGTAGTACCAGAACCATATCACCAGAATCAGGGACTTTCCAAAGATGAAACTGCTGAAATATGTGTCAGTTCCGCAAGAAAAGATGATTTAAGAAAGAGAAACAAAATCTTAATGTAAAGTGCCTGCTGATAGTACAAGTTATTGACAACTGTATTAACTGCAGTTGCCCACATTTTATGAGCTTAAGGATATATATTACCATGGTTTTCTTTTGTGGCTGTTGATTTGGATTAAAGATCTAAAAGCAAATGCTAAGCTTCAAAACCAGTGTGATCCTTGCAGTGGAATTCTGTGAAATTCCATATCCAATTAATTGTTTACATTAACTGCAGGCTTTAAAATGCTATGGCTGGGGTAGGGACTTAGGCTGTGCTTCGACATCTCTCATGTTACAAGCCTTTCAATAACTTCAATACAAATTAACCTGATTTAATTTTTAACTCTTTCACCTTGTGCCAGAAAGGTCTGAAACATGATGGACCTGTCAGCAAATGATCATTCTGCATAACAGCTATATCTCTGGTAACCAGATGTGTTAATAACAAACGCTTCAGTCCTGCCTTGAAGAGAGATTTATTTTCCTTTTATGGTATGTCTTCATTAGCTAGTTATAAGACTCTATTCTAAAAACCTGACATATTAAGTGCTTTCATATTTGTGGGAAATTTTATGCCAATGTGATGAAGCAACATTAATCTTTCACTGAAGATTGTCACTGTAGAAAGATCAAGCTAATATCCCTGTATCTTGAATTGTATAAGTAATTTTAGTATATCATTCTCAATAGAATTTAATGTTGATTTCTTCTTTCTCTCATCTATCCTTTCACAGTCTTAGGTTGCTTGCAAGGTGGTCTGAAACATTGGACTGCAGCAATTGTCCCACAGAAAATACATTTCTTGTAGCATACACTTCTGCAACTGGGAAAACTCCTAGGAAAACTGGAAGAATCTATTGTAACCCGCATTAAAACCCTGGTTCTCTCAGGACTATACTGTCAGTGTTGCAGGGCCAAAGAGTCCCAGCTAGGATCAGGTCAGCGGGTGTGTTAAATTTCAACTGAAAAGGGAAAGACTCATGCACCCTTCCATGTGCTCCTTCACTTGATGCCTGTTTTTCATCCATTGTCAACACGATGTCATTGCAACTTGTGCTGTTGTGGGAGCTATTGCCATTCATTAAAATAGGATAGGAATAAAAATGTGGTCTGCGCACGAACACCAACATGGTTTACAGGTCTGGGAGCTGGAGAGAGACAGCAGCACAGACTGGTCTGGAGAAGGGCATCATGACTTCCTCTGCTTGCATGGCACAATTAGGAAAAGGACATGTCAGTAAGTGATGGGATGTGTGGTATCTGAGCAGATGCAACTGGCATCTACTGGTCTTTATGACAGGCTTGATTTGGCAGCCCTGGGTGTTGGCCTTCTGCAGAAATGAGAGCTGGCTTGGGAAGGGACAGGCCAAGGACCAAAAAATAGGAGCAATGGAGAAAAGAGTGCTAACCTGCCAGTTATGATTTTTGTTGGGTTATGCTTTAGAGATGAAACAAGAAAGTTGTGGGCTTATTAAACTGCACCCATCACATCTTTTTTGTCTCTCTGCAACAAATGAAGGCAGATGTATGGAAAAATTAATTATGAAAAATATGTCTGGAAAATAAGACTTCTTTCTGAAATACTGCTTTAACTGTTGTGGTAAAAGACTGGTGGTTTTTGTGTGTGGCTTCTAACAGTATTGTGTTGGTTTTTGCCCAGATTGCAGATAGGCTGTTCTGTTTGAGTCCAAGGGTCATTTTTATTTGAAAAATTCTCTAATTCCTGAAGCCTTTTGCAACTGTTTCTAGGAAATGCCAGGTCTTGTGAGCTGCACTTCACTCACTGAGCCAGGTCTTCTGTGGAGAATGGAAAGAAAGATCCCCAAAGATTGTTTACACAACTGTTAGAACTCCAAGGACTGTGTTACTTTTTACACTTTTTACTTTTGAAAGCTTTGCTATGCACTTCAATAATTCCTCCAAAACATGATTTTTGTACAGAAAATTTTGCAAATATTAATAGGTCTCTGGAGGTAACAATGAATAATTGTGGTCAAATTTTAGCCTGCGTATTTCATCTGTTGGTTTGTTATTTGTGCTAGGTTTTACTGCTGAGATTATACATGCTTTAAAAATATTAAAAGAACCATGGATAGTAAAACAGTATTCATATGAATGAACAGTATTCATTCAGATGTTTATTGAGCTTATTACCTTCAAAGAGTAAAAATTTTATAGTAATACATTAAGACAATTGGAATAAGGAGATATTTGTCACAAATATTTTCTGTTGAGAAAGGTGCTTAATGAAATTTATATTTTCATTTGTTTGGTTTTCTTTAAAAGGGAAATGACTATATATGTATCCATCAGCTTGTGGGGGATATGGCTGCTCCTGTGGCATCAAATACTTAGTATGTTGTAAACTAGTAACTCATGCCAAAGAGAAAGGAAATGCATTCCTAAATTTATCATGTGAATTATATTATGCAATTATATTGGAAATAAGTCGTATGTTAAGCCCAAGAGTATGAGCATAAAATTTGATCCTGAGTCATATAACATGGCTACGGAAGAGCTGCTAAGTTTGAAGGACAGGTGTGTATTCATAGTCTTGCCAAAGTTACAAGTGTACAGTCATGTCCCTCTCATACACACCAGAGCAGTATAGGAGGAAATACAGTAAAACATCACAGGGCCAGTATGTAGTACAGTACAATGCATTTAGCAGTTTTTGTAGTCAGAAGTTACTCCATGACAATGCAACATGCATGGAATATCCCATGTTCATGTAGTTTATGGTTAGACTATTTATAATGGACATTTTAAATTATATTAAAATGTGTGGTTGGTATTCTTTTTGTGTGTATGTGTATGTGGTTAGTTTCTTAAGGATGTGAGACAGCAGAACCTTAAGCATTTAGCAAGTCCAGAAAGGAATGCTGCCCTGAATGGCCTCAAAAATGTGGCTTTTGAGGAAAATTTAGTGTAATAGGGAACACTGAATTACTTCTGCTGTGTGTTTGGGAGATGTCAGAAATGTCTGAGGTGCATCTACACAATAGTGTTTTAATGTGGATCAGAGTTTGCTTTGGGAGTGAGTCTCTTAAGTATCATGATCACCTTTTCTTTAAAGTGCCTGAGCAGTCTGAGAGTTCATGCAATGGACTTTTGGATTAACATAACTGGGAGAAATGATCCAGGGGGTCCTAATGTGCTTTAGCAACTAATGGGCATTGTGTCTGTGGGACCAGTCTAGAATTAGTTGAAGGGAAAGGGAGAGGGGAAGTTGGAATATGTGTAGGGCAGACATCAAGCCCATCAAGACCAGGTTTTTTGCTCAATAGATGTGTTTCTGTGGTTCTCATGACTTCCTAGGAGTTTGTAGCTGATTCTGGAATGATCTGTTGGTAGGCAGTGCAGATGAATGCAGCCTGTGATAAACATACCAGATCACATGCTGTTGGGAGTCACCCAACTAACCAATAATCTTATAATTATACAGAATGAATAGTAATACGGACTGTAATTTTCAGTTTTAAAATCAAATCAGCATTAAAGCCAGCATGCAAACATTTCTGAGACATTGACTACTACAGTATTTTGTGAACCAAGTTGTGTTTTTTTCAAATACACTAAGATAGGTCATGTATGTCTACATTTATATTATATTTTACATAAGTAACCATTATATTTTTAGAATGCATTCTGTTCTTTTTGGTGTTAATTTCCCAAGGCTACATTTCTGTCATATCCTTGAGCTACCATATACTTTTATTGTCTCATTATTTCATAAGTATAGCAAATCTACTTTATGACATGACAGGAAAGGTGCATTAGCATTTTGAAAGGGTGGGGATTTTGTGATAGAGCTTACAAACAAATAGTTGGCAAGCTATCTTTTGCTTCCCATATCCATGCTATTAGATTAGTTTCTGTCCACTTCAACTGGATTACTTAATCCCAAAAAATGTGTTTAGAATTTGGCCCAAGTATACTTTATTTTGAGATTCAATATATAACTTTAATTTCTTCAAGTTAGTGTCAGTGTATTTAATTCCTCTTATTGCATAGAGAAGTGAAGTTTATTTCATCTGGATTCTTTTACAGATTGGTAAAAACTTTTGCTAAATAGAAAAAGACTGCAGTTGAGATCAGTCTTAGAAGTGGTCAGAGTGAAGTCTGTGAAACCACAAGAAGGCAGTCATAACTCACAAGTGTGGTGGAGACACAAGGATTCCTGTGGCTCATTCGTTTTTACAGCTTGTGTTTATCTAGTAGTTTTTCTGTGCATTTGAGAAGACAGTGCTCTAAAAAGAGGAAAGGTGTCCCATACTTAGAGACGCAAATTTAATCCAAGCAATACGTAGTCTATTTTCAAAACTACTGATCTTTTGCTGTTTCACTGGTACTAGCCTTTGGGTTTTGATGACTGTCCTCCTAGGAACCTACTAGTGATGACAGTGAGAGAACAAATACTGTTGTGTCTCCCAATTTAGGTAACGATTGCTGATTTTACTTAATTTCTTTTTTAATTACTCTGGTCTAAATTTTTTCTTTCTGTTTTTGGTGCATGTGAAGTTGTGACTTTTATTATTTTGGTCTCTAATAGCAATGAAGGTTGAAGATGACTTTGCATGAAGTGTTTAGGAAATACCAATGTAAGGTTTAGGTCAATATAGTTCTATTTGTAGCCATTCATCCACAAGAGGACCCACCATAGCATTGTGATAGGAGCTAGCACATTACAGATGAAGACAATGTCAGCATAAATCCAAAAGAAATCCTGATTAGGACTTTCTAAAAATTATTTGTCACATCCATTTTCTGGTGTTAAATCCAGATGTTTAAAATTAGATGGCAATGTGAGTCACACTATGACCCATGATAATTTAATTTTGATTTATATTTGCAAAGTGCAGAGAATGAATGGTTGATCAGTTTTATAAGTATTTCTTACATTCTATCATCTCTTTAACTTAATTACTTTGGGTTAACCAGTAACCAGCATTGACTTTTCTACAGTTTAAACATCTGTGGTATAGAAATGGCTTCCTCTGAGGGGGATGTACATTTGATTTAGATGTGAGGAATCACAGTGGCTAGTTACAGTAACAGAATAACTTTCAGGTGCTTCTTCCAAAATGTGTTCTTGCCTTCAACTTCTTTTTCAGTGTACTGTTGCTTGTTGTGTTTTCCTTTTTTATTTTTCTTTTTTTTTTAAATTTAGTTGTATTTAGTTATGAAATGGCAGAAGAAATATAAATTTATCTGATAGTAATATATTAAACAGTGTGACTAATATGCACTAAGTCCTGTTTGTTCTCTTACCTTTTCTCACATTAGAGTTCTATGCAGTATTTTTTGTTGTTTTTGTTTTGTTCTGGTAGTTTTTATGTTTTTGTTTTTGTGTCTGGTTTAGGTGATCTTTATTTGGTCTTGAAATTCTGCTTCGTGCTTTTGGTAACTAGAGTAAAGTCTAAGGACATTAGTCATACATCAGGAATAAATGAATATGTTATTATAGACCTTAAGGCACAGTCTTCTGCAGTCAGGCTCCATGCAGGCTGGCTTCCAGGGAATGGAAAGCCAGAGCTGAGGGTGACCTCCTTGCAGGCTATGGCCTCTCCTGGGGTAGCAGCCCCAGAGGGGCTGGAGTGGGGTGGGCAGAGGTGGATGCTGGTAACAGGGTCCTCAACAGCCTCAGGTGGGGCAAAAGATGAGCCAGGGTCAGGGAATGCTGGGGGCAGCTGTGGGATGAGCAGGCTCATGGTGTGCTGGGGGAACTGGCTGAATGTCAGGGCTCAAACGGTTTTAGTGAATGGGGCACATCTGGCTGGTGTTCCTAAGGATTCAGTTCTAGGGCCAGCTCTGTTCAATACATTTGTCAGTGCTCTGGAGGCAGCAGTTGAATACACCATTAGCAAGTTTGCTCATGATTCCAAACTGGGAGGTGCTGTTGACTCTTTTGACGGATAAGAAGCTTTGCACAGGGATCTACATAGGTTAGAGCATTGGGCAATGTTTAATGGGATGAAATTTAACAAGTGAAAAATGTTGGATTCTGCATAATGCTAGGCACAAGTATAAAATGGCAGAGGAGCAGCTGGAGATCAGCCCTGCAGAAAAGGATCTGGGGTGACGGTCAGCATCAGGGTGAGCAGGAATCAGCAGGGTGCCCAAGCAGCTGAGAGAGCAAACCACATCCTGCAGTGCATCAAACACAGCACCACCAGCTGCTCAAAATGGTGATTATCCACCTCTATTCAGCATTGCTGTCATCTCACCTGGAGTGTTGTGTACAGTTCTGGGCCCCACAATTTAATAAGGATATGAAAGTCCTTGAATGCATCCAGAGGAGAGCAACAAAGCTGGTGACAGGGCTGGAAGACATGTCCTGAGAAGGGCAGCTGAAGTCTTTGGGCTAATTTGGAGAGAAGGAGGCTGAGGGGTGACCTCATTGCTCTCTACATGAGAAGGGCAAGTGGAGGGGAAGGTGCTGATCTCTTCTTCCTCGAATCTGCTAACAGGACAGATGAGAATGGCTCAAAGTTACACAAAAACATTCAATTCATTATTTGCTAATGCTTACTTTTTTCAGTTTTATTCTTTATTAGAACAATTCTAAGGCAATAGAAATCCCTTACTAAGGAATAATTTCCTTAAAATATAATGTACAATGAAATCAGAAACTGTATAAAGAACAAAATGTATTCATTTCAGTTCTTTGTATTTCCTTACTTTCTTTCCTGAATGGAAGCCAAGGAACCAAAATATTACTGGTATTTTGTTGTATTTTGTGAGTGGTTTCATCTCATACTGTCCTATCCATGGCTTCTCCAGTGGATGGTCTTGAAACTCGGCATACATTGGACAAACATGTAGTAGCAACAATGCTAAAAATATGTTTGCATTAGTTTTTCCTGAAAGAGCCAGTCCTATTTCTGAGGTGGACCTCATCATTAAACTTTGTAACCTTGCTCCTTCACCATCTCTATCTCTGTGTTTCTCCTGTTCACGTCTCTACAGACTGGTTTGGTTTCACTGGTCAGATTTTAGTCTTCATTCTAGCGTGTTGCTAGGAGTTATCTCAAAGTGCATTAGGGGTTAAAATTGCTTTCCCTGCCTTATTTTCAAGGAAAAATGTGTTCCAGTTATTTATATGCAAAAGGATAACTAAATACCAGAGCCCAGGAGAGGTGGTAGTGTGATTCCCCTGCCCATACATTTACAAAACAAGCTTGTGTTTAATCTTGACAGAAAGGCTTTGAAAAATAAATTTTTCTTTGGCATTTACTATCTGTTGGGTTTGATATCTCTCCCCACTAAGTGTATGGACTTTTCTGAAATTCATTCCTAAGTGCATACTTTTGTATTTGGGAGCTGAGAAGCCTAGTTTGAATTTGTTGATTCCATTTTGAACCTTAGTTCCGCATTTCAGAGTTGGACCTCGCGATACACAGCACTGCCATAGATAAGTCCCTCTCTTAATTTGTGTCACAGTGAACATGCAGTCAGGAAATGCATGTCAAACACAAGTTATACTTTACTGTTACTTTTAATTTCATGCTCTCGAGATTTTTTGAAAGGTTAAGGAAAATGTGCGTTGGGAGCTTGTCTTTTTTAATTCATCATTGCAGCAGTTATTGATATGTCTACTCAAATGTTCTGTTTTGCTTCAGGGGGTACTGTTATTTGAAAGGTTTATTTCTATTCTTTTCTGTCATTTTGAAAGAATTGGTGAGGTCGTCAGGGGAGGCCACTTCTGAGAGACAGTGGTTTCACACAAATGTGGATTGAATATTGGGCAGGGGAGAAGAGACTTCCAAAACTGATAATAGGTATACGGCTACTGTCATAGCAGATTAAGTGACTAGTTAATTTTCAAAGCATATCTCTGGCATTTCAAAAGAAGGGTTGTATCTCCTAACATAATTATGGACAGAGATGCAAATTAAGTAATTTTATACTGGGTTTTTTTGCCATTACTCCGATTAAAGACCAGTTCATACTTGCTTGGGAATGTTATTAGCTTTTTTCCCCATGGGGCCCACTGTAGATAGAAGAGGATTGATTTTTCTTTCTTCTCTACATGTAATTTTTTCCTTAGAAGAGATGCTGCACAGCTTTTCTTTTTCAAGGCACAGAACACAGATGTTTGTCTTAACTGTTTAGGACCAAGGACATTTGTGGTTTACCAGAAGAAAGCAAGTGTGCACATATACTTGCTGAAATGAGGCCTAGTAAGACTAACTGGATATGTAAATTTAACAGTGTCATTGAAAATACTTGTGGCATATATTTTCTTTAAAAGTTTGAATTATAAGTCTTGTAATATTTATCTATTTTTTTTTTTTAGTTTTTTCCTCCTCCTAGCTTTTTTTTTTTTAAATAAATTTCTTTTTTAAGCTCTTGTCCTTATACATGTCAAACAACCCTGGTCTTTGAAAGTCTGATTCCTGAAGTTTGTCTGCAGTTTCCTTCCTGGGGGATTGAAAGTGTGTGGGGCTCAGGTGGTAACCTGAGTTCCTCTAATCCATCTCCTACATGCTGTTGGAGACTGCTTTAGTCTCCTCTACCTGACATCTTCCATATGATGCAGCAGGCCTGGGAAGATAGGATTCTTGGAGTTTGCCCTGTTGAGTGCAGTTTGCTCTCTTCAGCACACAGATTAAGATTCTTCAAGGTTGCCCAGAAGATACTCTGTGCAAGACTTATAGATGGGCAGGATCAGTGGTATTTAACTTCTCTTGAGGTCCTTCCTGCACCGCAGATTAAAGTCACCGCTAAAGCCTAAATCAAAACTCACTGGCATAAGGCAGGTCGGGATTGGGTTTGAAGAAACACAGACATGAGGGAACTGAGAATGGAATGTGGGAGCATGTGAAATGCTACAGATAAAACACAAACTTCTGATAGTTTGAAATTGCGGTTTGAGCCAGGTACACTGTCATGAGCAATAATCACAGCTGACTATGATTAACCGTGTGTTAGGGTGCAGAGTGTAGGAGACCCTTCATTTAGCATTTGTGCTTCCGCTGATACCTTGCTGTTCAAGGGAAGCAGGTAGAATTTGCTTTTTCCTTGTGCAACGAAAGATCATTCACATCATGTTAGTTTGTATGAAGTCGCTAAACAGTATTTTTACATTTTGATAGACTTCCTTTTAAACTCAACTGCTAGTAGTTTTCAGTAGAGAAATGAAAACAGTTGTAGACATTGGAATTATCAAGTAAGGGAGCCACACATCTGGGCATTTATAGCTTTATTGTCTCAAGTAACAAATGTAATTTAAAAGCAGAGGTGCTTTTTCTAGTTCAGTGGAAACTAGCAGCTTAACTGAAACAAAGTGGTGAGCTGCTACTAATCTGTTACTGCAATCAGCTACTTCTGTCACATTTTGTACTAAGAAGAAAGGTATAAATTGAAAGTAGCACATAAAATATTGTTTTAACATTGCTGCTGGCTAGGTTTGTAAATGGAAATAATAAATCCTCATATAGCATTGAGAGTAACACTAAAGAATTCCCACTAGCTTATGTTATTTACAGCTGTTCTAAAGTTTTATTGCTTTTATTTATATCTTTCTTTTCAAAGGGGTTGAACCTGACATGGTGCTTACAGCTAATCGTATGCTGCCAAATCTCAGTTTTAGCTAAATTTTACAGTAATGACAGATCAAAATGGTATTATAAAATCAAGTAGTGATTCCATTGTAGTCTGCTAGAAGATAAAATTTTTGTAAAATACTGAAATTACATTGTATTAACTGATTTTTAAGAAATTATCCTAAATAATTGCAAATAAGTGGAAAGGAGTGAAAAAGAGTGGATATGTATTTACATTTATCATCCCCAGAGCTTCTTTGGTAAAAGAAAGGAGTAGAATTTTTTAGCATTACAGCTCACATGAAAAAAAATCACATATATAAATTTTTTGAAATTCAGATAAAAGGTTGTGGTGAAAGCCAGACTATTCTGTGATTCTGACTATGGAAAAGGTTGAAATCACATACTTACAGAATGATTGAAGTTGGAAGGGATCTTTGAAGGTCATCTTGTCCTCTCTGCCCTGGGGTCTTTCACGAGATCATGTTGGTCATTGAAACAGTTCCAGTGATGGGGCATCCTCCACTTCTCTGGCCAACCTGTTTCAGTGTCTCACCACCCTTAGCATAAAGAGTTTCTTACGTAGATCCAACCTAAATCTACCCTCTCGATTTTAAACTGTTGCCCTTTGTTCTACAGGCCTTGGTGTCTCTGTCTTTCTTGCAAGCCCCCTTTATATATTGAAAGGCTGCAGTAAGGTCTCTTTGGAGCATTCTTTTCTCCAGGCTGATCAACCCCAAGTGTCTCAGCCTTTATTGAGAAGTGCTCTGGTCCTCAGATCATTTTTGTGGCCCTCCTCTGGACCTGCTCCAACAGGTCTGTGACTTTCGTGTCTTGAGGATCCTGGAACTGCATGCAGTTTGCCATGTGTGGCTTGTGAGAGCAGATTGAAGTAGGATGACCCCTTCCCTTGACCTGCTGGCCACATCTTGGAAGCTTTTGTGAACATGTGACTACACACTTGTATGAAGACATGCACAAACATGGTCTTTTTAAACATTCACAAAGAGACATCCAGCTTCAAAGCATAGGCCTCATAGTTGTGGTAGCAAATCATTGTATTCAAGCTTATAAACTTTTTTGAGATCAGAACACAATGCTGCAGTTTTGAGAAATTGTGGTTGTCTCAGTTACAATGATGGTAATGTATCTATTTCTCCTTCTGAATTGTACATTGACAATAATTTTTACTTTTATCTGTGTGAATTTTATGCATAAAAAGTTATGTATTGTGGT
Organism: Pardalotus punctatus; assembly: GCA_013400915.1. Taxonomy (NCBI): domain Eukaryota; kingdom Metazoa; phylum Chordata; class Aves; order Passeriformes; family Pardalotidae; genus Pardalotus; species Pardalotus punctatus. The sequence goes on along the minus strand of VZTX01029066.1, from coordinate 119,799 downwards.
TAATAGCCAGTTGGTAACTAAACTTGACGTGCTTACTCAGTTGATCTGTGAGTGGGACTGGGGAGAGAATCAGAATAGTAAAGGTATAAAAACCTTTTCTACCATGGGTTGAGATAAAGACAATTTAATAGGTAAAACAAAAGCCATGCACACAAGCATGGCAAGGAATTATTTGATTGTTTCCTATGGGGAGGCAGATGTTCAGCCATCCCCTTTGTCCTGCATAGTGGTGGCTGGGGAAGACAAATATCATCACTCCAAATATCCATCCCTTCCCCCTTCTTCCCTCAGCATTATATGTTGAGTATGTACCATATTGTATGGAGTATCCCTTTGGTCAGTTGGGATCTTGGGTTCAGCTGTCCTGGCTGTGCCCCCTCCCAACTCCTTGTGCACCCCCAGCCTGTGCTGGTGGGATAGGGTGAGGAGCAGAAAAGGCCTTGATGCTGTATGTAAGCACTTGTAAGCATTGCTCAGCAGTAGCAAAAACATCCCTGTGTTATTCATGCTGCTTCCAGCACAAATCCAAAGCATATCCCATACTAGCCACTGTGAAGAAAATTAACTCTGTCCCAGATGAAACCAACATATGTATATTATTAGTCCA
>VZTX01029066.1:42981-119139 GCA_013400915.1 Pardalotus punctatus | reverse complement strand
AAAAAAAGGAGAGAGAAAAAAAGGAATAGTGCTGCTGTGTTAGTACTTTAGTACTTTGCATTCTGGCCTGCCTGAATTCCTCCTCCTTGGAAACTGATTTCCAGCCTGTGCCAACAGTGAAACAGTGAGGGTATACTGCAGTCACATTCTCTGTGGGAATACCTTGCCTAATTCCTATGAAAAGATGTCCTTTTGCTCCTTCATAGACTCAGAATTGTAGTCCAATTCTGAACAATAAATTTACAAGAATATTCATCCCTTCTGTTTCCAGAGTATGGACTTATAAATGATGGAAGAAATACATGTGTATGAGGTCCTAAGTACATCAGCTGAGGATGTGTTGTAGAGTTTATACCCAATTTCACATGTTCAGTCATTAAGGTGTTCCTGATATTTTGATCTTCCACTATACAGAAAGTAAATAATTATTTTGTCTCATCTTTTAGCACCACAAACATACACTTCTCTTTTCTGAGCTGTGGTTGGTTTTTTTTTTTTTAACCAAGAAATACTGGTTCCAAAATTGACCCTTGAGAAACATCTCTAGAAGAACAGCAAGTTCCTGGTCATCCCTGTGCCAGTTTCATATTTATCTTTCTATTCTCATCATGTTTTCCTTTAGCTTAAATTATTGTTTTGAATGTTATATGGCATTGGTTGTTTTACTACAATCAGGATAAATGAGAGCTATAGTGTTTGCTTATCTGGGAAATGCACTTTATTATCAAAAATGTAAAATAAATCTGGCACAGGTGACTTTTGGGAAACTCGTGTTGCATTTAATTGAATTTTCCATTTTCTTCAAGGTTGTTCATTATCTTTGCTTGACAATTTATTTTAAATATTGTGCAAGATTGAAATGTACCTAATGGACTTTCTGTTCATGAATCACTACTAATCTATACCAATTTCTTAAATGCGAGTGCTACCTTTTGTCTACTACTTAGCAATTCTAGAGAGTAAATGTTTACAAAGATGGACTAAAAGATGACTTTGGTCCGTTTTCCACCAGACTTGCTTGGTCAGATGCTTTCCTAACTTTATGTTCACTTTACACTTGTGTGAGCCTTTTAATCCACACAAGGGAATAGGAGTCAGGATTGGTAGTTATGTTGTGGCACAACATCGTTCTCTAAGCAGAACTGGATGGTGTATTCCGTTTAAATATGTTAGGGTAAACATTTTTAGCCTGAAAGAAATATTAATATTCATGTACATTTCCTTTGTATTTCAGAACAATGGTTCACTTGCTTGGTGCCAGAATCATAAACAGTGTTCAAAGGTAAGTCCTGTTTTTCTCCCCTTTCCATTATGTTACCTTGCTTCTTTCAATCTCTTGTCTGTAGATTAAATGCTTTACTTCTTAGCCTGTTTTCAGAAGCATCTGTTCATATTTTATTTAGGAACCTCAACTTGTAATAAAATATCAAAAATTGAAACCAAGTGATTTACTCTTCCAGGACAAAGGAATCATGTTTGAGGATACATATCAAGCATAGATAAACTGACATAATTCTGTCACTATAGCAAAGTTTAACTGGCTAAAAACTGGTGTGTCATTTGTGGTTTTTTCAGTATTTTTGGTCAGAAGAGAGTAAAACTGTCAATAATTTTAAAATCTTCCTCCAACAGCAGCAGGGTATTTCAACATTCAACATTTCATTCAGTTTAGCTATTTAATTTTTGTCTGGAACCTGAATTTCTTGGAAAATATTCTTGATACAAATCCCAGTGGCTCTACTGTTGCCCTTTCCCATTCTAGCACTTTAACCTCGAAAGCTTAAAGGGTGAGATAATTGTCAACTGATTCTCCTGTGCAAGTGTCTTTCTATGATGCCTGGATAGAAGCAGCAATTATTTGGACACTTTAGTGGGTCAAGTGGAATTTCACATTTGTTGTTGACTGTTCACAAACATCATGGAAGTTGCATTCATAGGAAATTTGCCTGAAAATGCTCAAGGTAGTATTTTTGTCTAAAAATCCTGAAAATGTATTTGTACAACTATTAGACCTTTTAACTTCAATAATTATTCTTTATTCATGAAGGTTCTACTGAAAATTGGGTTAAATCTGAGTCGCATTGTTCTGTATTGTTTTAATAATGCAATCTATGTTAAATGCTGATGCTAGCCCTTGATTTTAACATATGTTGATTTCTTGTGTACATTTAAAGAATGAGATTACTGATTCACTGATCTAGCTTCTGTTGACATAAATGGGATTGGAAATGGGCCAGTTTTTTGACTATTCTATTGCAGGTAAATAAAACAATTGCTTTGTTTTATTGATTCCTTTTATCATTATTAAAATCAAGGGTATAACCATGTCAGTATAAGAAAATAATGGAACATTTCCTATTAGCTGTGCCACACTGCTAAGGATTTCACTTCTGCAATGAAATCTTATCATTCTTAAGATTCATCTACTTGCAAACCCCTAACAGAGGTGTAAAGGATGTATTTCATGATAACTGAATTGCCTGTGCAGGAAAGCACGAGCGCCTTGTGCCACAGTGATCCTGATATAATTTTTTAAAAAAATTATTTATGAAGGCTACTCTGGTAAGTAATCTGAAAGGTTTTCCAGTGGCTTGTGTCTGCCCAACAAAGAAGGAATCATACAAGAAAAGTAGTCCAGGCTTTAAAGCAGGGCAGAGGTTATAGGAATATCTCCCTCAGTCACTCCCAAGTTTATCAAATCCACATAAGGTGTATGTAAGCTGTTATGAATTTTATCTTAAAATTGTATCAGCCTCTTGAAACCAGTGTAAGAATGCTACAAATTAATATTATATTGTGTTACGAAACACAATGATTGTTTAAGTTTTAAATTACTTAACATGTGCTTTACAGTCATGTTACCCTATGTTTTTCATTCTTTCTTAGGAAGGTAATATATTTTCCTTAAGAAAGCAGGTTTGCCATATTTAAAAAATAAATAAACTTGGTCAAATTGTTAGCAGAGCTGAACATAAGCACAATGTTCTCTTTTCAGGATGTCTTTGATGGTTTTGCCATGCGAAGTTAAACAATTGCTTTATCTAACTGAAATTTTCAAAGTGATCAGGGAATTGAGTTAACCTTTTAAAAATCCAAATTCCTTTCACTGCTTCTCAGCACCTCAGTGGAGGAAGTTTATATGAGTATGACAGGTAGTGGAGGATTCCACAAGGAATGGTGTGCTGCTCAACCTTTTTATTACTAATATGAAGGCCGTGTTGGAGATATAAAGGTTGTCTTCCCACTGCCTTGGCTGCAGTGACGATGAGATTGTGGAATTCAGTATTGAGCAGAAAGGAAGCAGGGCAGCAAGTAAGATTGTAAGCATGGACTTCAGGAGAGCAAGCTTTAACCTCTTTAGGGGTCTTCTTGGAAGAATCTTATGGGAACAGGTTGTGTAGGGAAGAGGGGTCCAGGAGAGCTGGTTGATCCTAAAGGATCACTTCTGCAAGGCTCAAGAATGATTCATCCCGATGAGCAAGAAACTGGGCAAAGTGGACAAGAGATCTGAGTGGATAAATAAAGAATTTGTGTCATTATTCAAATGTAAGCAGGGAATACACAGGACATGGAAGCAGGGTCAGACCACTTGGAATGAATATAGAGAGGTTGTCAGAATGAGTAGAAATGAGGCAAGGATGGCCAAGGCACATCTGGAATTAATGGAATGGGGACTGTGGTAACAGAGGACATGGAGAAGGCAGAGTTTCTGGAGGCCTTTGTTGCATCAGTCTTCACTGACAAGACTCAGGAATCTCTGACCCAGGAGACCTGGGTAAAGGAATACTGTGAGGAAGACTTTTCCTTGGTCAGGGAGGATTGAGTTAGAGAACACCGTGACATCCACAAGTCCATGGGCTCTGATGGGATTCACCCACAAGTGCTGAGAGACCTGCTGAACACCATAGCTAAGCCAACCATGATCATCTTTGAAAGATTGTGGCAATCAGACAAGATGCCTGGGGACTGGAAGAAAACAAGTGTCATCCCAGTCTTTAGAAAGGTTCAGGAAGAAAGACCCAGGGAACTACTGACTGGTCAGCTTCACCTCAATCCCCTGGAAAGGTGGTGGAGCACCTCACTCTGGAGGCTATCTCAGTCCACATGCATGACAGGTAGATGATCAGGAATACTTGGCATAGATTCACTAAAGGTAAATCTTGCTTGACCAACCTGATTTCCTTCTACAGTGAAACCTTGATGAATGGGGGAAAAGCAGTGGATATTACCTACCTCGATTTCAGCAAGGCTTTTGACACTTTCTCACAATATCCTCATAAACAAACTCGGGAAGTATGGACTGGGTGAGTAGATAATGAGGTGGACTGAGAACTGGCTGAGTGGCAGATCCCAGACAGATGTAATCAGTGGCACAGGGTGTAGCTGGGGCCTGTCACTTGTGGTGTCCCTCAGGCTTCAATACAGGGTCCAGTATTGTTTAACTTGTTCATCAGTGACTTGGATGAAGGGGCAGATGCTTCCTCAACAAGTTCACTGAGGACACAAAGCTGAGGAGCAGGACAAGAGAGACAAGGAGCCCCTGGAGTGCCTCCAGTGCAAGGCAATAAAGATGATTGAGGGAATGGAGCATCTCTCTTATGAGGAAAAGCTGAGGAAGCTGGGATTGTTCAGCCTCGAGAAACATAAAAAGGTTCCCTCTCAGTTGTCTGCCTGCAGGGAGGGTGTCAAGTGGCTGCATCCAGGCTCTTCTCAGCAGTGCCAAGCAATAGGACAAGAGGCAATGGGCAGAAACTGATGCACAGGAAGTTCCACCTGAACATGAGGAAGAACTTTCCTGTGTGGGTCACTGAGCAGTGAACAGGTTGGCCGGAGAGGTTGTGGAGTCTCTCTCACTGAAGATATTCAAGAACCATCTGGACTCAATCCTCTACCGTGTGCTCTGGGATGACCCTGCTGGAGCAGGGAGGTTGGACCAGATGACCACTTGTGGTCTCAGCCTTACCCATTCTGTGATTCTGCTAAATGTCTCAGAGGACTGTGGGCAACAAAATATGCACCAATGATTTTACATTAAATTTAATTTAATAAGATCTCTGCAGAAGTCTGTTTTCCAAGATGAAACACAAGAGAGCACTTGAATGCTTGCCCTGTTTTGATGTGTAATTTCAGTATGTTAAAATAGTTTGTTATAATTAGGACAGCTATAGAATTATTACATAAATTGTCATTTTTGGTTGCAGTAGTTATTAATTCACTGCCATCATGCAGTCCTGCTTTTCTGCTGGCACAGCATTGAAGCAGACTGAGGGCTTTCTTTTTTTTGGTTCTTGTCAATTTCCTGCTTGGCTTCCACTGTTGAGATGAAATTGGCATTGTGGTCAACGATGTTCATGAACTTCTTTGGAAATAGATTTGAACCCAAAATTTATTTGTTGAACTTCATTCATTGATCCATTGTTTTGTTTGAACTTTCACTTATTGAGTTGCAGATGATTCCTTTCTAAGGGGACAGAGGGCCCAATATGCCAGTCAGGCCCAACTCATAGGAAGGTCTTCTGCCTCCTGGGACCTGGGTAGGGATGTCATCCAAAAACTTCCTAATCTGGAGTGGTCCTGAGACTGCTACCCATTACTGATCTTCCAAGTAGGGAATGATGAGGCGGCAATACATATTTCAAAGATGATCAAAAAGGACTTCAGGCCTTGGGACTTTTGGTCCCAAGGGAATCTTGGGCACAAGTTTTGTTTTCCTCTGTACTTCCAGTTGAAGGCAGCAACACTGGAATAAACAGATGGGATGAGTCTATTAATACATGGCTCTGTGGCTGCTGTCACTGCCAAAATTTTGGGGTTTTTGACAATGGAATGGTCTATGCAGCACCAGGCGTGCTTGTAACCAGTTAGGACTCGCCTTTTTCAGGAAGGAGAGTCACTGCTTGGGAACCAGAGGGGCCCTTTGACAGAGCTTTAAAGTAGTTGTGATGGGAGATGGGGGGCAAATCAGGTTGGTGTCTGGTAAGCTGTGGGATGAGAAGCAAAGGTTAGAGGAACAGTGTGCCAGTGAGGACCCTCTGCCAGCACCGTGGAAATGTGCTGGCCACACTGGATTACACTTGCAGTTTTATGGTGACAAGCCAGGGTTTGGTTTGTTGGGTTTTCTGTTGTAGCAGAAACCAACAGGGAAACACCAGAGAATTATCTCAAAGGAATTAAGGTAATTAAGGGCTGTTCCTTTAGGAAGGCAACATGGCTGACGGGCCAGCTGAGGTGCCTTTACACCAGTGCATGCAGCATGGGCAGCAAACAGGAGGAGCTGGAAGCCACCATGCTGCTAGAAAGTTATGACCCTGTTGCCGTTTCAGGAAGAGGGGAATGGATTCAAACTGTGTTCGCAGAAAAGCATTTCACATATACTCTTCATCCCCCCATGTTTCCAGGAGATGCATAAATGTTTCCACTAGCATTGGCACCCTCATTTGGACTGATACTACAGGGTATGCAATTGTTTGTGACCTGAGGTTCCATTCAGATTTAGTCTAGATAATGAAAGTTAAAATATAGCATTTATTTTCTTTTATTTACCAGTAGACTACTGGCAGCCTGTCAGACTTGCTGAATAATGCAAAGGTGGACTCATAAAAAACAGCATGAGGAGGTAGAACTGCAATGTGGCAAGACTGTGAAAAAGAAGGGGGCTGGACTGAGCTGGACTCAGAATTTCTTGACACAGTTGTTAGACCAGCACCTGGATCTCAGTCAGTTCTACTCATTCCTAGACACCACAGGGGTCAAAAACTTACTTGGGGTGAGAACCAGACAAACAGATGCTCCCTTCTTTTCTTCCACATATATAAAACCCCAGATCCCGTTGCCAACAGCTGGTTCAGCAGAAAAATTGAAAATAGAACCTCTGCAGAGTGTGTTGTCTGGTTGGGGAAAGACAGTTAAACTGGAAACTGATGGATTTAGTTTTCTTATGCAAGCTGGCCTAAAGTCTTCCATCACAGCGAAGTGTTTGGCTTTCATATTGCAAGAAGCATTTTCATGTCTGTCATCTTTAGGTTGTCTTTAAATAATATTTTGACTTGGGTTATGCCTGTAGGTAGGCAAATAAAACCTGCTTTGGGCTTATTCCTCCTTTTCACCTCCAACTACTCATATTTTTTTATGATACATCAAACTTTGAGTTACCGATGTGATTATTTTAAAGCATTATGGTGTACAGGCTACAGGATGAAGTAGTGTCTGTAGTATATAGAACTTATCTAAAACATAATTCAACTTGCTTCTAACACAGGTAGACAGCTTTTCTACATATTTATACATGTAGAAAAATAGTAATTAATTAATATTGGAACAGTTCTCTCTAAATGGAAACATATAGAAAAAATCAGTCTTTTTTATTTTTGGATGAAATGGCAGCTGCTAGGGAGTGATGGGTAGAATAGGTAAGTTTTTAAAACAGCGTTGGTTGATTATCCAGCATCTAAACCAGAATGTCTCGTGGTGCTGTTGAAAAATATTAATTAACACTTTTTGATAGAGATTTGTTTATAGTTTGTTGAAAAAATAGATCTCACAACATTTTTTCTTTTTCTAGAGAGAGATTTTGTAATTAAAGTCTAGCTCTTTGGCTTTTAGCTCTTTCTGCAAGTGTAATTCTCAGTGACATTACTGAGAAATTCTGAGAGTTATGTGTTCGGTTTTGAGAGAGAATTTTGCCCGGATGTGGTCGTTACAAGGTTTGTGTTTTCTGGATCTAAGCTTATACATTTTTACTTGCAATTCCCAATGTTCATGGGGGTTGAAAATGCTATTATGGTTTTTATTATATGTGCAGATGTTATTTGGCGGTTTCATTATGTTGCTTCTAAAAATGAAATGCAGTTTACTTCATTGGTTCAGGAGAAAAATGAAAGACTTCACACTTTTTCGTGACTGTATTTTTTTCTTATGTATATCTCTGACTGCGCAAGAACTACTTGGTATGTGAAATACTATCAAAATCCGGTCTAAGAAAATAGTCTTCAAGGCTGACTCAAGTACTTGAAGGGTAACAATGTTGTATCAGAGGTTTGCTCTTTTTGTAAATGAAATAAATTATTTTATATTGTGTTTTGAATTCCTCCACTGACTTCACATTTGCTGTTGGATTTAACTTTCACATCTTTACATAATTCCTGGATTGGGGGTTTTTTGCCTCTCCTTAACTTTTCCTGTGAAAATTTTTATGCCGTATTTTGCCTCTTTTTCTTGACTGTTGTCACTAGTCTGTATGCCCATCTACTGGTTTCTCAAAAATGTACCAAAGAATCAGTGAATGGTTTAGATTGGAAAGAAAATCCTCTTAGATCTTCTAATGCAACCTTCCTACTCAAACAGGGTCAGCTAGAGCAGGTTGTCCAGAGCCACATCTTTTGGGTATCTCCACAGATAAAGACCACAACCTCTCTGGGCAGCCTGTTTCAGTATTTGACTACCAGCACAGTAAAAGAGTTTCTGTATTTCCTGTTTTTTAAGTTGTGCCTGTGGTTTTTTGTTCAGTCCATAGGCATGACTAAGAAGAGCCTGGCTCGCTCTTCATTGTGTCCCAATGGGTATTTATAAACATGGGTAAGATCTCTCTGAACCTTTTCTCCAGGTTGATCAATCCCTTATCTCTGAGCTTCTCTGTATATGGCAGATGCTCCAGCCCTTTAATGGTGTTCTTGGCCCAATGTATGCTCCTTCTTTTCTTCTTATTCTTTCTAAGCCCCAAATGACTCCTGCCTACTGCCATTTGCAAAGCTCCTGTCCTTAAAATCCCATTGCCTTCTGCTGTCTTATTAGCAGCAATTCTTGCTAAACTGTATGTAAATGCACAGCATTTGCTGTTCCATCTCCCTTTTCCTAGTTTGTTTTTACAGTGTGAGCTCCATAGTTCCAAGGCCATTCTTATTAAGTACTTGGAAGTGCTGAGCACATAACAGGTGCTTCCCTAGAAAAACAACAAGAGTTGATTTCTGCTGGGAGTAACATGAAATGGCATAGGGCCCTGCATTGATTCTGGCTCAGTGAAAAATGTATTTTTGCCCTAAGGTGGGGGGCAAGGAGGATGAAATGACTGGGAAAGGCATTTCAAGAGAGTTTGTGAAGTAGACAAAATTTATTTTTTTTTACAGCTCCTTACACAAGGTTTTCTTTTTGTAGGCAACTGAAAGTCAAGGGACCAGCAGGCATAATTTAGAGCTGCATGTGCCATGGCATTTGCAAATACTGGAGATAAATGGGGATCATCATAATGCACTGTGAATTGCAATTCAACTTTCTTGTTCCCGGTAGCCAAGGCAGTGGTCCCTGTTTGATTGATTCTGTGGGAAGGCTGAAAGGCTATTTTTTGAGTTTTCAGAACTGAGCAGAAAATGTGAAAATAAAGGTAAACAAATTACAAATTCTGCAGCCAAATAAGCAGACTGTTCGATTGTTTCAAAAAGACAACTTACTTTCTTTTTAGAATAATATACACTCCTGAATTCCGTATGTGAGCAATTGTTTCGGGCTTCCAGCTGAGCTCTTTCCAAAGATAATGCAGGTGGAAAGATGAGTTAATGGTTTAAACAATTAGAGATTTGATGCAGTCTTCCATCTGTCAAAGCCCACTGAAATGAAAGCTTACAGTTTTAATTTGTGCCTCCAGCATCTAACTCAGTCTGAAATGGTGTCAGCGATTTGCCCTGCCCACGGTAGTGTCATTCTTATGTTAAGCATTCTGTGCACACATGCTGAGACACTTCTATCAAACATATTAGTGTGCATTTGAGAGATCATTAGCCCGAAGTAGCTGGAACATTCCAGGTTTCTTAGCCAGGGAACTCACATCTCTGCTGGAAAGTGTGTTGAGCCACTGTTATTTACACAATAAAGCTGCAGCAGGATAGGGATAGCTTTGTAAAGTTTAGGAGGAATGGTGTTACCATGATTTAAGTGGCACCCATAAGAGGGCAAGATAATGAATGTTTAGGTTTTTGTCTGAAAAGATGGAATGAATAAAAATTTATTTCTTTATCTGCTAGACAGATTGTTTTTCTTTCATTGAGTAAAAGCTAAGGTAAAACCATTTAATAGAATCAAAGTTCATAAGAGCTGATCAGATTATAGTTCTGCTAAACAGATAAAATAGTCATGAGCATAGAAGAAATAAGACAGATGTAATACTTATTGTTGGCATTCTTATGGGTTATTTGAATTTTTAAATTATATTCATCTATAAAAAGGTAGAGGGAGCTGAGAGAACCATAGTGATTAGATGATTAAAGCTGTACTACCTAATAAATAGGTTGACTGAAATTTCTGGATATTTGTGTTTGGGGAAATAGAAGAAAAAGCTTTGTGATTCAGTGTTTATGCTTATACAAAAGCATTAGTGTATAAGTGTGCTGTGATTACAGGAATCCCTTTGTTCCTAAGGGCCTTGAAAACTGGCAAATAACAGAATTAAAATCCAAACAATATTTGTAGTACTCTGTTATACTCTGATGTAGTGCTTTATATTTGTAAATATCAAGTTTCATTTTTTTTGGGTATTGAAAAAACAATTGTGTTAGAACATGGGGCACTGAAATAGGTGAACACGAAGTAAGTTCATATTCTTTACGGTTGTCGTGTTGGATCACGTCAGTCATCCTTCCAGTCTAACACTTGTGTTACCAGCTAGATTCTCCATAGAGAAGTAAACCTGTAGGTCTGGAATAACCTACTGCTAGAAAAAAAGTTATTTAAGCCCTATTACTTATTTTTGTGTGATACTGTGCAACTTAAAGGATATTTCCTTTTCAGGACACTAGTTTTGGCTTCTCAGCTCTTGTTGCTTACTGCTTTGTTCACCTTAAATGTTTTTTCCTTGGAAGAGCAGACCTCAGAACTTTATGCAAAGTGTTTTTCTTGGCCTTCAAATCTGAATGATGCTGCTGATAACTTTCTGTCTCTAGAACAAATGGTTAGAATCAAGTTACTTTCTTTTTTCCCTTGTGAAACGATTATCATGACTGTCAGAGCTCTTATGATGGATAGGGAGGAAAGGATCAGATTGGTTGTATGTCCTCATAGCCCAGGTTTTAGTTAATGTGGAATTCTGCTGAGGTTCTCATTGATCTTCAGCATGGGTTTACAGAAGAGTTTGATTCTTTTGGGGCTTGTTCTTTTGGCCAGTTGTATCTGGTCCACATTTTAAGGGGGTAATCAAGTCTGCTCACTGTGCTGTTTGAAATTTGAGCTCCTGAATACTGAGCAAACTGAGCCAATGCTGAGCATAACCCAGCCAAAGATTAGGTAACCCTCTTTCACAGAGAAAGGACACAAAATTGTCATTAATGACTGAATTGTGCCAACACTGGCTTTGAGGACAATACCATAGCAGTTTCAACTCTGTTCTCAGAAAAGCAAGTGCTGGATTTAGACGTTAAGTCTGCATACGCTGTGATATATAGAGACATACACTGCAGCTAAAGGGAGAAATGCATGCATGGGTGTGTGCACATATAACACACAACAGATATTTATTGAAGCCGACATGCTGAAGCACTAAATGCTTCTTTAACTTAGCTGTATCTGCTTCATTGAACACTCTTCAAAATCCAAGGATATTCAGACTGCAGAACCCTTTATTTAGAGGTATTTGAGCACAAAAATAATCCCTTCCTAGAAACTTTTGAATTACCAATGCAGCTATGCAGCCTAATCAGCTGTAAATTTGTGTCATCTAGAAAGCAGTTGATTAAGTAACATCTAGCAGAAGGATGATTATCATTGGAGCAACACTGGTCAGACAGTAAAGACAGACACTACTAGTGAGATTATGGAGAATTAGTGGTAAATCTGCTTGAAAACAAGCAACAGATTTTTCTTTTTAAATCTTCAGTTTTCCCAGATCTTTCACCACTCTGTTTGCTCAAACCTCGTACGTATTTTTTTCTCATCTTTCAATAACTTTGCATTCTATACGCAGAGGCAAATATGTGACATGAAAGTGTATTTGAGATTTTGATTTCCCAAATACAATCTTAGTTCCCAAAGCTCAGCTGCCGGAATTACCATTAGGAAATTTTAATAGCTCATATAAGTCAGAGAATCTGTACAGAATTTATAAATTTGCAGTTAAGATGAGAATCTTATTATATTATGTTTCATTAACCTAATTAATTCTTAGTGCAAAACGGGCTGTAATAATCTGTTTAAATATATGGTCCTTTTCTCCTCTTGTGGGAGAAAATTGCAGAGTTAGGTCAAACACAGCTCTAGTTAACTGACAAAGACAAAATATGCTTGCATTGACCTTTCATGTAGCAATAAAATACATTCAAGCCACTGCAAAGGGATGCGTGTCTGAATCTTATCCCTGACTTTAAAAAGAGTTTTGCTTGACTAGGCCCAGGGCATTATTCAAAACCCACTGAAGTAAGAAATACTGACTTTCAACAAGCTTTAAACTCATCTATAAGGTAAGATTGTGCTTTTTCAAGTGACCTCCCTTGGAGTTTCTCCATTACTGTAATATTGAAGAAGATACAGGAGTGTGCTTAGGTAGATGGAGTTACTGTGCTGAGAGGAAAGCAAGTGTCTTGGAGGCACAAAGACAGGGATGTAAGTGCCCTTTTCTCCACACATTCATTGAAATGTAAGGAGAGCATTTAGCTGGAAGTGAGGCCTATTACTGTTCTCTACTTTTGAGTGCCTGCAAAGAATTGGAAAGCTGTCTGAGCACAGAAGCATGGTCCATCCTAAACAAGAAATTGCAGGTGTTAGTTTGTTACTCTGTGATATTGAATCAGACACTGAAGAGTTAATCACCATTTAGCACTGACTGTATATTAGAATAACTCTCTATGCACAACAGACGAAAATGCTTCTGAAAGGATGCAGTGTTAAAGAATGATTTTTGTGCTATGAATTTTAAGCAGATCTCCTCATCGAGTTTAAAAAGTTCTTAAAGTCAGTTTGGGGTGTAGTCTCAGGTTTGAAGGTCAGAAAGGTAACTGGTTTTGACAGTTCTTTTGTAATATTCACATCTACTGTATGGATTACAAGCATGCATTCTGATCATAGTCATATAAAATATTTTTAGATGTTTCAATGGCCTGAAGAATTTAAGCACAGAGAGGCAGCATATAACTGTACAGATAGAAACCCCAATATGGAGATAGTGACAGGAAAATATTTGGGCCTTATTTCTGATACCATAAACTTTCTGAATTCTGCAAAGGTTCTAAAGGCTACATCCTGCAGTCCCATTTAAAATTGGTTTGCATCCTCATTTTATACAAGTGAGTGGTTACTTGGGGTGTAAAGTGAAAGGGAAAATCATAGCCATATTTCTTGAATGTTGACATATGCATTTAATCCATATGGCAGATGTGAAGTGGTATTTTGGGTTCATGTTCAACATAAGGAGTTGCCCGTGCAGGAACGCCAGCAGGATCCACTACAGTGAAATGAAAGAAGACATGGATAACTATTCAGCCTTGTACTGTTTTGATGCTGGTGTATAGGTGTACAAAATGGATTCCTTGTTTCAGGAAGGTGTTTTCAGCTTATGCATTTAGAAATTAAAGGATTTCCATAATTAAATCTGTAAAGGAATTTTTTCCTTTGAAGTGTGAACCAGAAGATTGTTATGACCAAGGATCTTTTCCTCAATATATCTAATATTCTCTTTGCTTTAAGTTGTAAAACCTCTGGGTCCCAACAAATGTCAGAGTTTGCAGCTTCTGACTTCAAATAAAGAATACAGCTGACTATGTTTGATTTTCTCATAGAAGTGATATTGTTGTATCCAAAACATATTAAATTTCAATATCCACAATAAATCAGGGTATCAATGGGAAAAGAAAACTGAGTTACAGCACTTGGGATTTGAATTGCACCCTCAAAAAATAGTAGAAATTTTCCAGAGCTAGAAATGAAGTATCAAATTTTAAAGTGATTTCATATTAGGAATGAAATACATTCATTTTTATGGTTTATGTAATGCATTTAGCTGTATTTTTTCTCACTGAACTTTGAGCACTTTCAAGAGGGAAATAGACTTAATTTTGTTTTACATAAATATGACTACCCTGTTAGTCCTAGTAAACAACAAAATATTGGTTTAACAGCAGTCACCACTTTATAAGTTTTTCAGCTTTTGACCACTTAAATCAGGCTTTAGCATTTCATGGATTCTCATGTGTTGCTTTTCCTAATATCAGGAATTCTTTCAGTTTGGCCTGAGAATACAATGCAGAGCCCCAAACACATCGCTGGCTTGGTCCATGCAGTTTATTTGGAGGAGAACTAACCAAGCTTGCTTGCAGGAATGCTTGTGGGAGGTATGGTCAGACCCAGAGCTCAGTCTGCCTACACTTGTTGATTTTTGGTTGGTTCTGGACCATATTGTTGAGTGATATCTGAGGATGTCATTATTCACTCACCAGGTGGCAGGTCTAAAGCTCCTAAGGGGCTGTGAGCAAGGGAGGAATTGCAGATTTTTGGGTGAGATTTTTAAAATGTTAGGATTTATAGACATAAAGAAGCACCAAGACAATCAGAGCTGATGAGTAACTATTTAAATCATTGAAGACACTACCGAACCTGTCTTTGCCACCTTGGAAGATCACTGGCTCAGAAAATATTTCCTAGATACTGGTTTTCAGAGAAGGTCTCCAACATCGTTCCACTGGTGATCTGTTCTGCTCATATATTGTTCAGTCTTCTATTTTCCTTTCCTATTTATTGCTGAAGGTATCTGCATGACAGAAGTATTGTGTTTCTTTAGAGTTCAGCTGTTCTTGCTGCACAATTCCCTCATCCAAAATTGTGTTTCACTTTGTGTCATACACAACTCCTTTGATACCTTTGATAACCTAATGTTTGGGGGGGGGGGGGCAGTGATACAGAAAAGAATCCCCTTTCAATTGCTTATTTTCTTCAAATGATGAATTAAATCTTTCTGTTTCATAACTGAATATTTTAAAATTAATCCATAGTTAAATAATACATTTGAATATCGAATTAGTGTTTAAAAAAATACTTAGTTGGTAGCTTTCTTGCCTTATTTTTTTCCTTTTAATTTCTACCCCTCCTATTAAATAAACTGAAACTAGGAGAACTAAATTGGTGTAGCTTTGTTGTGGAAATAAATTTTTTGTTAAATAAGAATAGTGGTGCAGAAAATCACGTGTACTTCATTCAAAGTAATATCTATCTGTAGGGGAAGTAATCAGATTTTCACATTTTCTAGGTTTAGTAAGGGTTTGAAAGTATTTCAGATTGAGGACTTTAATTCCTTAAATGGCAAGAAAGTAGGTCATGGTCATCTTCAGGGAAAGACTTATTTGTCCTCATTATTCCTGGGTCCAACATTATGCTAATTTGCTTTACAATACACTTGAAAGTAGTTATTGTAAGGGAGTGGATGTATCTATATGCAGTACTTTAAAGATTTTTATCCTGACAACGTCAACAACAAAATAAATTTGCTGGCCTTGTCCACTATTCATATACATAAATGTTTTTAATCACAAATAGGGGAAGATTGAATTAATTAGAAATTCAACTTTTCTTCCCCCTTTTTACTGTTCTATCATAGAAAGATTGTCAGATGTAATACTGATTTAAAAGTGAATTGTAAGGTGCACTTGACAACTATTTAAACTTCTACTTTTGGCAGATTATATAAAAATGTTAAAAGACATTCTTGGTACTCTGTTTAAAAAAAAGTAAGGGCACAGCGGGTGGTGAAAGAGCAATGAAGAGGCAGCATAGTAGTGTAGGCTGATCACATACTTGCATCTTTACCAACAAATGATGGAGATCATTCCTTCCCTGCCAGCAGGATCCTAGTGGAGGCTTTTTGCACTTCTCCCATCTGCCTGCCACATCTTCCTCTTCTTAGAAAAATGAGTTGTGGTTTTAATTGTCTAGCTCTTATTAAAAAAATAAATAAATAAAAGAGAAGTTGTTCACCATGGAATTGAAAGAAGAAATAAAGTGCCATATTGTAATAATTCAAGTTTTTTTACCTCCATGGTTGTCAGTTTTCAGGGTAGTTCAGTGCAATTAAAACAGTTGTGTGTGTGGCAAGTGTGTTTTATGTTTTCACAGAAACTCACTTGATTGATCAGTTAGACTGGGATGACATTTTAAGTGCGTTATAGTTTGGTTTTTTCGTTTTTTTCCAGGAGAAAGACTGAAAAACCTCAATATAGTTGTACTGTTTATTGTAGTTTTATCAAATAGTGAATTTAGGGAAAAGATCTTGAATATGTTTTATTATGCTGTCGTGGAAAGCTAGTGCATTTTTTCTTTATTGCTAACATTTGTTGGGTGATGACAGGTTATCAAACAGTACAGAGCTGTTTAACACCTTGGAAGAAGACAATAAAGAAACTGGTGACACTTGCTTAACAAGAAGCACAGTGTGTTTTGGGAAATCTGTCAGTGAGAAGACAGGCCTGTAAAGATGTCAGGCCCATTTTGACCTTTCCGCCCCTTGTTTGTATTCTACTGTTTCAGCTCTGCAAATGGCTCCACACTTGGTACTTGAGTTGAAAGTAGGCATCACATAACATGGGAAAGATATGAATAAGTTTCAGAAATGTATTGCGAAATAGAAAAGATGTATACTCAGAAAATGTATGCGTGTTTTGTTCATAGCTCCAGAATATTATTACAGGAAATAAAAATATTTCCTTATTTAAATAAATGATATATGTAGTTATTTTGGGGTAGTCTGTCAAAGTGGTAGATGTTGCATTAAATCCAGCTACTTCTGAAGCATGGCACTGTGTGCCTACAGTAATCTGAGCTCCTCTGTAATGATGTACGACATTCAGTTTGCATGCTCTGTGCTATCTTTTATCCAGCATTTGGATAGCATGATATTCTGACCTTGTCTGATTGGTGCTCTCATTTTCTGTGAATGTTGCAAGAACAGTAAACAAAGCCCGGAAGAATTGTCAAGCTGACAAGTTGTATTGCTCTGTAGCCTTTCAAGACAAAGCCACAGAAATTTATCTGTCTTGACACCTTTGTCTCTTGTGTTAAGAAAGCTTTAACTAACTTTTCTTTGGTTCTATAGTCTACCATCTAAAAATGCCATATATTATAAAGAAGATACAGGTAGATAGGCTTTTAAGGAGAGACTGCAGAGAGATGGAATAAGTTAGGAAAAACCAGCAGCAACTAAATTGTGTAGGAAATTCCAAGACTAACAAGAGTGCCTCATAAGAAGAGTGTATGAAACATTTAAATGACACTTCTATATTAAAATTTATAATTAGCCATGAATTAGGCTAGTGTGTAAATATGTTTTACAAATATTTTGAGTAAAATAGTTTTTTGCATGAATCCCACAGCCATTTACAAATGTCAGTGATAGCAGGAATGCTGAAATGGTTTTGTTTTACTTTGTTTTCCTTTCACCTTCTCTCACTCCCTCAAGAAACCTATAAAAGAGAAATATTCCACTCTGTTGAAACCATATGGGAATTTTGCATCCGGAAAATTTGAACCTAAATTTGTACGTTACGTACTTTCAGTTGAATATTGAGCTTGTTTTATTTGCATTATTTAAATTCTGTGTTTTAGAGATAAATTATTGGATGCAGAATTAAATCTAGATAATGTAGCTGTGCTTTAATTGCTTAAACTGGCTTTTTTAACTATTTTTGCTTTTAAGGGGAAGTTGCTATTGACAATACGCATCTTCAGCAGGTATTTATAAACAATGAGAACTTCAAAAGTGAAGGAAGTATATAGTTAAGTGGCAGTCTGAATAGAAAGTGGGATTACAGCATACTTCTACTGGGATTTGGGTGTAAGGTCTCTAATTTATTTATAACAAAGTTAAATCATCTTCTAGCTGAGCAGTTAAATACTGAGGACATCTCTTTTTGGAGTCTTTACTTCAGCCAATTGACAGAAGATAAGCTTCTGTGCCCATCCCTCCCAGCACTTTCAAAGCGCAGTGGAGCTTATTATAAATGAATGACTCATACACAGGGTGGAACAAATGCACCATTGGTAGCCTACAGAGATAATAACACTGACCTCCGGTCATTTTACAAGGGAGCTCTCTCGTGTAGGTCGACTTCCCACTGCTTTAAACCCAGCCTAAATAGACTATTCACAGGCAACTGGATTGACAGATTAGAGATTTATATGCACAAGTGTAGGCATTAGCAGCATGGTCTCTGCACATCAGGACTTGTGAAGGAGTTTAAATATCTGACCACTAAAAGCAGAGGGGCATTTTTCTGTAAAGAAGTAGGTTTGTAAACTTTCTTCAGACTTAGTGAAATATGGGCAGTAGGGCGGTCATAAAAGTCCAGGCTTGCAGTCTCTGTTTATGCAGGACTTCCAATAATATGAAATTGTTTGGAAATAAGGGTTATGATAGCACTGCCACTTCACAGGGGATGTTGGTGTAGGTGAAAAGAAGACATGATTTTAGGTTCTAAGTCAAAATACGCTCTTTTTGCCTTCTCCTCTTCAATACATATGTATAAACACAGTGAATAAGCAGAAATAATTTTGTAGAAGTATGTATGATGTTTAACATTTGTCAAATTACACCAGTTTTAGGAGAATCTTGTGATACTGAATTTAAGCTTAAGAATACAAAAGTGATAATGTGTACTAGTTCAAATTTTTATACAAGGTATGATCTAAGTGTGTCAAATATCTTTATCTTTCAAATGTGTTAATGCTCATGAAATATGATTTGTCAGTAGAACTCATCCACCCAGTGTGTACTAGAAATTTAATTTGTGCCTTTCTGCAGAAGGAGATGTGTTCTATTGCCTGATCTTAACAAAAGGTTATATTGAAAGGAATGATTTCAAAGCAGATGACAAATTACTGAAAAGACATTTTTATTGTACAATAGCATTCTCCCACAAAGAAAAACAAGAGGTGAGGGGGAGACAACACTGCTCCCCTCCAACATTCCCTAACACTAATTTAAAGAAAAACATGTGAAGTGACAACCTTCACTGGATTTCTTATCTTTATTTGTTTTGAAGGATGAAAATCTTAACAGGTTCTTATTTTTTACCTGGGCCCTTCAGTAGAGAACATTGGCACATAAAATTTGATCTCCCCAGAAAAGGTTGTTTTTTAAAATTATTATTTCTGTTATATCCTATCTGCAGAATATATGGCAAGTTCATCAGTGATACTTGATTTATAGACACAGAAATAGTAAAAAGGTGTTGGAAATCTGAAAGAAAATTGTGAAACAAATGGGAGTTTCAGTCCAAGTGTAGCTAAACCAGCCTGACCCCCTTATTCAGTCTTTATGTGGAATATCAGAATTTTCAGCTAGATCTGATAATGTAAGCTACTGCGATATGTTTTCAAGATGTTAATTATCTAAATCTGTTGATACCATTCTTCCTGACTTTTACGGAAAGCAGTGAAACTTTGCTTTTTTCACAAGTTTGTATGCTCTGAACTTGTCCATTTAATGCCTGAGATTTTTAATGCAGTATGCAGATTGGCAATGCAATATGTACACATCTGTATATTTATTTGGAAATAAGTAATTTTTATTCTCACTGAAGCAAGTGTATTGATATTGGCAGTGACTTTCAATTACCTGGCTCAGGAGGCTTTTCTTGAGACCTAAATCCAGAGATCTTTACTAGGTCACACCGCCCAGAGAACAAATCCAGCATAGCAATTTCCTGGGTCTTTCCTTACTTTGCATCCAGGTAAAATTTTGGTGAAACTCAAAGCACTGCAGTCATACAAAGTCTTCCTTCAGCAATTACACCCTTCAAGTTGAAGATTTTGCAACTGGGCTTCAAACTTGCAATGATTTTCTATTTGGATGTTGCAGGCTATGTCAGGGATAACATACACGCCCATTCTTTGTGACTGGTTTATGGTGGAGGTTTTTACTTACTACCAAGTTTTATACAGAATTTATATTTCAAGTCTGGTTGTCTTGTCCTATATCTGAGCTTTTAAAAAATAATGTAAAGTAAAAACTGATGTCTGGGAGAGACAGAACATTTACACTTGTATTTCTGCTGTGTTATCTATGTAAACATGCATCTACCTAAGTAGAAATGCACAATTCTCAAATATGCTAATCTCTCCTGCTTCTGATTTCCACTTGCTTAAATTCTACTTTTCAAGGGCTGTGTGTGTGGAGAATCTTTTGATTCTACAAGTATGTGGATTAGTCTTAACCTTTGTCGTGACTTTGGTAGCATTTACAAGCATGTGCCTTTGATCATTAGAGAGAGTTGCTGTGAAAAGGAAGAAAAGAAGCACAAACATTTGGCATTTTTTTACTTCCAGATGTCCTACACACCATTTCAACTTATCTTTCAGCTTCCATCCTGTAAAGTGATTTCCCTGAAAAAATTTACCTGCCTTTCCTTGAGTCCAGTATTTCATTCAGTTAAGTAGAAGCATCCTTTCCCCCCCATAGGGGAAGAATTTTTTGTTTGAAATCTGTGAGTTTTAGTTGGTTTTAAGTGCAGATTTAAATTTCTTTGTCTGTATCTGTTCTTATTTTTGCTGCTTCACAAAATGTCACTTTTATACTAGTGGGGAAGATAGCCTATGGCGCACTGTGGAAATTGTGGCTTGACACAGCCATTGAAATTTGTTTGGGACTTCTGCCTCTCTTTGAGCTTCTGAAATAGGGAAAATTAACTGCTCATCTTGGTGAATACTTTATTTTCTATGAGTTTTTTGTCTGCTTGTTTCTTTAACATTACACAATTTTTTAAAACTTTTTTTTTATGCTTGCAATCCAGTTGGAGAGTCATCTTGATTTTCATTTTTGGTTTAGAGTGTATGTTTTTATAAAGCATGGCCAGTCAAGCTTATGTTCAAAACGGCCATATTTGCTCTTGAATATAACCAGGCTTCCAAAATAATGACAACCATCAGGATATTCTGAGTGAAAACTTTTTTAAAAGAGTGCAGTGAGACATTGTAGTGGAAAGCTAGGAATCTGTTAAATCTATAATTTGTAATCATCCCTCATAGATTTCTCCACTTGGGCCCCAATTTAGAGACACTCATAAGTGCTTACTCTACTCTGTTTTGCAGGTAAAAATTCAGTCCCCAAGGAAGTCAGTGTAATTTTCTCTGAAAGTGTCAATGTGGTAAGGAACAACACTGAAATTCGTTGAACTTGCAGTACCATCTTTGCAGATAGTGTGATTCTGGACCTAAACACTGCTGCTCTACTTGGAGTAGTTCTTACTACTTCAGGATTTGCTTTTCCTTGTTGATGCAGAAATACTTAGAGAGGATTACAGCCTGAGCTCCTAGAACTTATAGAGGACCATTTGCAATGTCTGGATAAAATGTCTATACGTTTATAAACACTATCTTGCCAAAGGATTATGTCTGTCTAAAATGCTAGGATGTCACTAAGCTTCATGTTGCTATTTATAAAATAGGTTAAGTATCTGTTAGTGACTGATATATTTAGGCAGAAATTAGAAGAAAAAAGTACTAAATGCCTAATGTTTATTTGTTTGTCTTTTTGTCCAGTAGCTAATTCTTGTCTAAAAGTGCATCCTCAAGTAGTGCCTGTGCCCAGGCATACCCACTCTGAAGCATTCCTGCATCATTGCTCTTGGCCAGCCCTTAAAATGCCACCGTTTGGTGGCTTGTTATGACAGTATAATTTAATTTATCTCTAATGTTACTTTTGTTCTGGTGCTTCTGTTCTATGGTGAAATAGATATTCTATGAAGAGTGAGCATGTCTGTAAGTGTAGTTATCTTTTTTATATATAGTGCGGTAGACTTTTGCTGAATGATTTTTATTTGCATGGGAAACATGGGAATTATTTCTTATGGAGCTTTTGTGCATGGAGCTATATAGGATCCTAATATAATCAAAGGATGACCCTTCTCTGTAGTATAAAAGCATGTCCAATAGCAACACTTTTCTTGCTGTGTAGGTACTGAACAACTTGCTTTAGTGAACTCTGCTTTGAGCAGAGGGAGTTGGACTAAATGGACTACATGATCTCCAGAGGTAATTTCCAGCTTTAACTGTTCCACGATATAGCTATAGGTATCATCATGAAGTACTATACAAATTAAAAAATAGATCCTCTGATTGTTTATAATATGTGCCTATTCGGACAATGCATTTCTTACCAGCCAAATTAAGGAGTTTAAGAAGCAAAATTGAAAAGGAGAGATATGAAACATGAAACACAAAAAGAAGAGTAGGCAGATACTCTCTTCATTATCCAACATAAAAATGTCTATTTCCTTTGAAATGCAGATTTTGTTTAAAAGAGGAAAAAGAAGAGAAGTGTTGTTTAGTTCATATTCAGGTTGATGTGAATATTTTAAAGGAACAGATAAAACACCTTGGAGGAGGGGGATGTGCTAACTTTAGGTTTGCACAGGCTGTTTTTTGAGCTGCAAGAAAGTATCATTGTTTAATTTTTAGCAGTCTACATCGCTGAGGAGTATTGCAGCCAGGCCTGATAGTTATTTAGTCACTTTATACTTGCAGGTGACTTTATTCACCGCTTGCACTTCTGTAATTCACAGTTGTAAGAGGAATACAAAATAAAATATAAATTATTCTAGACTGAGTTGTGATATGACCATTTTTTTATTACATACAGTTATGCCAGTGCTAATTTGCACACTAGCTAGCCTGCTAAATGGAGTCTTTGGTTTTTGATTTACATTCGCTCTTAGGGCTTGTGAGAGGCTGCCTGAAGTCCGTGGATGAAAAGTAAATCAACCTCTTTTCCTCCTCTCCTTTGAAGCTTGTAATTTACCTTCAACCTCTGCTCTTACCATTCCTCCAGTCCAGCTGGTTGTCCTTTTCCAGAGTGAGCATTCACTCCTCCTGCTAGCACAATACATGCCTTTCCGTCAAGCTGGACTGCAGATTCTGGTTTGTGCATGACACTTTCTGGGATTCTTACAGTACCACTGAAAAGGTTATTGTCCCCCAGCTCTTTCTAATTTCTTGCCTCTCTGCACTATTCCTGTGATTACTGCTTCTCCACTGTGCTGCTGCAGTGAGCACATCATAACCTGTTTCAGTAGAAAAAAGTTAATCTGGACTAATTTACAGTTTTTGATAAGCAGGCTAATTTAGAAAGGGAAAGGCCAAAAGACCCACCTGCCTGAGGAAATCTCAGGGTACAGTATTCTGTTCTGGCAGAGAGCACAACAGAAGACAGAGGTGGGATATGGGGATCACTGCAGGAAAATCTGAACGTAGTACTTAGGACTTGGGGGTATCTGTGCTGTTACCCAGGGATAGAAAGTGATTTTAAATGGTGACTTGCTTATAGGTGACTGTAACTCAGGCAGGAGTAAGATTCTTTTGAGGTGACTGTAACTCAGGCAAGAGTAAGATTCTTTTGATTTACCTGTGGTTGAGAAATGCAAGTTCTTATTGCTGATATAACTTGAAGTTGTCTAGGCAAGTCTGTTCGATAACTTCCCTGGATCTGTAAAATGGAATGATATATACCTCTTGTGGGCTTTATTGAAATATATAAATATCACTAGGTCTGCTGTTGTACTGAAATATAATTCCATTACATACATTTGACATTACATACTTGGGTTTATCTAAGATTTGAAATTTGTCATGAAAAGAAAGCTGTAATGGTGTTTGAAATTAAATGAATACTGGTATCCTGCAGTTGTCTTTGTAGAATGAGGTATTTCTAGGAAGCTTTTACTGTCCAGTGTCTTTGTTAGGAGTCTGCACCAGCTCAAGTCTGTTATGATTTTATGTAAATCAGCAATGAGAAACAGGAAAAAAAGAAATATGAGTACACAGCACATTAACAGAATAGCAACCCAGAGCACCTCTGGTGGAAGGGAGGTTTGATTTCTTGTCAAATATTAGTTGTAGTTTTGTATTGCTTTATTTTTTTCCCAAGTAGGAATA
Organism: Pardalotus punctatus; assembly: GCA_013400915.1. NCBI lineage: Eukaryota > Metazoa > Chordata > Aves > Passeriformes > Pardalotidae > Pardalotus > Pardalotus punctatus. The sequence goes on along the minus strand of VZTX01029066.1, from coordinate 95,253 downwards.
AGACAGAAAAGTTATTTTTAGGCTACACATGCAGGCATGTAGGGTGCTGGTCACTAGTGTCTTCTTGGATAATACCACTGAATTCTATAATCATTTTTCATGGCTTGTGGTCTAGTACATGAAAGAAAAAGTAGCAAATAACAACAATGAAAATAACTCATTATACTCTACCAAGAAAATCATGAACCCTTTTCACAGTTTCTTCTAATTATAGCTGTGTTTACATTTTATTGTGCTAAGTAGGAAGAGGATTATGCTATATTAGTCCAAATGGCTTTCCCAAAGTGGAAGCTTTACTGTCATATTTATGGACTAATCAATGTGTCATAATGTAAGATATGGTTTTTTTTGCTAGATTTACATTTTGGACTAATTCTGGGGTTTTACACTTTTGGATGATAAGTGACACAATGATAAACTGACAGGAGTGAAATAATTCTGCCATACTTCCTTTTTCTATTTCCAACACTTCAGCTAAATAGATAAAGAGCTTGATTCCTTTTACATTTTGGCAACTGCTCTAATAGATTGTTTTAAATTAATGTCCTCTTAATAATACTTGCTAAGAAAATTTTAATTTAAAATTTGTACCAGTCTGTCGTGAACATTTCCTGTGTTGATTGTAGTAAACTCCTACATGGCTAAAAATAGAGAATGAACTTCTTGCTGTTTATGGGTGTAATGTCTTTTGATAACAATTGGCATAATGGAGCAAGGAAATGGCTAGTAAATTGGTGGCCTACATAGTATTTTTCCTACTTGCACATCTATATAACTCCTTGATATCCTGACTGAAGCAGTCACAGGCTGCTGTGTAAATCATCTCAGTCTTTTTAGTGATGGTGGTTGAAGTTTGATGACAGAGATGTGAAATTTTATGAAAGTATAGTGTTTATTTCCTGTATTGCAACTCAGAATGTTAAAGATACAATAATCTGGTTCATAGGGAATCAAATACTTCTTCTCTCTGTGAAACTAAAACTTCTACACTATTTTATTTTGCTCTTCTGTATTTTTTTAGCTTCAGTAAAAAACTGGTTTTCATTTTCATATTTAAATCATATGTAAGAGACTAAGGAGGTACAGACTGAGTCTGAGACAAATTTAATTTTGAGTTCTGATTGAATAATTTAATACTGACGCATCCAGTATGTCAGCTGAGTGTGAGAAACAATCATAGCTAACTTTTTTGAATATGCAAGGTGAGATGATGAAGGAAACATTCGGATAAGCCCATAATGATCGTACTTCTAATTTTATTTGAAAGCAATACACGTCTGGGCTGGCTGGATATTATTTAAGATGTCAATTGTTCTAATGTGTCTTACAATTATGATGAGGAAAAGCTTGCCATCAGAAGGCATCTGTAGCAACTCTTGTTTTGGGGTTAGCATAGAAGGGCGGTTACATAATGAAATAATCTACAAAGTTGACTGCCAAGTCTTTGATCTTTGGATCTTGCTTATTCTGAGATGGCATGCCTCCTAAAATTATGACAATATGCAAAACATATTGTATTACTCAGAAAATAAGAAGTGAAATTAATATATTGTTGTTTCAGTCTCAGAGTATTTTTACTAAAATTGACTTAAAAATTTCTTTACATGATTTTCCGTGTTTTTTCTCTCAGCAGACAGAATTAATGCAACAGCTGTTTGCCTGCCTAACATAAATATGCAGTATGACAAACAAATATGAAATAAAAATACAGAAGAAATTTTATGTGCCTTGTGATGTGCAGAAAACGCCAAAGCTGTGACAAAGTGTAGTTACAGCTTTGAGCTTTCAGGGAGAAGTTCTTGCTGTGTCCTAAATCCCAGACTGGGACATTGCATTAATTTGTTCTCATGGCTGCGATAATGCTTGAATCTGTTTCAATGTGATCGGGAACTTATTTGAAGCGCTTCTACCTTTCAGAGCAAAATATTTTATCTGGGAATGGCACAGAGCCAGCAGAGTTTTCTGGAGTATTTTTCCCCATGAAGAGTCAGTGCTCTTCCCTGAGAACACAAAGCTTCTCTGCAGACACGCAGAACAAGGTCTGTGTCAAGGCATACGTTTCCTTCCTGCAGCATGGTTCTACTGCCGTGTAATGTCAGATTCCCTGCACCCCATAAATCTTCTTGCCAAGCTCTTCCTGCCATCCAGATTCAGCTGGAGAAGCTGATGGGTGTGCAGGAGTGTTGGGTGAGGGCATCAAGCTTGAGGAGAAAGGGGGAGGCAGAGACGACTTAAGGTGAAGGCCACACTGATGGACATCTCTTCTGTCACAGTAACTTGACAGGTCTGTTTTCTCACTCTTCTTCATCTTCAGTGCAAATAAAGGGAAGTCATCTGTTGCCCAAATCATAAACAGACTTCATAGGGGAAATCACATTTTAAATTCTTGGAGAACTATTTCAGGAGTTTTTTCAGTACTTTTATACAAGTGTGGTGCAGTGCAGAATGCTAATACCACATATTGCTTCCATCATATCATATCATATCATATCATATCATATCATATCATATCATATCATATCAATGTCATATCAATGTATTTTGGAATTTCAAAGACAACCAAAGATGGGAAAATATAAACTGTTGTGTATGTGCTTTTCTATTTTTATAACAGGAAAGTACTGTTAAGTTTCTAAAAATCTCATTGCTTGTTATGTACCATAAATCCTCATAAAAATGTAATTGCATGTAATTTATGCACATTCAGTACTAGATGTTGCACACAACTTAACTATACAATTAATCAGTGTATCAACCTGATTTTTTTTCTGCATCTGTTGTTGGAATAAATATATTGGGGAAGCTATACTTATAATCTGTACATGTATACAGACAAACATTTTTAAGAGGGGGCTGGTGTGTTTCAAATTTACATAAGATTATTTTTCTCAACATCTTTTCCTGTTTATTAAACTATAATGACATTACATCATTTGGAGTCAAAGTAAGGAACTGTTGTAAATATAGATTAAGATTTCATCAGATATTAACAATAAACCTAGTCTAAATTGAATTTCTGGGAATAATTCCAACTTTTATCAAATCATATGACCATTTTATAAAGTTTCAGTGAAAAATAACAGGAAACAAGAAAATGTAAACTCATAAGTTAAGTTTTCAACAGGTCTTGGAATTTTTATGTGCCAAACATGTTTTGCATGCTCAGAATCTATTGACTAAAATCCTTTTTGAATTACAAATTATTTTCAGCTTGAAAGCCTGTTGTTAGGGAAATGCAGCCTGTGAATGCTAATTTGGATCTAGTTTAGCAATTAAGAACTGTAGTTTGAGCTGGACACATTTTCTGTGAACAGTTCTTTATTATAAATATGTGAATGCAACATCTATAAGCTATGCTAATGAAGTTACTATCAAGTTTAACAGACAACATTAGTAATTAAACACAATAGATTTGAAACTGGTAAAAAGCTCTAGGAACCGGTACAGTTGCAAAGTTGTAGAAATTTGTGTATTCTGTATTGTTAAAAATCTTCAGAGACAAAGTTTTCTGATAAACCCTGCGCAATAATTTAGGTATTCACTGAAAGGGATGGCCAAGGACTATGAAGACATGAGATTAATAAAATCAGCACTTTATAGACGTTTTTACAATAAAAAATGAACATTTGCATACAATGTTTATTACTTCAAAATTGCTGAAGTTTAGTAAAAAAAGTTTTAAATGTTTAATATTTTGACATTATGCTGAAAATGTGCTCATCTGTGGAAAAAAATTATCTGCTAATCCTTCACTGATAAAATGTAAAACTAATTCCACTGGAAAGAAATGGTAGGACAGAATTGCAATTTTTCTCTAAAGGGCAAGCTGTTTCACACCTTGAGTAAACAAATGCATAAAGAGAGTTCAACAATGTAAAACTTTTACTTTAGAGGCTGTTAATGAAAAAATGCAAACCTAGATAAGTAGTCACAAAAAATGAATTCATTCAAAAAACAGAGATGGTAAATGAGTGGGGAAAAAAAAGACCTTTTGTGATTAACAGTCTCAGTTTTCAACTATCTTTTATTACAATGTATCTGATATGATCAGGAGTTATCTTTCAAGACTCAATTAAAGCAATTATAGCTGTATTGAAAGCCTGCTGAAGTAAATGCAAAGATATCATTGACGTCAGTTGACTTTGATTCTAAGCCTTATTGGCTACTTGTGATTATTTTTTTCAGTTTTAAAAATCTTATTTCTTATGACAGAATTTTCAAAATGCTCTTCATTGCTCTTCCTCTGATTGTTTTTCATTTGGCCAGTGCTATAGCTTAATTTCTTTAATTTTAAACTTTTCAGGATTTGATAAAGATCTGTTCCTTTCTATTTTGACTATCTACCAACACACCAGTTTCAGGAAATATAAGAAATATTTATCTCTCTCCTTCATCCTGGATTCTTCATGTTGCTGAAAAGTACTTGTGAAACTCCTGAGCTTTTTTAAAGAGAATTTCTCAAAACAGTTGCATATGCCCAAAACTTTTGTGAAGATGCAGAGCAAAGAGTGTGTGGTTGGCATAGAAGGTGAGCTATTGTAGAGGGGTAAAAGGCAAGGACAGTTCACCACTCTGCTGAGATTTGGGAATACTTGCTGCAGAACACAGAGGCCAGAACTGAAACCTGGTAAATTCTCCAGCTCCCACAGCTTCCTGCTTTCAGAGGGGACATACGAATAAAAACTTTACTTTGCTCCTTAACATGTGAGTCACTTTTAAAATAAAGTAAGAAATTGAGTTATATGCAATATATTATTGCAAACAGTATTGTCCAGCCTTAAAGTGCATAAGCTTTTTGCCTGAATTAGTAACAAATTAAACAGTATAAAAATGATGGACAAATTTTCAGTGTGAGAATTTGGTCACTGGGCCAGTCATAAGCAGAATACTGACATTAATGTTTTCTTTGTATGTTTTCTAATTCTCATATTGCTCAAATATGTGTGTCTGTATTTGAGAATTTGAGCAAAAATAGGGTAAATCATGCTTTATTGTTTCAGAATGCAAGACTCCTATCTTTGAGCATTATGGCAGCAATTCACATCTTCTAAATGCAGAAGAAAAAAACATTAGCACTTCAATTTTTATGTATTTAATTGTCACTTTCAAATCCCGATTTTTTTTTTCAGTTTAGTAAAAGGAAGAGGAAAAAGGAAAATTTCCAAGACACAATAAGTTTAAGGTTTGGCTGTCCATAAGGCTGTTTTCTGTATCAGCTGATGTGTGGAGGGAAAGTCTTCCCTCAGCTCCTGTTTCCATCCCGGTGCTTGATGTTGATTTGGGAAGTGAGCAAGGTGGTCAGCTCGCATATCTGGCTGGGAACTACTTGGGGTAGAGGAGATTGAGCAGATGGGGGCTTGTCAGCACTGCCAGCCTAAAAGTGTGTTTATTTTTTAACTGAAGTACAAAAGAGCAAACACAATGGGTGGCCCAGACAGAGCAGGAGGACAGAAGCAGAGCACCTGCGCACAGTTGATTCGGTTTACGCTGTTCTTGGAGCCTCACCTGCTCGTCTCTGCCCAGTGCTTGCTCTCTCTTGTTATAAAGGGCAGTGGGACTGGAGTCTCCTCTCACTTGTGGTACTTAACAACTGGGGGGAAGAATGCCATTTCTGGACTACATCTTGACATACTTTTGTATGCCTCTCACTTAACCTTCACTGATTGCTTTGTAAAGACACCATCCTTCATTCCCAAACTGGATTCAGTGAGTTGGAAAACACTTTTGTTCTGTTTTCGTATCACTTGATTTGTGCTTGGTTGGAACGGCACTACAAGAAGAAATGCATTGGAAGGTAAAGCCCACTACAGGTCTCGTACTGTGCCTGATCTGCATAAAGTTGAATAAAGCTTTTGTAAAACATTAGCATAATTTGGGGGGGGGGGGTGTGGTGTGCGTGGAACTCAACAAAAAACACTGAAAAGCTTTAGCATACACACACTCTCAAGCATATTTATATATAAGTATTCTGGACTGATGACATGTTCCTTGTGTAAACTAGGAAAGTAAATGCCACTGTTTAGTCTGCTTCTGCTTTTGTATGTTTGTGAAGACACTGTTTCAAATGTGAAATGTCCCTATCTTCTATATTGTGCATTCTGTTATATTAGTCAAAGTGATCCTTTTAAAGCTACATTTCTACTTATTTTTTTAAAAGAAATCTTGCAGTAAGGTAGTTGTAATTTAGAATAAAACAGTAAAATACTGTGATGGAGGAAATAGCTTCTGGACACTCATATAGGAAATGTTATGATTGATTGTCCTTTTTGGGAATAACTGGAGCAGTTTGAGTTATTAATATGGCAAATAAAAAACTTCAGAGTATTTTTTTCTTCTGAGATGTTACATGGAAGTTTGCAGAGTAAATGAAATTTAGTTCTACTATTACAGTGGGAAAGGGCAAAATCTGCCAAAACTATCCACGAAGGAAATAAAATGAAGCACTTAAAAGAAAGCCTTAGCTTATAGTATTTGCAGGGCAAGTCAGTTACTTGAGAACAGTTAGTGGTAATAAATTAGCTTAAAATGCATTACAGATGAGGCTGGTATGTTTCTTCTCTTCAACTTGGATTGGATTTGTGCCTGAAGAGATATGGTGATATTTTTCAAGAACTGAGCTATAATGGTTTTTGGCTAGAAGTATTCTTCTACTTTAAAAAATACTTTAATGGCCTTAACACCATACCTTTGTTATACTGTTGTCAGATCCAGGAGAAAAGACAAAGATAAAATTGTATCAGCAGCTGGTTTGGCAGTATAGAGCTTTTCGATACTCTATCAAAATACTTACAGGGATGTAATTACAATGGCATAAAAGGGCTTTTACAGACACAGACTATTTCAAGTTAACTGTAATAGGCTCTGTCTTTAAGAGCACATTTTATGGTTTTGTAAGATTCATCTGGATTAGAAAGACTTTTTATGTATCATGTGTCTTAGTATCCCAAATAAAGCCTGAGATTACTCAAGAAGCTTAGATTTTCTAACACAGATGAACTCCATCTTTGCCTACAGTGATGTTCCCTTTCTGGAAAAGTTCTTATGTTGAAATTATCTTGATATATTTATTTGTCTTTGTTGGTCATCTTCACACCTGAAGAGGATTTCAATAGTTACACTGAGCAAGAAAGTTCGTGAAAGGAATGAGAAAAAAGTAAGTAAATCTACTGAAATGGCCATAATTTAGAGTAATATAATTTTTAAGCTACTTTTTAATGTCTGAAGGGAACATTATATTCATAGAAGAAAACAAAAAAAGACATAATCTGAAGTCAGTGTCCTAAAAATTCAAGTAAAAATTAGTCCAAGAGGTGAAAATCAAAAAGAGAAGGATGTATTTGGACAATGAGCTGTGGCAGCTGTTTCTGTTCTTGCCTTTTGTAAGAATATGACTAGAGAGACTGTTTATGTAAGTGGCTTGGCCTAAATGTTGTTTCAGAATTTGTGCCAAATACATAAATTATTCTTAAGATACTTTAGGCCAAACTCTGTCTCCTTGATTGCATAGATGACTTCTACTAATTTTAATGAATATTGCGTGTTTTAATTCAAGCACAAAATTGGGCCTCTGATACTGAGGTTGTATCTATATGAATGTTTAAACAATTCTAGGATACTTGAAGAGCACATTTGTCAGATGCATGGAAACTTTTAAGCGTTCCATTTGGCAATTGTAAAATGCAGAACAGAGGAATTACAATTCTTCAGAGTCAGGCATTATTAAGATGTTTTTAGTAGTCAAATCCTGAAATACTCTTCATTCTTGTCTGCATAAAAACACTAGACAAAACTTCTTGAGCTGTTCCCTCAAAAAGCTAATTTTTTTCTGATTTGATTTGTAGCAATTGGCATTTATAATAAAGACTATACGTCTATTTTGTGTTACAAGTAATTCTATAAACATTTTCAGTATAATAGTAGTTTTGTCTCTAGGCAGTAACAATTTTTCATGGTGGTAGGAAACTTTTATCTAACTGCCTGTGGAGGTTAGGGAAAATAGAGAATTAGTTTTTTATTATACATCATCAATTGATTCTTTTATTCAGACAAATATAGGATGGATACCCTAAGGTGGTTATATATTAACGTCTGGCAATTTGCCCAAAGAAGTACTGTGGAAAATATAAAAAGACTAAGACAATTTGTTTGGATAAACAAAAACTAGTGTCTTGGTGGTTTCATATATAGACCTAAACATATTTGAAATGTTACGGCAATATAAAATTATATAAATTCAGATAGGGTTAATGGAGTAAAAGTGCATAAAATCATGTAGCATGTAAAATCATGTGACGGGTGGTGAAACCGATTATATTTTATGTCTTGTATGGAAGTCTCTTCCTGAGAAGTTTTCTGTCTACTTCTATAAGTGTTCTTATATTTAAGATATAGAATACAACTACAAGATTATAAATGTCTGCCTGAAATAGCTGTTACAGAAGTATTCTGTGTTCAGAAATATTCTGAAATATTAAAGTTGTTGGGTAAGAAGTGGTTACTCAACAATATAATCCCATCATGCCAATCAAATTAACAATAATTTGATCACTGATAGGACTTAACCTGAGATTCAGACACCTGAATTTTGGATTCTATACAGTTATTATGTGATGGAGATATCCAGACTCTGTTGTCAACAGCAATCATGTTAGTAACCTCCAGAGAGATAATTATCTTGCCCTGTAGGAAACACATGTATGTGGTCCGCTGAGGGGTTCTTCACATGCCACTGACTGTATTGATGACATCTCCATCAAATAATGACAAATGAAATCCCTGTCTCACCTGTCTCTTGCAGCTTAGATGTCTGAGACCAAATCCTGCAGATGGGCCATATTGTGTTTTACACATGAACACCTGGTTCCATTTGAGCTTCTTCAGAGTTCTGAAAGCATCCATGTGGGGCTGGCAGGTGTGAGATACCCAAGAAAAAGTGTTTGGCTTTCAGGAGTAGCAGCTGGAAGTTGACATTATATTGGATACAGGTATCTGTGAACGGGCAATGGTCTTTGGTACTTTCTTTCCTGATGTTTGGTTCCAAAAGGAGAGGTTAACTAATAAAAGAAAATCCCTAGAACATAAAAGAGGTAACTCTATAGAAAATAGCAAATGTGGTAATATCCTGACTGAATGAAAAGCTGCAGTATTTGATTACACATTATTATACCCTCAAGGATGTACTGCAGTGCTTACCAATGAATTTACACAGAAAGTTTTGCAGGACTGCTTTTTTCCCCTTTCCTCTCCCCTTTTCTATTTCCCTTATCCAGTGCCATTTTTTTCATTCCTCCAGTTGCAGGGAGTCCTCCAACTTGCCATCTTACCACTCCTGCCCAACCTAACTGTGGTTTTATCGAGATGAGTGGTAAAAAATGTCATCCAGTTAGAGCTGCTGCAACTCCAGAGGTCTTGGTGAAGATTTTTCAGAATTGTCAAATTTTGCAGTTTACAATGACAGTAACTACAGACCAGCTCATAGCTACATGCTTTCTATACAAAATTGAGCATTCTGGTATGCTTATCTAGACATGCCTCACTGTGAGATTTAGGATGCCTCTGAGCAATCACAGGGAGTCAGTTCCTGAGATTGGTGGGCACCTGCAATCTGTGCTGATTTAATCTGGAATTATGACTTCTGGTTCAGACCCTTTGGCTATATTTCATTAACTAGTGTGCATTTCCTTGCATATATTTGCATAAAAAGGCAAGCTATCCATTTCATCTGTCAGCGCGGACTGCTATGCAATGAGTTGGTTTTAAGACAGTTGTTCTCTGGGGCTTAATGCCAAAATGCTTCCATACCTTACTCTGATTCCTCTGAGAACTTGCTCAAGAGTCCAGTTAAGATGAATGGGAGAATACTAGGTGAAGCATTACACATCCCAAATGCCCACTTTACTTTTTTTTTTTCTGTGCTACAGCATCATCTTTATCATGGTTTTATTCCATTTCAAAGAGTCATAGAATCATTTAGGTTGGAAAGATCATTGAGTTCAAGTATTAAAGATCATTTCATCATCTTTACACCTGCACACTATGATAGCTCACTTTAGGATGACTAGAAGTGTATTACTCTTAGTCTTTGCCTTTATGTATTGCAGTTCATGACAAGAAAGATCAGTATGTTTGAATAATGTTTGAAATCTGTGAATAATTATTTAATATACACAGCTTCCAACAAGTTAAAGTTAAAAAAAACCCCATACCTACAGAGCCACAATTCTAGAATACTTTTAGGAATGATACAATGATACATGTCAGCTAAATTTCAATTTTAAGAAAAGTTTTGGAAGAATTTGCTTGCCCCATTATCAATCTGAGTTTATACAGTGATGAAATGTAGTGATGTCTGTTTGAGCTGCAGAGGTGGACTACAGCATTCATGTGCACTGAAAGCAGAATGTGCTCCTATGGTGCAGTCTGTGATGGTCTGGAGAGCAAAATTGTCTTCCCTTCTACCTGGGAATTGGAAATGGAAGTAGAAATGGCCAGTAGTCTGTCCCAGACTATTGCCAGGGAAAATGTAACCAGCTCAATTCTTCCAGCACAAGGCTGAGGTTTGATTTATCAGTTTATGTTCTATGACACTTTAGTCAGAACTATTTATTTATTAACTCAGCTGCCAGTTTGTCCTGCTTACGTCTCAACAGCATAACGTTAACCTTTATTACTCAGCCTTGGAGGGAAAATCAGATATTAGTTCTTTTTCAGACTGTGGTTTTATGCCTGGCTTAAGCTGTGGTAAATTCAGGCCCTCAGTTAAAAGAGGTGTTTACAACACTCCTCTCTCTTGCATTTTTGCCCATGTCCCTGACCCAGACATTTAGTTTTTACGAGACTACTGAGTGAGCTGAATGGAAAAGTTTGCTTACCAAAAAACTGGTAAATTTTTCATCTAGAATGCCTCTTTTAGCACATTTACAGCAAAGGAGTAGCTAGTAGGAGCTAGTCCCAGTTCAGGACTGTCCCTCTTTTGGTGGCATTTTGGATTTAGATTTGCTTATGCTCATCACATAACCATAACCTGAAAACCCATAACAATTGGAGATAAAGGAATTTGGTATGGATGTGTAGTCTTCCTTGCCCATGTGTAGCATGCATTGCAAAATAACAGGAGAGAAAGCATTGTTTTACTAACCTGAAAAGAATTAATTTGAAACAAAATAGCTATTTTGTTACTTTGTTTATATTTCATTTTTTCCCCTCAACTAATATGTGAAACTGTCTAACCTTTAAAGTATTCCCAAGCAGTGTTTATTTTATGAGTTGCCATGTAAACTAAAAGAATTTTAGTAGTTTTAATGTTTCAGTAGACTCTGTTAAAATATATGAAGAGATTGTTGTGAAAAGATTCACGTGGTCTCTTCACAAAAGGTTCAATGAATACAATAGAGTTTCTAAACATGGAACAGAAAAACATTCACTGTAGAGTGGGAATATTTTGAAAAAGCCAAGATAAGTGTAGAAAACTTGTCAGAATTTCCTGTAACTTTTTTCTTTTTTCTTCTGATTGTACTTGGGATTAATGGAATTATAGCTTCTACTTTTATAGACTTAAGCAATATTTCTATTACATAAATAGAATGCAATTCCAAAAGTACTCTTAGGAGCACCATATTTGCTGTTTGTTATTGCTGGTCATCTTCACTGGTTTACTCTGAAATTAAAAAAAGAAAATCCAAATTTATTGTCCTTAGATTTTTTTCCCATCCTCTCAGATATTTGTATCGTCAGTCTCCTTTAGGTCAATAGATTTTCCATTAAAGCAACAAGCATAACTTGTGAGTACACTGAAAACTAGTTTCTGGAGATACTATTATTAGATTGATTGGTCTATCAATGAGATGTACAAGAGATATATTTAAAACTATTTAAGCCAAGCAATAGAACGGCAATCACATACTTCAGAGTAGGGGATTAATATCTGTGTTTTTCAAGACAACGTCCTTTTTTATTTTTCTGTTCCTTTTCCTCCCCCTTTTGCCATAATTGCATGAAGAGGAACGCACAGATGCCTGCTGCCAGCGTGTGATACTTAACCTGACCGTCAGAGCAGCCTCACAAAGGAAGGCTTTTCAGGTCCCCCAGCGAAACAACCACTGCATTTTATTGTGGCGTGAAATTAGAAGTGAAAAGCCCTATGGCTCTTGCTGTTTAGTAATGCGGAATATGTCGTTTCTGATGGTGATGGTAGTGCTGGGAGGGAAATAGACAGCCAGGGGAGAGAAACAAAGTAACAATTTAGACAAAGAGGGCCCCCCTTTTTTTTTGTCGTCTCTGATTGTTTGGTGGTCTATAAAACCATAGAACTGCGGTGGATACAAGCAAAAAGAACATTTAGTTGCGGCTCTCTCATTCAGAAATGTATGTGTGAATTTGCAGGGTGATGTATAAGGCGAGTCATCTGTTATCAGAAGAGTTCACTAGTTTAACTCATTTATAAAATGGCAACAAAAAATTTGACTTTGCTTGGAGAGAACAGCACTGCTCTGACAGACACTTTAAGTTGCACAGCAAGATGGTGTTTATAACAAGACTGTGTGTGGTTTTCTGAAGCTGCCTTGTAACAGATTGGAAGGGGAAAGTGCCAGCTTGAAGAGGCTTTCCCTTGTCTGTTTAAAATTAAAAGAATGATGTTTTCTCAATGGAAATTCTTTACATATATAAAGTGTCAAAATATTTATGCTCACTTTTACTTTAAAAGTATTATGTAATCACTAAAGCAAATGGTCAAGTATTAGAAAATGAAAAGACAGTTTATGAGAGAGACATTTTAGAACAAACAAGCTTCTTTTTTATAGAGCCATAGAATCATTTATGTTGGAATAGACCTTTAAGATCATCAAGTGCAACTGTAAAGTTATCCATGAGCTGAGCACTATCACTTCTGCTGGAAACAACTGGTGGAAGTCCATCCACAATTCTAATGTCAGGAAGGGAAAAGCTGTTACATTTTGCAGCCCTATGTTGTTAGTAGTAAATATTACTGTTATTTTTACTCTATCTGCATGAAAATGGTGGCAGGGAGCAGTGGCATAGAAACAGTAGGGATATACAGGTGGAAATTTTCTTACTCTGGTGCTTAGTATTAATTTCAGATGCAATCTGGGAGAAATTTTAAAAACAGGAAGAAGAAGTTCAGAAGACTGATCTATGATAGATTGGTGGAACAGATGCAAACATGACAAATCAGTTTATTGGCAAACTGCACTGCAGGACTGTAGCCTGAAGAAAGATAGTTCAGGCAGAGAAGTAAAACTGCTAATGTTTAATTCGGGGAGCTCATTTCATTGGTCATTAATACTGTAGCTACACTGCCAAAGAATTCTGTATGTAAGCAATAGCACAGAAAGAAGCAGGAAGGCACTAAGCAATTAAAGCTATTACCACTATCAGAAGGAGTCTGTTACAGAGAGCTTCTTAATATTTTAAAAGCATATCACTCTTGGTTTTATTTCAAATAATTTGTGCACTTTGCTGCAGTATATATTTTGTGTGTGCACTAGTGCTCCAGGCTTGACTTGCTGCTTCATGGCATTTTGGCAATGCTGTGCCTTGTATCTTGACAGGTGAAAACGCAGAATCTGATTTAGAATAAGGGCTAGGAAGAGGTTTGAAAAAAGCCCAACCTAATTGGCACTTGATGCAGCACATGGAAGCAAGGCAACAGAAGGATAGGGGAACGATCTTTGAAGCAACAGTTTGAATAGAGATAATTAGAACAACAATTTTAAGTCCAGAGTAAGTTGGTAGATGAATCAATGATGTGAAGAGAGGAGAGAGTGTGAAAGAGTACTCTCTGTGTAGCAAAAAAGTGGTGGTGGGAGAGCTATTGCACTGAGAAAGAGCCAAAATATTTGTACCTATTAAAAACATTTCAAAAGAACTCCAGGAGGATCAGGAGTGCTGCTAGGGCATACCCCTTCATGGTGAGAGGTTGACATTTAAGGCTCTCTTCTAGAGAAAAACTCATTGCTTATAGAATTGCTTCAAGAGGAGAAAGAAGGCTCCATCAAATGCACTATGCTAGGAGATTTAAGTTCAATTCCATGTTTCAATATCAGGCAAAATAAGACCAGTAGTGTTCTTTGGTGACTGTTAAGCTTTAGGCTATGAGGCAGGAAAAGAGAAGAAAGTACATGTCCCAGTTTTGTATGCTGGTACAAAACCCTGTAAACAAATTTTGACAAGAACTGGTCAGGAATGAGCTGAGGTTTGGGAGCCAATTTTCTGTTGACATCGATGGCTGTGATTTTGACTTGGTAACAAAGAATGGAAACATGAAAAGAGTCCTAGGATTATTCTGTCCTTTCAAACAAACACTTCTGCTGGCAAAATTTGACTTGCCAGACAAATAAGCTATACAGATAGATACCAAGCTGTCAGTGTTGAAAGTTGTTTTCACTCTAAAAGGACTATAGCTGAAACTGCTGCATTTCAGCTACAGTGTGATGATATGACTTCCCCTATTTTTTTAAATAGTAATTTCCTTTCCAAATATTTTATATTGAAACAGTTCTTTTTCTACATTTTCAGTAATTCTCACCTTCAGTACATGTACAACTTTTCTGGCAGCTTTTACTTTCTGTTTAATTTGGGAATTAACAACAAAGGCTACATGGATTTCTCAAATATTTGACCTGAAGTTCTTGGAAATGGTCTTGGTCTTTCTGGTGCCATAATTTTAGTAACAAAGCCAGTAGTGCTGCTTTGTATATGTAAAGGTCTGACAGACTTAACTGATACAGTGTGACTAGCCCTTTCCCTATCTCTGTTCCAGGAAATACTGGTACTGTTCCTAGTCGGATCCTACAGGTCATAAGGTTTCCTTTATTTGCTTAGGGTATTGAAGGTATTCAATAACTCAAATTGCTAACAGTTAATATTGTGGGGCTGGCATCCCTGATGTTGTGTACTGAAATGAGCTGGGCAATTAGGAAAAATAAATGTTTCAAGCTCATGTTTTTGTTAGATAACCAACAGTTGGCTCTTCTGAACATTTCCTTTAAGTCCTAATTCGATACTACTAAGTTTGCATAACTGTGGAGAGTGGTAATGCCTATCCATGTGTGTGCTTTCAGTCCCTCCACACCCAAGTAAAATAAATACACATCAAATGCAGCTATTTGCTGTAGCAGTTTAAACTATGCTGCTCAACTTTGCACCCAGTTGAATTTCTCAGAAATGTTCAGTTCTGCTCTGAGATAGCCATTTGAATGACCAGACCACTCTCTAAAGTGCTGATAAAAGAGAGGAGACAGTTGCACCGAAACTTGCTGTAGTTTGCTTCACTGAGTGTTTCTAAGCCTTGTAAGAGGCTGAGTGAGCAGACCTGTAGTCAAGGTTTTCACCACATCTCTGCTAAAGTCACATGATAGAGCTTCAAAGAAATGTGTCAATGTATTGTCTTTCTCTTACTTATCTGGGTATTATTTTGAACATTTTTTTCAATGTCCTTCAGAATTTGTAATTGGAAAGTACTGTAGGTATATTCTACGTGTCTTGATGGAGTGAAGGTTGTAGAGGTCTGCTATGAGACACTGAATGTCCCATCTGCAGAAACACTTTCCATTTATTGAGACCACACTTCTTGGATGTGAAACCAAAACCTTTTAATACTGGTTTAGAAACTTTAAAAAGTATTAATTTAAAAAGGTATTTCTTATCTAAAATAAGTGGTATGACTTAAGTTTCATATTTCACCAGCAGGTTGTATATGTAATCCTATTTAGATTAGATAAGAATTATTAAAAATATATCTCAGTTGCATATATAGTGTGTTTTGTGTCTCTGTTATAGAGTTTTGTTATTCTTTTCATAAGGAATTTACCAAAATCTGCCAGGAAATGCAATTCTCATTCCTGTTGACTAGTATCTGTGCTAAATAGCTTATACTCCCTCGTATGTTTTGATGTTAGAACTCAACACAAAATGCTGTATTCTATAACC
This sequence comes from Pardalotus punctatus, assembly GCA_013400915.1. Taxonomy (NCBI): domain Eukaryota; kingdom Metazoa; phylum Chordata; class Aves; order Passeriformes; family Pardalotidae; genus Pardalotus; species Pardalotus punctatus. The sequence continues at coordinate 79,305 of VZTX01029066.1, read as the reverse complement.
TAACCCTTGGTACTTCTAGTGGCCACTTTCTTTGCATGAGGTCCCATGTGCACTAACCAGAAAAGTCTCTCAGGGTGTTAACCTCAGATTAATTCCAACCTGTAGGTACACCCTTGTGTGATGTGTTACAATATAAAGTGATGGTGTGTGTCCATGTGGCCTGTTCCTAGTCCCTATCAGTTCCTAATTGCTACTGTAGGACCCTGAAGGTTTGTGCTGCATTGTTTTACCCTACAGTTGTTGAGGATTCAGAATAGTTAAGGTAGTTGTAACTGCATCTCCAATAGAGACACCATTCCTTTCATTTCTGTGACAGCCATTTTGTCGTTTCTTTGTTCTGAGCAGTAAACTTCTAAAAAATACAAAGTAATCATTAGTCCTAAAACATAAGATTACACTGTCGGAATGTTGGTTAAAAATTTCTTTTTCTTTATATATATATATATTAGAATAAAGTAGTACTTGCAGATGATAAATTCCACATTAGTAACCTATTCCTTATCATCTATCCCACCACAATCCACATCGGGATGTCATTGATATAGAACAACAAAAAATACATTTCAAGAAATCTAAAATCCGTAACTATTTAAAACCTAAGATCTGGCTTTCATTCAAAACCAGCTCTACAATTAGCAATACTTTCAGACAGTATCAGCTGGGTTCCCAGTGTACATGATAATGTCACAGAATAACCCCAACTGTAACTAATTTAATTAAGACTTGATCCTCGAATACAAAATCACTCCTTTTCACCAAATCATGATGCTCACTGACCTACAGGAGAGAAAACAGGCAATACAGATAGGGAACCATTCTCTGTCATTTAACCCTTTTGTTTATTCAGTTACAAGGGAAATACATTACTAGTGTAATTCTCATGAGAACCTCTTTAACATATACAGCGGAGTAACTCCAGGTAGCCATATGAAACTACTATTTTACACAAAAGAATATGTTTCGCAGTTGTTCCCATTAGGCTTTCAAAGTTTTGAAGACATATAAACGTCTCCCAGTCTACATTAAATGTAACTGAGGTTTAGGAGTTAGTTGTGGTTTAAACTGAGCTGACAACTAAGCCCCATGCAGCCTGCCACTTAATTACCCCCATGATGGGATGGGGGTAGAGAATCAGAGGAGTAAAAGTGATAAAACTTGTGGTTTGAGATAAAGGAAGTTTAAAAGGTAAAGTAAAAGTTGTGCATCTGAGCAAAGCATAATAATGAATTCATTCACTGCTTCCCATTAGCAGGCAGGTGTTCAGCCATCTTCAGGAAAGCCAGGCTCCATCACAGGTAACAATGACTTGGGAGGACAAACGCCATCACTCTGAATGCATCCCCTTCCTTCTCTCCCCCCATCATTATGTGCTGAGCACAATGCCATATGGTGTAGGATATCCCTTTGGTCAGTTGGGATCAACTGTCCTGGCTGTGCCCCCTCCCAACTCCCTGTGCACCCCCAGCCTGTGCTGGTGGGATAGGGTGAGGAGCAGAAAAGGCCTTGATGCTGTATGTAAGCACTTGTAAGCATTGCTCAGCAGTAGCAAAAACATCCCTGTGTTATCTGTAGCGGTGGTTCAAGCCCAGAGAGTTTCTTCCCCCCTGAGGAATTGGTGGAGTCCTAGAGAATAAAACCCCCCTGGGGTAGAGTCAAAGGTAGCTTCCCCCAGAGAGGGGTCAAGCTCCCCCTGCCCCTCAGTTCATAATGGGATTTTTGTATCTCCCTCTCTCCCCCCTTCCTCCTTCCCGATTGGTCCCTGTCCCTTGTCCCTCCCTGGTTCCTCCCCCGTGTCGTTCCGGGATTGGTTGTTACCCTCAGAATAAAAGTTTGATGCACTGCTGAGGCCGGGGTCTCTCGCCCTTGACCCCAAGCACCTGACCACCGTGTGACCGCATGTCTGATTGGGGTCCGGGCGAGGGAACACTCTCTTTGCAGCACTCCGGCTTTTGGGGACAGCGTGGCTGCTGTCATAGGGAATCACAGCTCGCGGCTGGGGGAGACTGTCCCCGACTGCAGTGAACCTGGCGCTCAGGGATGCTCGCAGACACCGCTGACGAGCTGCCGATCGGCCCTGGTGGTCAGCTGGTCCAGCCCAAGAGACCGGCCACAGTTATCCACACTGCTTCCACCACAAATCCAAAGCATATCCTGTACTAGCTACCATGAAGAAAATTAACTCTATCCTAGATGAAACCAGCACAGAGCTAAAATGTCACACTGAGTTCTAGAAGGTTGGTGACTAGTGCTCTGATGATTCATTCTGCTAATGAGGGAAGAGAAGAAAAAGAAAGAAGCAAGAGAATGACTTGGTGTAAAATGGATCTCACAAAATGCTCAGGGGCTTCTTGAGCAGCATATATCAACCTGCAAGCTAATATGACAGCTACTGATTCTGCAAGTTGAACCCCTCTCTTTGGTTTCATGGATTTTTTTCAGCCTGAGTAACTGAGTGATTTTTTAGGTTAACTCTACTTCTAATGGTTTATTTTAAACAAGATATATGTGTACAGCGGGTGCCTGACCTGATAGGGTGTATATGAGCACCTGAAATTGCTTACACCTTAAGTGCTGCAGTGCATCGTCTTCAGCACCTGGTCACTAGGAAAGGTGTCCAAGGTGTCCACAAGCTGAGTGCAATAGCATGTGATAGCCATAAGCCACTCACATGGAGCTGTGCTCACGTGAACCCTTTAGTCAGTCCAGATCTCGAGGGTGGGATTTGAGAGCATGGAGAATGATCCACTGTGGAAATGAGATTCACCTCCATGCCTGTGTAGGATTCTTCACTCTTGGAATTCTCACTATGTCTAGTTCTGTTTACCTGAGCTTTTAATTTTGTAACATACAGTCACACCTGTGTGTTCTGGGTGAGTAGACACCCATACCTTAGTGCTAGACAGAGATTTAAACTGGAGATTAAAAAACATAAGACAGGGATCTTTAAAAAAGTGTGTCTAACTTCCATTTCAGAAGCAAACAATTCTTTCATTTTAATATGCAGAATGCAAATAATTTGCCTTGAATCTATACCCACTAAAAGTTTAGGAAGACAAGAATTAACACAGGAAGTTGAGAGACAAATGTATAAATAGACTTTTATAAAATGAATTGACAAAAATGGTTTACATTCCTGAAACAGGCAGCTGGAGTCCTAATATTTTTTGCCAAGCTAGCATGCTATTAATTGGCCTGAACTAGGTAAATATGCAGCTGTGCATTTGGTGTTCTTCAGACATCTCACAGTCTGATTTTTGAGAAACAGAAAGATGAAGATCAGAGAAACCCAAATATCAAAATAGTTATTTCTCTCCTGCTGCCTGTTTGTGTTTTGCATTGTGTTTACTGCCACTGTGCTGAGACTTACAGATTCAAAATCACTTTTCTTGTGGTTCCATTGGGTGTAGTTGTATATTTAAATGTACCCATCACAAAATGATTCTCTCTAGGACTGATGAACACTATATTTTCCTTTGACTTTGGGTAAATTCCTAACCCTGAGAATGTTCTCTGCTTAGTGCCTGATAGTGACCATGTGCGTTTTTCTAGTTATTAGAAGACTCTGCAGTGAAAGATGTTTTGCTCCCTATTTTTTTCTCCCAACCATCTAAATTTTATTTAAGTTCCATAGGACAGCAAAGTACTTATATTGTATATATATTGTAGACATAAGCCATTCATTTCTGACCTTGCTGTTGGGAGCAGTGGGAATAGTGAATGATAATGAAAAGAATAATTATGTTCCAGCTGTTACACTTAGATACCATTGTTTTTACAACAGTTTGCATATGACTCGGTTTCCACTCTGATTAAGGGAAAAAGCCTTATTAGACAAAAATACTATGGGTAGTCTCTTCTACCCTGAAATGAATACATATTTTTTGCTGTTTAAATAGTTAAAAATATGTTATATGCAGCCATTTAATTTAAACATAATATTTTAATTAATATATAGTATTTTAATAAATATATAGTATTTTTAGTAAATATGCATTTCAGTACTTAAATGATGTTTTGCAATTCATTAGATTTTGAAAAATGCTGTGTTGGTGTAATTCTCTCCCATTCAGGTCAAGGGCATAATTTCCTAAGCAAGTGTTAGTAGACTTATTTTGAAAATCCCTTTACTAACGACTGTAAATGACGTGCATCATATGCTAATCTCCTGGTTGCTTTACTTATAGATTAAAAATTAGAATAGAAAAGAATTCTCTAACATGGCCCTTAAATGCAAATTTTTTAAAGAGATGAACTAGAAAATACAGCACAAAATATTTTCAAGCAATTGCAACCCTTTTTCCTTGAATGAAGCCATATTTTGCTCATTTCTAATTTTGTGCAGTCTAAATATCAACAGGTATGTAGTATTATCTTATATTATATTTAGATTTGTACCTATGAGTGTGTTCATGTATTCCCCCCCCCCCAAATTTTGAAGGATGACAAAGACTGGGGTGCTTTCTGTTAGCAGTTCTTTTGACTTTTGATACAATTGTTAGTACCAACTAACAACTCTGCAGCAGTCTGGACGAAGAAAGAAAGCCTCCAATGTCCGGTTTTAAGCACTGGGGTTGATGAAACAAGTTCTTCAGGAGGATTTGAGTTATCAAGGCTGATGTGATTGACACCCATCATGTTCTGATGAGTGCCACTGGCCCATAATATTCAGTGCTGTGTTTCACATCCCATCCCACCTCAGCAGTGCAGAGCCCACGTGTGGTGCTGGGGCAGGGTCAGGGATGGCTCCAAGGGGCCAGTGGCAAATGCCAAGTGGATTGCTGGGATGCTCCCTGTGCTGCTGCCCTGCTGCCTGCTGGAGGTTTGCCAGCTACACACCTTAGCGTGGCTTCTGTGGGCTGGTGGCTGTGTCTGCAAGGTACTTTTTATTAGATAAAGTAGAACCCAAAGCAGCTGCCAGCTGCTGCTTTGGCTAGGTACCCCTTATCCTGAATCAGGTCACCAAACAGTGGGAGGGATCTCAGGATTTCAGCTCATTTACATTTTAAGTCAAGGACTCAAAGGTGAGACCTGGATCCAAGCTTTCAGTTGTTCCAGCTTCCCACTTCAGGGAAACTCCATAGTAAGTTAGCCACCAGGATAAATGAACAGACCTGTGTTTGTGAGGTGTTCTCATCTTTGCTATTGCAAGGTTAACAACTATCTTTTCAGCACGGCAATTCCCAATCTTCTATCGGCCCCACTTTTGTCTGTTAGCAGTTACTCTTCACCCAACATGGTGCAATGGTACAGCTCCAGTAAAGGCAGGCAGTCAGCTCTGCAGCTGCCCGTGGTGCCAGGCTAGGCCAGTGCTCTGAGCACTCCTGAGTAGGGAGATTTTTTTGTTTATGTAAGTGTTTAAGTAAGTTTGTACCCTAATCAGAGTCTGCAAGAGCCTGTTCAGGCCTTATGACAGGCTCCATCATCTGTTTTCGTTGACATACTCTGAGAGCAGCTGGACTGCAGGATACTGCTCAGCCCTGGTTCATTTTGTCCATTTTCCCTTTGAGGATGCCCATGGTCTCTGCCTGCCCTGAGGCTGGAGCTGCTGGGACCCAGTGAAAGCAGCCTGGGCTGTTCTGAGTGATTTATTGAAATAGCAACAGCCAGATTGGCTCCAAAGCTGGAGCCTTACATACACTGCAGATAAAGACTGGTGCAAACACCTGGAACAAACCTGGCAGTCTTGGGCATCACTGACAAAGTCCCAGAGTGGTCAAGATGTCTCTCATTGTCTTTAAATCACTTATACCTCAGTAATTTTTAGACTAAATCCATTGCACATGAGAGTGGTAAAATGGCATGACAGTGGAATTGTGCTCGAATGTGCACTATCTATACCACTGGAGGAATGACACTGTGGAATTAATTGAATTTACTGACTTCGGTGACATTTTATAATGTATCCTTCTAATTACTCTGTATAAAACACACTGTGAATTTTGAAGAGCTAGAAATTGAGTCTAAAATACCAAAATTTATATAAAGAAAATGCTTGAGTGGTATTTTTGGTTCCTGAAATATGTAACCTCTGTGACTAATGGTGTTATATTTTTAGGCTTTGTTGCTAGTAAGAAAAATGCTTAATTTTTAAAACACTATAGCTTTTACTGCATTAATGGTACAGGTGTACCACTGGGGTGCAGCCTATATGTAATTATGTTTGATTTTGAATAGCATAAATGTGTATTGATCCAATCTAATACTATGCATAAGAGGAAATTACATAAATACTGCATTGCATGTCAAAGGCCTTTCTTTTTGGTACAATAGGTATTTTTCCACTATTACCAGAAGGAGTAGGTGTTATTAACTCCCAACAATGCCGGTATTTTCCAATATCTTATGTCTAACAAAGGAAGGGAAAACGCTTCTGGATGTGAACCTGAATTTATGTTTCAGCTATTGTAAATGCTTTTAACAATATGATTTTTCTTTATGCTGTGCTCTGAAGCTTAGCTCTGTTTGGCAGGGTTTGAATCTCAGCTCTCTGTATAATCATTGCAGTAGAGGTTGAAGGTGAAGTAATGATAATATAGTACTTGAAATAAAGTGGTTTTGCTAACAGACCAGTGAACATTGTCTGTTTATATAGAAATAGTGTTTAAACCTCTTCTGAGTTTATTCCATAGCTTGAAGAAATAGTTTCTCGCTTGGGAAGGCAATGTGCCTGTCTAATCTTTAGGCTGGTCAGTGAGGAGAAGATTTCGCTTTCTGTTTGTTGTTTTTTTTTGACACTTTCTCTGATCCAGGAACATGGTGTTAAATGGTATTAAGACCTACATCCAATAAGTTGGAAAATAGGATAGCATATAAATAAGTGAGTCAATTGCCTTGTACTGTAAGAAATGCTGAAAATATTTCTTGTAATCTGCCCATGACTTGTCATGACCTTGCTCTGACACCATGACTCAATGACAATCTTACCCCCAGGAGAAGTGGATTATTAACTTCCTGTGGGCCAAAAAAACTGAAGAAGAAATAAGGTTATTTGTGGTTGTTTATTTCATTCTCCTTCTGACACTTCTCTGCCTCCTGATTCTTCCTAGTGCCTGGAGCCCTGCAAAGAGTCCTGGGACCTGAAGAAAAATCATTGCCAAAGCTTCTGTGAGGTAGGTCAGCCCAAGGGCATGCTTTCTCGCTTTGTTCTAGCAGTCTCTTTAATTTAAATTATTAGCTTCAAGGAGACAGCTGAAAACCACAGTATTTTTACAGCATTTTAAAGAATACACATATAACAATGTAGCCATATTAATTTTGAGTTAAAAAACTTTTTTTTTTTCTGACAAATGATTTATCTCAACTTGTTCTTTAAAGACTTGATCCAGTCACACTTACATAGCATCTCTCAGAAGGTGCTGTTACATCCCTCCCATAAGATGCTATTTCTGCCACTCCCCCTTCTGTCTTTTCTGGCCACGGGTAAGAAAGACAGTCTTTGTTTAAAAGATAAAATGTCATTGTGTGAAAAATCCTTGTGCAGGATAGCTAGAACAGATGACTTCTCTGTATATGTGAAAGTCAGTCTCATTTCCAGAAGAGTAGTTCTCTAGCAGTAACAGGATTGAAGTTCAGAAGACTAATATCAGAATACAAATATTTTGAAAACTGTTTTTGAACCATCTATCAGAATAATCTGTGAAGAAGCAAACCTGAATCAGTCAAACTAGAACAAAGAAGGATATTTTAAATTGTATTTGAAACATGGCTCTGACTTGGTGGAAGTGATCTGCAGTTTTTAAGTGTTTTTTAGTTCAAAATGGAAATATAATCTCAATAGAAAGTTGCTTTATTATAAATAAATCAATATAAAAGTACAAATGTATTCAAGTCTATGAAAGTGAATGATTATGAAGATTTTAATTTTTTCCTATTAAAAAATAGAAGTGACCTTAATTGATATACTGATCTCATTGGTACACTGATTTAACTCCTCTCTCCTTAATGTGGACACTCTTTTTCTGGTATAAGAGAATGTCTTAAGTTTAAATGATTTTAAGCACCATGAAGATGATTAGGAAAATCTGTGATTTCAACTAAAAAAAATTAGATGCAACAATGTGTTAGTAGGGTTTACTGAATCACTGATTTATGTAGTTACAGCTGAAGAAAAAGTAAAAGTTTCTCATGAAAACCAAGCCCTGTGAGAGTTTTTTGACCCAGATTATTTGCTACTTTCTTGTATACAAAAATCTACTGTACTGTAATAAAGCAGTTTTAGTGGATTTAATTTATGTTGTTCTTGTATATTGCTCTTCACTCAGACTGTATGTTTCCAGATATGGGTGAAAATATGTATAAAATTGGTTTAAAAGGAAAACATTTGTAGAACACTATTCTATTGTAGTTAAAAACAGTGAGCATCCTTCTTTGATTAGTGTTTTGTGGTTAAAGCTAAATTTAGAACATCAAAGGCGCATAATGAGGAGCAGCACATTTAGCAGCTAACTGAAAAATGAGCTGTGAAATAGGGTGAGGAGGAGAAGCCTTGAGGACGTATTATGCCTCAGGGAGCTATAACATTTTTAATTAAGTAGCTGCAAATTTGTGATGTTTTAGGATTTGAAATTAGCTTCAAACACAAAGCTCGGGACCACTTTCCTTTCTCTCAGACTCATGTAGAGTCCTTAGACATTGATTGAGTTAAACGAAGCTGTTTTCCTGTGAGAGTGTTTTCAATCTTTTTGTATTTTGTAAAAAATCTGGAAGCAGCAATTTAGCTTTGTGTTTCTCAAAGTCCCTGCTTCGTATGTTGCTTCTTATCTACCAAATGAGTGTACTACTGAATGTTAAAGGGAACCTTATGTGTCAAGAAGAGGACAGTTTCTATGATTCCTTTTTTTGCCAGCTTTAAATTCAGTTTCCTGCTCGTTTAGTTTTTAACTGGCTAACCATGGCATCAGGTGCATTCCAATCGGGGGAACAGCAGGAATACTTGTCCAAGAATCACTGGGGTTAGTAGGAGACACAGAGACTGCTCGTTTTTGGAGCATTTAGTCTGGTTAAGCCCATAACACCCAAATCCATCCTTGAAAGCCTGATTCAAAGATTCTGGATTGTTTTGTATGAAAAGATGGGAGAGGTAATGTAGGGATACATTCTTGGGCCACCGTGACTTTAGAGAATTAATAGTCTGTGAAACACCTGGGCCTCCATAATAGCCAAATCTTCCTCATTTTGCCAGAAATATGAGAATAGTAAAAACAAGAAAGTAAAACATTTGAATATGGAAGTAGCTCCAGAAGTTACATGACTAGCTGGATAGAGTGGGTTATTACTCGTGTGTAGGCTTAGGAAGCTGTAAATCAGATCTGTCAGGGTGGAAGATTTTTGGTTGCTCTGGAATAGAAAGGCCAGCTATGGACAATGCCAGTTACAGGGGGTGCCCATCTGCAATTCCACCAATCACTCTGAGGGAATCACTTTAGCTGGTTCTGTGCCAAACTAAACAAAGAGGAGATGTAGTTTCCATGTCACACTATATATTCTCCCTGGGTTCTAGATGCTCTCTTAAATACAGGTTTAAGTGGACATTGCAAGCCTGAGTAGTACACATGCTATAAAATGTCTATGCATTGAAGCAGCTTCTTAAATATCTAGGACTAGATTTCTCAAGGAAGTAGCATTTACTTTGATCTTTAATCAATGTATTTAAAGCTTATTTTAATTTGTATTTCTTGCTGACCACTTTATCATAAAAGTAGTTCCAGTTCCATAAAGAATTATACAATTACTAATATGCTGGCAAGAACATAAAGATGCTGCAAAAATCTTCTCTTAGCCAACATAGTTCAAACAGTATGAAGAAACATGATTTCCCTTATTTATCTGGAGTGGCATTACATCAGATATTGTGGGGAAAGTGTTGTAAAGTACAGAGGATGGAATGTGGGGTAGTCCAAAAAAAGCAGACTGTCTGACCATTGCTTCCCCTTTGTTTTGGGAATGTTTTTAATCTGTCATTGAGCAGCTTTATAGCCAGTCAATGTGAGGAAAACAAGAGAAAGCTGGCAGATATAAACAGCATTGTTCCAATAAATATGGTGGTCTTGAGGGAATTCATCATTCTGTACTTGGAATGCTTTTTTAGAAGTGGCTTGAATATAGAAATCTTCAGGGATAGTCTTGCAGAAGCTGGAAGTCTGAATAATCCTTCAGGAGGTCTTGGAAAATTCATAACATTTTTTCTTTGGTGAGGTTTGTTTGGTTTTAGGGACTTTTTTTTTTTTTTTTGGTTGTTCCTGTTGAAAACATACACTTCTTCTGTTTTCCTTTTAGCCTCTTTTCCCCAAGAAGAATTATGAATGCCTAACTAGCTGTGAATTCCTTAAGTACATCCTGTCTGTGAAGCAGGGGGACTGCCCAGCACCTGAGAAGGCCAGTGGTTTTGCAGCTGCCTGTGTTGAAAGCTGTGAAGCTGATATTGAGTGTTCTGGCGTGAAGAAATGCTGTTCCAATGGATGTGGTCATACGTGCCAAGTTCCAAAAAATCTGTACAAAGGTAGAGATTATTACTATGTACACATATTAATATGTACTCTAATAACTTCAGGCCATAGTGAAGTCTCCTAGGATTTCCAGGATTTCCATTTGCTGAGAGTTTGTATGGATGGAAGAAAAAGGAGAGATGCCTGTAGAGATGTGGCTGCACACTGAAAGGGTGGAAAGCCAGAGAGAAATGTTGCTTAAATTTCTGATTTTTTCCCCCTTGTGAAGCCTGTGTCTGGAAATCTGGAATATAAATGTGTGGCTATTATGAGTCATCTTAAGCAGAGCAAACTTTGTAAATTTAGGTGAAATCTCACTTAATTTGATACAGATGAGAGAGAATGCAGAAGGAAAATAGTTAACAATATGCAGTTCAGGTCCTATTAATCAGAAATAACATTTATGTTTATGAGCCAGGCAGATGGGTCTACCAAGTAGGGACGGTGAAATAATCTGGTAAAAGAACAAATCAACAGAGAACAACATAAAGAAAGAGAATAATATCCATATATACATATATATATATATATATACACATAAGTATAATTTGAATCTAAGAAATTCTTATTCAAAAATTTATAATTGATTTGAGTCCTGAGATTCTGTGGAAAATCCTTTTCTTTGACATCCTTCAAAAGGAAAATATACACTAAGAAATTATTTGTTTAGACAAACTTCAGATTTTAATTTATTGGAATTAAAAAAGCTTCATACATGGAAATATTTGAAAAATGTTCTCCTAATGTAGAAAAATAAGCATTTGTGAAAAGCATATTCTTCTTCCATGCAGTTGGTGTTTTTGTTAGAAATCAATTTGTCTTATATCAGTGATAAAAAAATAAATATTATTCATTTATTCACTTATTAATCAGATAGAATGGGCTCTCTGTGGGAGCCTTATCAGCAGAACTCTGATCCAAGCTCCAGGCTTCAGTCAGAATCCATGCTTATTTACATCTGTGGATGGAAACATGATAAAATATGTAAAGAAGATGTTGAATTTATTTTTAAGTTAATTTTTTTGACTGAAGTATTAATAAATCTTTTTCAATGTGTGCAGAAGGAAAACTCTCTAGGTTGCAAGATACTTTAGAGCAGCCCCTTCAAAACTATCAGGAATTAGTATACACTAGTACATAACACCTTTCAAAATGAAAGTTATTAAAATGGATCACATTTTTATTTCTTTTGTCTTACTAAGACAAATGACCAGAGTGGTAAATGGCGTTACTGTTGTGTATGCAATGATTTACATGATCAAGCTCCATGCCACAGCTACAAAACATTCCAATAAATGTAACAACTGGAAAAGGTAAAAACAAACAAAGAAATAAAACAAGATTAGATGCTGCTGGAGCTGACACAGCGTATGACAGGATGTGATACATTCTGTAACCACACACTGGAAGGTCTGCTCTTTTGGCCTGATTTTATGGGAGCAGAACATCCCTAACATCTTATCACCGATCTGCAGGAGGTGCTGGCTTGTAAGAGCATATATGTCTTGCAGAGGAAGGGCAAGCTTAATACCCTACTGCCTTCTCAGCTGATGAATTCAGCTAATTAGCCTCTTCAACCTGTCTTTCTGCAACAAAAGACAAATAGAAGTGGAGCAAGCTTGCTATTCATTTCCTCCAGGGGTAAATGACCTTCCTGTCACTAAGGAAGAGCAAACTCTGCAAGCATGACTAAGATCTAGTGAATAAGTTCAGTACTTATTCTTATCATTTTGACAGCACTTACAGCTTGAAAATGAACTCAGATTGGATCTATGAGTCTGCAGAAGTTTCTATAGTTTTACTGTTGATCAAGCTCTGGAGATAGATACAAGAGCCGATATAAAATTCCCATTTGATTTGCTGAATTACCAAACTGAATTTGCCCTCTAGTACTGAGAGCTAAAGCCCAATCCTAAAAGAATATTAATGTAAGGACACTGCCACCAAAGACATATATTACAAGTGGTTTTGGATTAATGTAACAAGTGTTTTTTAATTTCTGTTGGGAGTATTACTAATTGGTTATGTAGTCTTCACATATTTACGTCCCTTTAGTGGAGATATCAAGAGTTGTCTCCTACTCTTCTGTCATTGACCTCATCCCCCTTCTTTTACACTGTCTCAGCTAGTGAAGGACTTCAGAAAGTGTCTCTGCAGATCTGTGTAAAAAAAGGTAAATGGTGAAGAGAAGATTAGGACATTCAAAGGGTCTGATGATGTGGCAAGATTATAATGGGATAACTGGGGTCAGACGGTTACCCACAGTTTAATGACTCTTTTCATGCTTAAAGAAAAGTAGTTTTGTATTAAAAACATAGTGTACAGTTTTAAAAGTGTCCATCTCTGAGTTCTTGCACAGCTGTGTTTACAATTGTATTGGTGCCATGGATGTACCCTTTACAAAGCCCTGCATGGAAACATTTTGAATTCTGGGGGAACCAATGCTTAAGATGCAGATTTTCAGGACAGACTAATGTGCACTTATTTTCATGGCACAGGCATGCATGTGCTGTTTGAAAGACACCTTTAGAAACATTTTTCCTGGACTCTGCTATTGCACACATACGTTGAACAGTGATTTGAATTCTTTGGTTAAGCACTGCAGACTTCAGAGGACTAATTTGTTCCAGCATGAAAAAAAGGGGCTGACCGTTTACATAATAAAAGGCACATTGAAGAGTAATTGGATCTTCACATCTGGATATTAAATTGATGGTGCTGGTTCTGCAAAAGTATTTTAAAATGCACTTGCAGTGCTCTCATCTTTTGCGCTGCTGCGCTCCATCTGCACACGATTACGTAACACCGGAGAGGCTGAGATACTTGCAACCAAGTGAATCCAACTGCCCCTAATGCAAAGCAGATGGAAGTTTTCTTAACATGCAAATTGTAGCATTGTTGTGTATCATAACTAAAGAAGGATGTGCAAATGTGGAAATCTGAAATATTGTTTGTTATGTTAGACTAAGACTTCAGACTGTTGAAGGATATCCAGGGTCTAAACTGCTGTGATAACCAAATTTAGGTACTGTATTTTTTCAGGTGTATTTTAGGTTTCTTGAAGATCTACAAGATCATTTTCATTTACTTGTAGCTACTTGTATACTCAGAATTATAAGAAGACCTCTTAATATATGAAGGTGGTTTGTTCATCTGAGGAAATTTTGGTACTCACTCATCTGTGGCAGACTGAGTAGGAAACATTTTATCTAACCAATACATACAGCTGGCCTTATGTGGACAGCCAATGAAACAATGAAATAACTAAACTGCATACGATAACTTGCTAAGAAGGTTTATATGCCAACATAGAAATCTTATTTGTGACAGATCCTCAAGTGACAAAATGCTGCGCACTCAAATATAAGTGTTCCTAACGTCCCTCTAGAGAAATGTATCTAACTCTTGATTTGTTGATTTAATCGAAAGATGCCAAATTTGAAGAGTCTTTTCCTTCAAGCTACTGCAGATGTTTTCAAAAAGGTGATATTATTGGCAGTATAAACAACAGAACTAACCACTGGTGTCACTGTGTAATGGGAAATTACAATAATATTTTAGAAAGACGTATTTTTCTCTGAAATGCAACAATTTCACAATATACATTAGATATAACTTATCTATTCCAAAATGTCTTGGAATTACCTTTCCTAGCTATTTAGGGAAGAGTGGAGAGTGACACATCATGCAGTACAGCTGCAGCAGTGTGAGTCAATAAGATCATGCAGCCATGGAGAAGCAAACAGCTTTCTTAAGTGTATCAGACTAATGTAAGATGTATGAAATAATCACACTTCACTGGTCTACACTGCTAAGAGCTTAGGCAATCTGCATCCAGTTTTAGGCTTGACTCTGGAAAAGGTCTCTTGGGGCAGCTGGAGGGTCTCCAGATGCAACTGCAAGAGTGAACAGAGGTCTGGGAACACCAATTTAAAAAGGAAATTGAGTGCATTGTGGTTACTAGACTGAAGAAGAAAACATTCAGAAGCATGATAACAATCTTGTGGTACATGAAAAGCTTCTCCATCAATAAAAGAAAGAATCTGTTCCCCATGATCCATGGACATCTTGGACCAGTATTGAGTTCATGATGCAGCTGAGGAGACTAAACAAGGTAGTGAGAAAGTTTTCTCATAGTAAGGATACAGTCGCAGACTAGACTACTCTGTGATGTTGTGGAAATTTTGTTATTAGATGTGTTTAAGGATAAATTAGGCCAAAAACTGAACAACAGGCACAGCTGATTCTTCTTGGGATCAAACAGATCTTTCTCCCAGTTATCAAAGCATATTTGGGAAGTATTTTCTGTAAAATCAGTTTTAGTTTACGACTTTGACATCCTTTAGTTTTTTAATGAAATAAAGAAATAATTTTGAAGCTTTTTTAAAACAAGTTTTATTGTTAGCAGAGATGGGTTTGCTATGAACACTTCTGAAACTTCCATGCTTATCATTCCTCCCTTTTGGCCTTCTCTCTGACAAAGAGTCTTTTTCTAAAATTGTTTTTTTTATATGGCATAATGTATAAATGGCTTAATCATATCTTGTCAATTACTCATCTATTTTTGTCTGTATATTCCTACTACAGGTGTTCCACTGAAACCCCGGAAAGAATTAAAATTCATAGAACATCAGTCTGGAGACCTGGAGGTGAAGTGGTCTTCAAAATTCAATATTTCCATCGAGCCTGTGATCTATGTTGTTCAGAGGAGGTGGAATCAAGGAATCCATCCAAGTGAGGATGATGCTACGAACTGGCAAACTGTGGCACAGGTCAGTTCTTTGTAAGCAGCAGGGATCCCTGGCTTCCAGACCATGGTCTAAAGCTCCTCTTCAAATTGGAGAAGAGTTAGATTGCTTACAGGTGGGGAGGCTTGTGCTCAAAATACCCTAAGGTTTATAATTTCAAAGTAAGTTTATTTTGTGGGTTTGCTCTCTATAGATAAAAACCTATGGAACTAGCTGGAAGATTGATTTTCATAAGGCTAGTGGGTGGCACTTTCTTGTAAGCACATATTGATGATCTATTCAGATGGGAATTCCAAAGTCTCAGAAAGTCACAAGTCTCTTGAAAAATGTGGAATCAGAGACCAAAATCCATTCAAGGAAGTGCATAAGGGACACAGAACTTTTGAGGTCAGTGGGACTCATTGCACGGTGTACAAGGCATGGCTTGGGTCGTGTCAAAAGTCAAGAAATCCAACTGGTGAAAAGGCTATTTATCTTTTAAAAAAAATCAAACAAATCAGAAAACCAGAGTGGGGAAAAAAAAAGGATTAAAACATTTTCTTTGTAAAGTTGTTTTTTTTAGGTGTGACCCTCCCAATTCAGAAAAGTCTGTGATGTCATGCTCTTGTCACTCAGTGCAATCCAGACTGAAAATGTAAGATTCATGAGAAAATGTTTCTTAATGAGAAGCAGCCAACAGAGCATAAATTTTCACTTAGTTCCTTCCCAATTTCAATCTGTTTTTTACCATGCTGACATTCCACCTGGATGGCAGAGTTCCAATCGTTTATCTTACTACTTCACCCTCATCCCTTCTGACAAGAAAAGTAAAATGCTGATTTTGAAAAGATCTGCAAAATGTCATTATAGCTCGGGGGAAAGAAAGGCAAGAGAGAATAAGTAGAACCATTCGCAAAATAAAGTAAGGAATTTAATTCTATGACAATTTGTGTTCATTCTCAATTCAGATTGTGTAGGAAAATGCTATCTTACGATAACATCAAGCTTATGAGACTGAACACTCAGAAGTGAATTTCTTAGCTCCTATGTGGTGCTAGAGGGGACTGTCACTGTGTTGGAGTCTTGCTGAGAAAAAGCCCCCTGCAGCAGACCCTGGCATGAAACCTTGTTTGTGCAAGCCCAAGGGAGCACCTCCAAAACGGATCGACTCCCAGTGACTTCTTATCTCTCAGCTGAGGCACAGGTCTTGAACCTATGCATTGTCCATATCCAGGAAACAGCCTCCTGCCTTTGTCATGAGGAAAATACCATGCCAGATCTGAATTATTCCTCAGTGTTACCATACCATGTATGTGTGCCAGACTGTAGATGCTCAGCTCTTGTGGCAGGTGACTCCAGGCTGCTGCTGTTCCTCATCCCAGGAGCAGACCTGGTGCACATTCCTGGAAACATACACTGTATATGCTCCACAGTAGCTGAACATACATGAATCCTGCCTTGTAGTGGATCTACAGGAGAGTTTCAGAATTGTGTTCCTGTGCAAGAGCTGTAAGAGCCCTGACAGCTGCCTTTCCTGGGGGTCTGGTGAACACGGGCAGAAGGGGCTGAGTTAATCGCTGTGGCAGGAGAAGCCTTCTCCCACTGACATCTTTCTGACAATTTCGCTGTCCCTTCTGCATCACAAGAGACACGAATTTGATGGTGTGGTGGACCCCACTGGGAATGTCAGTTCAAAGCACACTTCAGGATGCCTGACTGGCTTTGTGAACTGTGTAGACCTTATGGGGCATGCAGGCTGGGCACCCTTGAGGGGTGCTAGTAATCAAAATTTGTCTCTATAGAGTAGTGTGCCTCCATGGTGTTTGTAGTTTTAGACATCCCACCAGGCAATCAAAGTTGTTTGGCAGAATGCAGTAGAATTTATTTTGCAATATCAGCAACAAGGATGGATATCCAGTTTGACTGAAGTGACTCTGTGCACAGCCTCCAGGCTTTTCTTGTCTCTATAAGTGATAATTTTTTCTTATATGATTCCAAAACATTGGGGTTTGAGACCTTAGTTATGGGTGAAGGCTGAAAAGAGCTCAGCAATTCATCTGAGAACTCCTAGAGCATCTCAGTCCGGGGGAGATGATTCTGACTCTTGCATTACTCTGCAACTTAAGCTAGAGACCTTGTAAGAAACAATCAAAGATCAAAAAGTTTGTGAGTGAGGATCTGAATTTTGCTATGCCTATCCCCATATGTAGCATAATTATGCAAAGTTATTTTTTGCATTTTCTTATAAGAAATTTCATAATATTTTATGAGAGTTCCTCATCCAATATTTTATTTTTGTTTTCTGTCCAAGAAGAAATGGGGTTCTAATTTTCAATTACTTTAAGGTGTTTAAATTTCAGAAAAACTTGCTGTTTTATATTGCCTTTACAGGAGCTAATTTGCAAGTAATTTCTCATGTTTCACATAGATTTTTACTTTGTATTAAAACAATAATTTCGAAAAAGTTTGTTTCCTTTGTATTGTATTGTGCCATGCTTATTGTGTTATTTTTATGTTTTCTTTTTAAGGAAGAAGGCTCAGTCTATTAGTACGCTATTTTGCTCTCCAATTATGTAAGGAAAGCAAACACATTGAAAACAGTTTTAATTATTTTTCACTTCAGGAGGAAGGGATTTTTTTACTTTAGTTTATTTACTGCACGTTTTGGGGAAAACTTGATATAATTAACCACTTGACTAATTTCCATTGGTTAATATAAAAATTGTGGTAACTAAGATGCTAGTTGGCCTAATTGGCCATGATGTACAGTACCCTAAGTGTTATGTGAAATTTCCTATGTACTGTAACTTAAGATTTAGCCAGCTGAAGAGGAACTGCTGCATGGGAATACTGTATGTTTTGTGAACAAACTTATTGTTCTGTTTGGTATTAATTCTTTCTAAAAATAGTAGTATTACTGTTTACATTGGAAATTCAGGTATTTAATCATATTAATATAATATAATAAAGTTAATTAAAATATGCCAGATGAGGTATTTTGAGACAGAACACATCTGTGTTGTGTGAATGGATGTCATGTATACACACACGCACACACAGACACATATATATATAATGTGCAGACAGTAATAAAGTACATTTATTAGTCTAGACCAACACTAAAACAAATAAGGGACAGTATTTACTGATAGCTTGATAGTGGCAGACGTTAGTGCTTCATGTTGTAATTCTCTAAACTCTGTGGACAGCTAATCTTTTTCGAAACGTAAAGCTTCTGAGACAGCTAAAGTTCTGGTTCTGAGGATCACAAGGAAGTTCTCAGCCTGTGACAGTGAGAAATAGCTGCTGGAGCTAACCACCAATCCTGTATGCTAAATATTACTTTCTCCATCTCCCAGGAGGGGTTTGTTTTGGTAAGAAGGGTTAGAGAGTGCTCACCTTGTGTGGGATTGCATTCACATGAAATAGGGCAGGTCTGCTGTCCTTTGATAGAGTAGTGGATACAGCACTGCCAGATTTCTTTTCTATCAGAGGAAACATAAACTCAGCTTCTCTGATACCCTGGGTGGTATCTCTTCATTCTCTGAAATGCGAATTGTTTTATCACTGTGTGTTGTTTCCAAAGGTGTAGAGCTGTGATCTCAGCAGGGTAGGGCTGTACTCTCCTATTTTGATTAAACCTTTGTGCTACAGAAAGGAGTTCAGGGTTCATAGTGGGGAAAAGTAGGGAATGAGCACAGTGAAACAGTCCATTGATTACTGTAATCCTTGGCCTGAGCAGGGTCCTCTGTACAAGTCTTTGCTGTGAATACATTATTGCTCCAATTTTTTACATATATAAATCACTTTGGAATGTTGACACCAGAATCCCACCTGAAAGATCAAACTGCTGTGCTGCTGGGTCGTATATTCTCTTTCTTCTCCCAGTCCTAGTTAATACCACCTTTCCCTTAGAAGAATTTTTAATTTTCAGCCTTTCTTTCTCCAAGGAACAGTTTTGCATGTAAATGTAGAACATATTCTAGTTCTAGACAGCATGCAAGATGCTAGGGAATATCTTCCCCCTGCCTCTCATACAAAGGATGGAACTGAAGATAGGTCATCCATGCTCTGGACAAGTACTTTAATCATCAGTCAGTTGTAGGACCCGCAGAGGGAGATTTCTGTAGGCATGTTGAAGAGAGTAAGAGATATCCCCTTTTGAAGGACAGGATGAGGGGACTACTTACAGGAAAGGCTCAGGAATTAGAGTTAAGAGCTGCTGGAAGAGGAGTAGAATTGTCAGTGCAGACAGTGCTAAACAGAGCAGCTCTGGGCAAATCTCAGCCAAATTCTCACCTGAAAGCCCTACTTCTTTCTTCTTTCTGGCCTCTGGAGGTGGCCTGTTGTCCCTTGGACCTAAAATTAACTGTTGAGAAAGAATGTGTATTGTTCCGGTTATGTCATTAAGATTACATGCTGCTCTGATATGAACTTGTATCCTGATGTAATTAATAAAATTTTTCCCTTGTCTTCATTGAACTTTGCATGGTACTGAAGGTGGACATATTGGCCAATTATTTTGTCTGAGAAGTAATTTATTATTTTATTCCAAATAAAATGCCTATTAGGATTTAAAGTTACCTTCCAAACATTCATCTTTTAAGTAAACAGGTAATGCATAGCCAAAATAAACAGTAATTATGATCCTGTAATGATTTGAGTGGTGATCTTTTTGTCTTTTATTTGTGATTCTTAAATACGTTAGCTTTCTAAAAATGCAATAAAATTGTTGGTTTTTTTTCTTTCATATTCAGATAGATTTTTAGGTGTGTGATGAAATTCCTAACCATTAGTTATTTAGTACCACTCAACATAGCTTTTAGTGGGTTTACATTAACGTGGAAGATATTGGAAGGACTCTGAATATTATGATCGCAGCTCCAAACATACTTAAGTAGTGAAAACTAACTAAACTAAAGCAATTGAACAAAAATTAAAAAAAATAGATATAGCATTAAAGCAGTATAAGATATCTCAGTAGTACTTAGTTATTTTTTGAAGTTTATTAATTCTGTGTAAAGGATACTTAGAGGTGCCAAAGTAGTTTATAACATGGGAGTTTGGAGGTGGACCTCGTGCATGCCATTGAGCTTAGCAGGAGCTTGGCCAACAAAATGAAAGATGAAAGTAAAATGCCCAAAGCATGTTCATAAATTAAAGTAATTCGGCATTATGGATTGACAGTTTATTTGATTTTACAGTATTTCATGGTTGCCATGGGAAACTGACACAACTGAAATACTTTCTTTTAATCAACAGAATAGCTGAGTTGATGCCAATGGCAAACAAGATTCGTTAGATGAGGAATTTGGGATCAAGTCTATTCAGATTATGCTTCCCTTGTAACAAAGTTCAGCAAACGTGTTTTTAAAAGCCCACAGGTCTGTAACTAGTTATTTGCAATTAGATATTGGTCTTGGCCCTGTTTTTGGTTGCTGCAGTAGCCTGAATGTATCCTTGGGGTTTTTTTCTGTAATAATGATAGTTTATATTCAATTCACTCTTGTGGCTTATTTGTAAGTTCTTAAGTATGTGGACCTGGCTGTTGGAAAAAAATAAGACATTTGAGCGCGCCATAAAATGAAAATAATAGCAAAAGTTGATTCAGGTAGGTCCTTTCTTCCCTGGGGAAAACCTTGGTTGGATAATTTGCTCTTACAGGTAACACAAAAGCTAAAAAAAAGGAAAGGAGATGAGGCAGACAGTATCAGGACTATTACCCCTGCTTAAGCTGAGAAGACAAATACTGTGGTGTGAATGGAGAAGGACTCTGAGTAGCAGCAATATGTGATGGGCTCAGAGTCTACAAGACTTAGCAGTCTGAGAGCAGTGCATAACATGGTTTAGAAGGGCTTTCTTGGTTTTCTTTTCCCTTACATACACACATGAATGAGATACTTGTTTCGCTAAATTTTGTTTGTCACCAAATGAAGAGACTAAGTGCAGGATAACACCTACAAATTTTATTTGTCAGGGCTCTACAAATGCCTTTGCTGGAGAGGTGAAGCAAATTCCTCAGTTTCTGGCTGAGTTTTGTCAGCAGCTGCTAGTTTCTTACACGGATTTGAAAGGGAGCAAAAAGCAGAAAATATGTTGTGCCTTTTTTTGAAAACTACTTCGCATCATTACAAGTAGTGTTGAATCTTATACAGGGAAGGTGGCTTCTTGAAGTTATGTAAAACAGAGCTTGTAAAAATAAATTAATGTAACTACATTTTTAGTGAGCTTGCATGTTTGGTCAGTAATGCTAATCAGTAATGATTGTATAATATATTTAGACATGTACATGACATCTGGTTCAGGTTTGTGTGTTATTTTGATTAAAGAATTAAATCAAAATGTAGTAAACATGACATCCTAAAGTAAGTTGAACACTGGATAACTGAGAGGTAATTGTAAAAGTAAAATTTCCAAGTGGATGTGTTTTTGATGTTTTACAAAAAATGCTACATCTTCTATACTTGGAAGTGATTCAGTGGTTACCAGGAGGTTGTGTTCAGTTCTGGTGTTTGTACCTTACCCAAAAAAAAAAAGAAAAAAAGGAAAGTACAAAAGATAACTCTTTGAAAGTTTAATGGGGTAAAAAAACAGAGGAAAGAAGGGCTCAGAATAAGAATGTGTAAAGCATTTCCTACTGAAAGGGTTCAGAGTGTATCTCTGCTTATGCCATATTTCAGTGGCTCTCCCCACAGAATTTGGAAATTGAACTCATGACACTGGCAATCTCTGCGGGTGTTGCTGGAGAAAAGGTCAGCTCCTATGACCTGAGAAAAGTCTTCAGGGAAGAGTTAAGGCTGTAAGTGTCTTTTTGACATAAGTGCCAAAGATGTGAAGAAGGCTTATGTTCATTATCTGGGAACTTTGTGTTTCCTATGAACTAGAAAAACGGGTTCTCACAGCACTGGATTTCATTAAACTATTTTGGACCCCAG
Source organism: Pardalotus punctatus (assembly GCA_013400915.1). Classification (NCBI taxonomy): domain Eukaryota; kingdom Metazoa; phylum Chordata; class Aves; order Passeriformes; family Pardalotidae; genus Pardalotus; species Pardalotus punctatus. The sequence continues at coordinate 57,159 of VZTX01029066.1, read as the reverse complement.
ATTCTCTGAGAATTGAGAATTGGAGAAATCAATCCTGTCACCTGGGGCAATGAGTTCCCTGAAACATCAACACCTGAACACTTAGACCCTAAATGCCAGTGAAGGTTGTGATAACCGCAAAACTAATTTTGTGAATTTAACACTTCACCAGTTTTCTAAAGGCTCCTTTTTGCAGAAGAGACCTTCAATTAACTGTAAAATTGAATGGTTGTGTCATTTTGGTCACAGCTGTAAATGCTTTGCAGTGCAGAGTGGTGACTGCAATCAGGTGAGGTGGTTGCATACAGCCTGTGATGCTGGCGTGTGCTCAGCCAGGCTGCCTGGTGTTGCACAGCAGGTGATGGCTGATAACCATGTCAGAACAACCAACGTATGATGTTTTCCCCACCAGACTACGGACGAGCGGGTTCGGCTGCCGGACATCCGCGCGAGCAGGTGGTACCAGTTCCGCGTGGCCGCCGTGAACGTGCACGGGACAAGGGGCTTCACAGCACCCAGCAAGCACTTCCGATCTTCCAAAGGTGAGTGTTCCCTTGCTGTGTACTCACCTTCCTCTCACTCATGCCTGGAGCACAGCCTGACCTGCCTACTTTTGTGGCAGAAGGTTTTTAACAGGTGGGTTTTTGAGTAATTTTGCCACTGGCTTTAGAAATGGCGTGAGGTTTGTTTGAAGTCAGCAAATTAATTATTCTTCTATCAGTAAGGATCTCCATGAATAAACCTCCTTTAAAACATTTTCCACATGATTGGTATCAAACTACATGACCCTGACCATGAAATATGAAGGAACTGGGGTTTCAGTGTGTTAACCCAAGAGGTGTTTTTTTTTCTTTTTAGTTATGAGAAATATGTTACTGCCATATGTTTAGCAGAGTATTGAAATGTTTTGTTGCCTGTATCTAAGTAATTGTAGCAGCATTGTTTTGATGGGACTTTGGACCCTCTTAATATAACTTTCCCCTTGCTAGCACTAATTGTAAGTTCTTAAGAATAAAAAAGGGTATAAATGCAAAGCAGCATGTTTCTATTCTTTAGAAAGGCATGCCTGCTGATCCACAAAGCATTGTAAGAATTTTTGTTGATAGTTCTGGTTTTGCAACCGTTTGGGTAATAAAATAACTTTAAAAATTATTTCTGTACCAGTAATTGGGGGATGGAGGAGACAGAAATGGTTCTCCCATCCTGTGAAGTTCTTGGCATTCTTCCTGATGTGCTTTTGACCCACATGAAGCAAAATTTTCCCAGATAACTCCTAGGCATGGTGTAGGAGTTAGCACAGACCAGACACTATTCCCAATAGACATGATCTGGATGTGGTCACCCTCTCTTAAAGGTAGTCCATAATGTGGGCACAGCCAGACCATGCTAATTGACTTCTGTGCCAAAGAATGAGATCCAGCACTCTTTACTCTACTAATACATGTGATTTTTAATAGAAAGACTTGTTATTTTAGTAGTGACAGAATCTTTACACTGTTATAACTTCGCATACTTTGAGGAATGCATTTCCTCCTCTTTCTGCAGACAGAATTCTTGCAGTACAGGCAGTTGCCATCTATGGGTTCCTGTTCTGGCTTTTAGCTTGTGTTTGGCCATAGTCAGTCCTAGAAAAAAAATCTTTTTGGAGGTGCATTTATAGAGGCATGCAAGTACTTTTGCTGGTGTAGATGGTTTAATCACTTACTGAATAAGTGTATGTTAGCCTTAATAATTTTTTTGGTGCTCTAACCATATTTGTGGTAGGAAGGTTGGCTAACATAGCTGTCCCGTTACTTCTGTGACCACAAACCTTTTCATGTACAAAAGGAGTATTATTTTAAGCATTTATTATACTTAAGTAGCTTACCATTTCGGTTACATAAAATAATACAGTTCCTTTGAGCTGTGTTGAGCTTACTGTAAGGACGCTTCAGAAGCAGTACTTTTCTCTTCTTGAACAGCACTTCAGCAGATACAGCAGTTTGTTGCTGAATCTGGGACCAACTTTCTTTTAAACTGAGATAACTGACAGTTGTTTTACTGAGTTTGTAAATATTTTCCAACTATTCTGCTTGAAACCCCTATTACTGCAATTGCATAAAGGTATGTCATGGTAACACTGCGGTTTTGGCTTGAACACAACATTTTCAGGCAGGATTTGTATTACTTTCAAAAAAATTCATCTCCTACTGAGTGTGCCAGCCATGCCCAAAATACCATCCCTGGTCATGAATATAAGGATATCCATGGTAAGTCATCCTGAAGGTCTGTTTAGCCCAGAATCTGACCCCAGTCAGAGGTGGGCTTCTGGATAACGGTGTAAGAGCAGGAAAAGCACATGGGGGTATTTCTTCAGAATAGCCTCCAGCGGGCAGTAATTTGTGTTTCAGCAACTTGTGGTTTTGAAATCATTACATGAATCCTCTTGTGGTCTCTGCAGCTCCCCCTGAAGCACTTTCTTTCCTTGAGAACTGCTCACGGCTGTCTAGTGGAGGTGGAGAGCACTTTTAGGACTTTGTGACAAGGGCAGTGGGAGTCAGTTGTACCTCTGCATGCTCTTACCTAACAAACCAAAATAACCAGATTTTGATAGTGGCAGAAAGTATGCAGTCAGCATTCTTCAAAAGGCTTCTATAACTCTCAAAATAACTATTTTCAAATCTGAACTGCAGCCCTTGGCAGAGGATTGTGAATTGACAGACAAGCAGCAGGGAGTTCAGTTAGCTATCAGCTTCATAGCCCAAATCAGCCTATGCTGGCAGCTCATTTGGCCATTCCAGGGGCTGTGGAACTGTCAGTGGTAGTTACAAAGATGTCGTGTTTGCCAGATGAAATGTGTAGTCACTCTAGGTGACTCACATGAAGATGCTGCTAGGTGCTGACTGCTGGGAATGATACTGGGGTGCTTCAGTTGGTATCTTTTAGCCTCCATGTCCCCAGGTAGGCAGTTGGAGTGGTAAGAGTTACAGTGTCACACAAATATTTAATTACTACTTTGGAGCTCTGTGGGAAGTGGCAGCCCCTGCCTGGTAGAGAGGCAAGAAACTGCTGCTCAGATATGTTTAGTTTTTTGAGTGCCAGCATCTACTGGCCCCTGCTGAGCTCCTACAGGCACATTTAACCTCCAGTTTGGAAAAGAAAAGTGGATTTTGGCACATCACCTTTGGAAGTTTGCTGCCTGTCTGTGCTGTGTTTGTGTGAAGCATGGACAGAAATTCACATCAGTGTTTCGCTTCACCCTGTTGTGCCAAGACCAAGAGAAGATTATTATCTTTGTCAGACTTAGCAGAAGGTTTCTTCAAAAATAAACCCTTTGATCAGGAGACATGACAGTAATTCCTGAGACAGTTTCTCACACAAGATACTGAACTTTTACCAATTGCTCATAAGTTATAATGAATATCAAATTATTTGGGTTTGTTTTTTTCTTTAAAGGAAGACAAATACGATATTTAATCTGAATCTAGGGAGAAATATGGCACCATAAAGTCTCTGTCACTAAATATTTTAAGCTGTTAAGAGGAACATTCAAAAACCTGCTGTAATTACTCAGAGAGAGAATTTTTGTCTGGTTACCACAATACTGTTTTATACTGTTTTGTGTTTTTTGGAAAATGCAAAAAACATGATCTCTAAGTAGAAACAGCAAAATAAGGTTTTGTTTTATTCAAAATGATATTAAGTCTTCTGAGGTAACTTCCATTAACTTCTCTATCACTAAAGAAAGTTCCTTATTTTCCAAAATAATTTAATTTCCCAGTCATGAAAAATACAAAACCAGGAAAATAAGAGTATTTCATCAAGCATTTCAAATTGTCATTCTTCATCTCGTGTTTTGAGGTCTGATCTACTGCAGCTTTTGGTGTTATTATACTGTAAACATTTGAGGTGTAGGTTTATTAGCTGTTCTGCACTGCCTCATGTTCATCTATGGCATTAATTTGTGAATAATAAAGTGACACAGCTGAGAATTTTTGAAATAGTCAAAGCTTAGGCAGAGCTATTTTTTTTAATGCTGTTTATTTATTTTTTAGAAAGGAAATGGAGGGTTTGCATGTACTTGTCTGACATGACCCTTCGCAGGGAATAAAGTGATGCTTTATTTTGCCAAAATGCGATTCCGAAATTACGAGAAACCCAGGTTGGACTATGTCTGTCTGTGGTGGAGTGGCTGGAAAATTAAGTGAATACGGCACCTAGAAAGTGGATTCTTTCATATAAGTGGCTGTGCACATGGATTTTTACATTTATACTGTTAGATAAAATTGATCTAAATTTTCTGCAGTTTTGATGGTGGTTTCCAGTTCTCTTTTCAGGGTTTTTAAATTCTGTGTGCTTTCCTTTTTATCTTTAATTGAGTGGTAATATTTGCAATAACAGCAATAAATAAAGGTAACGGAATACCTGACATAAAATTTTTGATCCATAAAGTTCCAAATAGTCTTCTCTTCATATTTAGACTGGCTCTCTCTGAGGTGTTTCCTTTCTTCTGGAAGCAGGAGAGAACTGTTCCTACAATCCATAAATTACTCTCCTTGGATGTAAACTACCTGTGTTTTTCTTCCAGTGAATGGGCACTGGATAGCCTAACCTAACTGGTCAGAAGCTGCTTGGCAGTAGTAGTAACACAATTTTTAACTTGTTTTTGGTTCAGGGTTTTTAGGCTATTTTTTTCCTATCTTTTTATGGTTTGTGATGAGAATGAGCTCTCAGTAACAGACTTCAGTTAACTCTAGGAATCAGTGTTAGGCATTTCTATATAATATATTATCTCACTGGCGTGTAGGTAGGTATTGTGCCATTTCCAGAGACAAACAAAGGCAATAAGATCAACACAATGGACCAAAACCATCTGACCCTTCCACCTCTGCTAAAGGTTTTTATCTTCACCATGAAGGCAGTTGCCAGCATGCACTGGAGAGATTGCCAAGCAAAAGGAAGCAGACAACATTGTTTTCACAGCACATAAGTACCATGCTGGATGTGATTTCATGCATACATTACTGAGTGTTAGAAAAACCAGAACAGACACCCACTCAGGGCAATAAAATTCTTTCTGTTGCTCCTTTGAGACCAATGATTTTTTTATGCTGTTGCACAGCTGGTTTATGTGTGCCATTTCCATCGGGCCAAGCCGGTCTTCCCGCTTATGCCGTGGAACTGTTTAATGGTTGGAAACTTGTCTGTAGAGCAGCTTCAGCAGATTTTTAGAGTTGGAAGGTCTAATGTTTGAAAGATAGCAATGGGAGACCTATTTTAAGTCAGGAAAGAAGCTCCATAAAGAGGGGTTTAAATTATTGCCACACTTGCTCTCACTTTTACAGCCCAGAATAAGATTTCTGGTTTCAATGTCATTATTCCCTTCTCTGACACCTATTCCAAATCATTTACTGTTTTCTCTACAGCTGCCACATTGAAAGGCAAAGTAGATGCACTGCAGTGGTGTATGATGTGATTCATGTGCATTGCTTGCCCATACTGTTTTTTTTTAAGGTTGCGAAAGTGTTTCCAGATCCTATTGATTTAAAGAATTTTGGAAAATATAAACTATCACTATGTTTACAAGTATGAGTGTGGGAAGATGTGCATTTTGAAATGGTGATGATGTGAGGATATTCTTTTTTTCCTTTATTTGCAGCAAGAAATCCTGCCTTTTGGGGACTGGAGAGAGAATTTTACTTGTGATGGCTGAGTAGCCAGCAAGACAGGAATTTAAGTCCTTTGAGTATACTCAAGCCAAATACAATCCAGACAAATGCAGTACTTACCCCATGTGCTGGAACAGCAGCTTCAGCCTTGACCTAATGAAGCTATCATTTCTAGCAGTGAGAAGTGATTTACTTGTCAGGCTGCTGAGACCAGAATTTTTTTGGAGTTGAAGACAGCTGTCTGTGCCAAATTCAGGATATATAGAATGACTTCTATTTTATTTGAGTTGTTGTATAAACTGCAAAGGAAAAGCTGCAACTAGCATCACTCCTTCTGCAAAGCAAAGAATTTGATTTAACACTCAGATAAATTCATATATATAATGTTTCAGTACTTCTCGAAAAACTGGCAGCAGTTTCCATTCCAGTAATTTTATGTCCATGTATCTGAATTATACATGTGGGCAGTCAGTCAAAGGGATCACAGGTATATGAAGACTAGCAGTAGAATGGCTGTGAGCTTTATAGTCAGCAGAATGTCACTTTAGCTTTATAGTCAGGTTAACAAACACCTTATGTGTGCAAGCTTTATGATTCAGTACCAGTTATTAGACCTTGAAGTATTTTAGCATGAGTTGTATAGTGCTTTTAGTATCTACGTGGACATAAGCATGACAGACCACCTTGTAGAAGCAGGACTTTCCATTCAATAATGCAGAAAAAAACAGCTAAACTGTTATCTGGTAACTGGCTGGCGTGCATTGTGGCATGCTTGTAAACACTTAACAGCTTTTTTGGTTTTCTGGGTTCTTGGGGTTTTTTTTGAGAGATGTAGGGGGTGTGGGGTTTTTTGGGATGTTTTCTTTGATGGTGAGGTTTGGGTTATTTGGTTTTTCTTCCAGTTAACAGAGATCACGGTATCTTACCCTGCTATTCCTTCTCACTTGTCTGCTGTGCTGGTGAAACTAAATCCTTTCAGATGCAGAAACAATGAATATTCTTGGGTCCTTAACTTACAAAATAATGGTTTTGTCACCTGTAATAGTGATGAGTGTCACAGAAATATATAGAAATAGGTAAATAAATTATATAGTGGTATTGAAATACTTAATATGGAAAGGATCCTAATCTGTTATAAAGTGCTCACTAAGTGGCTTAATATTTCTGGTCATACACCCCAAATCCATGAAATATTTTACTGATGCATCCATACAGTCAGGCAGGATTTTTTTTTTTTTTTCCAATTGATTAAATGCAAAACTGTAATAAGTTTTATCTTTGATATTTTACATCTTTACAGCTTATTCTTTTCTTAAGGTTAGTCTACTAGTTTTAAAAAAAGCTCTTATAGAGAATGTGTTGCTTTCAATGTCTCACCTTTTCGTGTCTGTTAGCTGCAGATCTCCTCCTTTCTGTCTTCTACCACCACCGCTGGTCCTTGTTCAAAGGCATTTTTGTGGATGACATTTGAGAGGCTTGCAAAAGAGTCTTTGAAGAAAGAGGGCACTCAGGAAAATATCTGTTATTGCTGTATCATTTCACATGTATATTCCTTCTAAGAGGACATTCTTTCTATCCTTAACTGCAATTACCCAGTGATTTTTAATGCAATGTTTGTATTCTCACACAGCAAAGTAGAAACCCTGACAGGTTTTCTTTTGAATGTGGATCAGCATTTTGTCTGAGCACAGAAGAAATGCTACTGATAAAGTAACGTTTTCAATAACCTGCAATTATAAAAAGTACAGGGTGATATGCTGGTGCTGTAGAATTCAGAAGAAATGATCTGTTGGTTTCAGTGTGCACATAGTTCTTCCTTTCTGCTTTCTTTTGCTGGAATGGAGATAAAAACATTGGAGAAGAAAGAATCTACGTTTGGTCTTACAGACCTACAAAAACTTGGTGAAGAGAACTTCTGAATATTTTTAATCATGGAATAATCTTTGTCCAGAAGAGCTATTTAATTTAACTTCTAGACCTTTTTTTAAAAAAAAAATAAATTATTCTCTATCACTTGTAGAGGCAGAATGAAGACAAAGGTGCTTTATAGTTTGAATTGTTTTTGCTTATATCTGACCATTTGGGAAGATATATTCTCTGAAACACTTTAATTTTATCCCATATATTTTGTATACATAATACATGATGCATAGTACTCCTGGGAAATAACCTGAATAATTCACCTACAGTAATATGATCATGTTGCACTTCAGGTTATAAATGTTTTATTTCCCTAATATAGTGTATATAATAGAAAAAAGTATTTTAAACAATTTTAAATCCGTGAAGATGAATGCTTAATAAAAGTCTTGGCTGAATGAATCATGATTCTGTTTATAGTTATGGTACCTAAATTACATTTTATACATTCTTTTTAAATAATAGAAGTAAATGAAAAATTGTATGAGAGAATAGTACAAGCCATTTAACTAAATTTTTCTTTAATTTATCCCTTCTGGAATAAATAGTTTTGCATACTTTAAGATGGAGCGGTTGGTAACTTCACAGGTAAGGAAATAAGTGTAACAGTAGTGCTTCTCCAAAGCCAGAAAAAATAAAAGCAACTGCCTCGCTAATGGATTTTTAAAAAGCAAGCGAGAAGTAAGGCATTTTTATTATTTGGAAATTATGTTAAATTATGTTAAATTTCCAGAATTCTTAATTATCCTTTGTAACTTCTATGGCCAAAAGTTAGGTTGAATTATATGTGTGGGGAAACATGGACATCCAATAGTATTTAACTAAAATGGCATGTGTGAGGAAACAGGAGCATCCATTGTTATTGCAGCAAAATCCTGTTCAATAACAGGAATGAGTCATTATTTTACATCTGATCTTTAAAACGGAAATGCTCTCTTTATGAATTCTGAATGTGTCTTTTTTTGTAAATTAAATGATGGAATTTTTTAGTGAGACCATTTGTCATAGGGATTATATGATTAATTTAGTATGTCTGGATTGTTTATTTAACAGCTCATTTGCCGTTATAAAAAATTGCAGGTGAACCATACAGTAAATGTATGGCTGATGTCCCCTCCTCACACCTCCCATTTTATTTTTGGAAAATAAGTGATGGCTCATATGGCTAGAAGTTCGTAACATCTCTTAATTACTATGAATTTCCTTTACTCTGTCTGATATACTTTTAATGATTTTGTTTGGGGTTTTTTCGGGTTTTTTATGAGCCTCACTTTGCATTTCTATATAAATTTTGGGTTTGCAGTTTCCTTGTATTTTGTCATCAGTTTTTGGCTACCACAGACATATAGAAAAAGGTGTGAGTTAAAAAGCAGGATTAAAAAGTAGGATTTGAAAAACAGCAAACTGGACTTTGAGAAGCTTGGTTGCAAAATTTCCATTGATTCATATTACTTGGAGGCAGGATATTATATAGTGAGTCCACAAGGAGGACCTTACATTGAATATTGGAAAAGATTCAATATTGTATCTTTTCTGCATATTCAACCTCTGACTGTCATGTGTCCTTCTACACTCTAGAGTCAGCACAAAGACAACTGAAGGAATACTGTCTCAGTTGATATTGACCAGCAGTTGAACCAGAAAAGTGAAATAAATCACAGGGGTAGCTAATTGCTTTTTGACATTCTAAAAAATCCCCTATAGATTTTTACCACAGCATAATATATCATTAAGCGTTAATTACATGTACTCTAAGCAAGCGTTTTTGTCCCATGGTGGTAGATATCAATATTAGAATTTTGAAGAAAGATTCAGTGTGTCAAAAGATAATTTTATCATCTGAAAATTATCTGGTAAAAATATTCAATGTTTCAGCCATACAGTTCTGTGGTGACTCTACATGGCCACTTGAGTGTTTTACACTCGCTATGAATTTAAAGTGTACATTTTGATAAACCTTCATAATGTTTGTGAACCAACAAAAACACATATTATTGACAAAACTAGATGCTAACCCATAATTTTTATTTCAGTAGATCTTGAATTTCCAGAATTTCTAAGAAGCCATATCAGTTATGGAAAGTCTTTGCCTGAATTTTCCTCAATGTATTTAGAGTGTTTAATCCAGTTTGTGGATGCCTCATAAATCCATGAGATGAAGATAATCTTTACCTTTCTGAAGACAGTTTTTACCTTAGAATATTTTTTTTTTTAAATTCCAGATCCATCTGCTCCACCAGCTCCATCTAATATCAGGATTGCCAATATCACTGCAAACAATGATGGAAGTGTAAATGTAGTGATTACTTGGGATCTTCCTGAAGATCCTGATATCCCAGTGCACCACTACAAAGTCTTCTGGAGCTGGACATACAGCAAATATGTAATCCCAGCAAAAAAAAAGAGAAGGAAGATTACCGATGGGGTAAGAAAGAAAAATGTGGTTTATTTCTGACACAAAATAGAGAATAAGTATAAATGTGTGATAAGTTGCAATGATTTCAGCCACCGGTAAAAGAGTGGTCCTAATTTTTAATATCACAAGACCCATAGACTATTTTGATCTCTCCATCCTTTTCTTACACTGAACTCAGGGAGAACAAACTTCTGCCTTAGAATACAGGTAAACACAATAAGATTTTTCAGGAAAGATGAATAAAAAGATAAATGCTGTTAGTCCTCTAAATTTAGACTTATTCAATTAGTGCTTCTTAAAGTGTTTATTTAAAAAGCCTGGGATCATCTGTCACATTGTTCTTTCACTATGTAAATAAAACTTGTGAAACTATCATAGGGAATAATTATTAATTAATCAGTATAGGTCCAAAGAAAAACCATACTCAAACTCTTTAAATAAACTGCTGTACCAAAAACCTGGCAATATTTCCTTAGCAGGAAGTTCCTATGAGTTTCTTGAATAATGTATTAAATATTGCTTTACTGGAAAGCTTTGTGTTATGATATCCTTAAGCATATTGCATATTATTTTAAAGCAGTTAATATAAATAATTTGATAGAAATAATAGCAACCAATTAGAGATAATTTGATTCTCAGGGCTTTTGATTGTGAGAATTTGGTCCCGTGTCTATGTTAACGCTGTGTTTTTAATCCGGCTGCCCATTGCACCCTGATGAATGACAGTCAGAGGGTCACAATTCCCTCTCTGTCCCTCAGTCACCAAACCCTTGCCGAAATCAATAAAGACTGTGTGATTAAATCATACAAGTCAATTTGCACAGAAAAAAAGGTTAGTTCTTTATTGTCCTTTAAAAAAAATTGTGGCAAGATAGGAGTAGATTTGGACTGTGCTGCACAGAGAAGTTTGTGATCCTCAAAAAACCTGACATTGGCTAAAGACCTTCAAAACAGAGGTTTCAGCCTAAAGATACCCAGGAACTTTCTGTCTACAAGCTGGTCCTTAAATCAGAAATCCCAGAGAATTTTAAAATTGAGCTGGGTCAATTTTACATTTGCATAGGGTACTTCCTACATACAAATAATATTAAAATAGATCCATTATAGAACATTACAGTAATTGAGACTAAGTTCTGACCTTGAATACAGGGAAATACAGAAGAACCAGGATGTATTTTATTGAAATGGCAGGCTCTTACAATATCTTTCACATTACTCCTGATTTGTACTTTTTATTCTGAAGCATGTCATGAAACTGCACAGCAATGCCAGTGAGATTCAGGATGCTCCAGATTCTATGGCTAATCAATAGTCATTTGAATATTCTAGCAACTCTTAGGCTAAAAATGGACAATGCAGGACCATTTGGGAAAAAAAATAAAAAGAAAGGTGGAACAGTCTTAATTTTTAAAGAACACTGAAGATTATTTTTGTCCAGTGTTTACCTTTAGATGTGGCCCAACCCAAATAATCTCATACTGATTTCCATATGAATTCATTCCAGGTAGACATTGAATTAGTTTGACTACAATATTGACACTTAATCAAGAGTTATGGTCAATATGTCAGCACTAAACAAGCAAAGGTAATTAATATTAAATGCTTTTGACCATCTCTTTTTAACATCCCAAGTGTTAAATATGGGATGGTTGCTGTGGTACATGGTTATCTTTTTTACTCTGTACTCTCAAGCTTAAAAGGCACAAGGAATTCTAATGAAAACATGGAGTAATATCTTCCATCTGGCATATGAACTAGAAGAACATTTTTTAATTAGATCTAGACAAAATTAAAATATAAGACTACCGAGAAGGCTGGACGCATCTTTGCAATATCATGTGCCTTGCCTTTAATTTGTGGGTTATTGACTGGAGAATGATAAACCTAATCTGTTCTTTCCCCATTTTAGAAACTTCCATGACATTGGAAACTTTCTTTTGTCTATTCTATTTTCCATTCTATCCAGGAAAATGTTCTTTCCAACAAGAAGGCACTTTTGATCGGTGTTTGTTTTTTTAATTTTTATTTTCAACAGTTGAAACAAATAGAAAGAATTGACAAATGTATTAAATGTTGGACTTTAGCTATCTTCAGACTGGCTGTCTCTAGAAAAAAGTTTTCAATTGCGTTACTAATGTGGAAATTGGGGAATAAAGTGCTTAAATTCCTTTTGCTAAAATGATTTTGGCATAAGAGAAAAACCTTGTTATATAGAAGAAAACCCTGTAGGTTTTGCCTAAACAATAGGTTTGGAATTGCCAAGGAACTGCCAAAATTATGCAAACATCAAATAGGTTAGTATTTTTAAAATGACACAGAAAAACAGAGTCCAATTAAAGAAATCTTTTACAGAAAGGGAATTTTGCTCTGAAATTTATATATGAGTTTTCTAATTTGAAAAAATGAATGTGCCTAAGATAACAAGCCTGCTTTTAATAAAGGCCTGTGTTTCAGCAATATTATAACTGCTTTGTGTATTTATTCTATTACAGGCCCAAAATTATGTGGTCCTGGAGGGGCTCCAACCCAACAGCGACTACAATGTAGAGCTGCAGGCAGTAACACGTTGGGGTCAGATACGCCTCAAAAGTGCAAAGGTTTCTCTCCATTTTAGCACAACTCAGGACATCAGGAATAATAGTGAGTAATCTTACTCAAACACATGAATGCTTTCTCTCTCCTTTATCTGGAATTTGAATGTTCTATGCAATGATTTGTCAAATGATAAAAAATAATTTTATTAAAGCGGGCTGTTTCATAGCACAGTGATCATCTCTTGATCAAATTGAGTAATCTTTTCCTGTTAAATTTCTTACACAAAAATTGGTGACGGTTTTTGCCTAGTTCTTTGACTTAGACTCTACTCACCTAAAATAAACAGTTGCAAAGAAAATGGAAGTCTTTGCATAACTGTAGTGTTAATATTCTTTAGATGCAGGTATAAATACTGACTGTGTTTCCAAGTGGATGGAACGAAACCATTTCTGTGTTTCATAACTGAACAGTATAAACCTGCAATGTTTTCCAAAGTCCTGGCTAGTTTTAGTAGACCATTAATTTAGATTCAGTACGACAAAAACTTGTGCCTACTATGAATTGATATATAAAACATTGACTCTTCTATTAGGGAATCTGAAACATTCCATGTCTGACAACCATGCATTCTCAAAATATTGCACAGATAGGACTCATATGCGAATTAAAATCTCAAGATATTCAGATGTTAGGTTATATATTGTTAAGGTCTTTAGAACCTCACATGCTAAGTAGTATAATTGAGAACTGTATCCGAATCTGGGAGTAAACCATGATTCTCAGTCTTGGTTAAATGCTATTTATGCAATTACAATGCAATACTGAGTTACTGCTTCAGTTGCTAATGGGTCTCTGATTAGCTAATACAGCAGAATTCTGATAATAAGATGTTAAAGAATATGATTTTAACTGTTCTGCCCTGTCTCCATTTAATTTTCCATTCATTTACATTCTTTCTTTAAAGTACACTCAAAGTTTAAGCCTATAGCCATTTTCATAACAGAACTGTAATTACTTTCAACCTCATTAATCAACTGCTATTGTTGTTGTATTCTGTTTGGGTATACATAAAATATTGTAATGAAGTTGTTAGCTATAACAGACTTTCTTGTCTATGGTTGCTTCCCATATTAATGTACCAAGAAGAAAAATAAGCTTAAATCCTTCTTTTTCCCAGGTTAAACTAGTCTTTAATACTTTTTGGGCCATTTTGAGAGAAAGCAGACGGTCAGTTTTTAATCTCTTCCATACACTGAGTCTTTGCTTCAAATCCATACCAGAATATCACCTTGAATCTCCACAGTTTGTATATTAGGCAAGTTTGGGTTAAATCCTCGGTGAGGCCCAATATAAATGAATATAAGAGTTCTACCCTTTCCTTATTGGCCCTCCTAGATTGTACCTGTGCTTTTTGTCATCCCCTAAAAATGAAGGACTAGTTTGCAGGACTGTGCACGATATCAAAATCTTCTTAGGGTCACCACATGTGTACACAGGAGATGTAAAAGAAGAAAAATCCCAGTGGGAACTGTGTGTTTAATTCCATGCACTGAGCCATTGAGCTCCACTAGAAGCATATCATTGGTGTTTATGGGAGATGTTCACATTTTGCTGATTCTTTTCCTAAGAATTTTTTGTGGGGTTTGCCACATTTTTTTTCTCATTCCCCGACCCCCCCCC
>VZTX01029066.1:0-42953 GCA_013400915.1 Pardalotus punctatus | reverse complement strand
GCAATAAAAACTTTTTTCCACTCCCTCCCCCTGCCCAATTTCCTGCTCCTTTTGATAAAGTTTCTGTGAAGTTCTGCCTCTCAGTGCTAAACTTTAAGGTATTTTGTTTTCAGTCCAGTCATCTTGACTGTCATGTCATCAGATGACATCACGGCTCTAAGAAAGAAAATGTGTCTGAGTTTATGTTACAGAAAGAAAGAAAATGTGCCTGAGTTTATGTTAGAGCAGATCACAGGACAATCCCGGTGCTGGGATTTTAGCAAAGTGGGAGAAAATTCTAGATGCCATTATATACAACTAGCCAAAGAGACAATGGACAAAATTTGGAGGTTCTTTCTTTCATTTTATTATTAGTATACCTTTATAAATGTTCCCATCTTTGGAGCAGGTATAATTAATCAACTGACCTTTGTCATGCTTTATTGCTGCTTCTGACATTAGGTCAGATCATCATAATCTTTAAACATGATAGTAAATAAAGAATTCCCATATAACAATAGCCTTCTAAATTGAAGCTAAATAATTGAGGTATGACCATGTCATTTTTGGTACCATTCCATATTTACTGTGACAAACCCTTTCACTGGTGAGACTGTGTTAGCTCATTGTGGCCTCATTAATGATCTGAATCTCTTGGTCTGTATCACCACTGGTTTTGTGTTGGGAGAAGAAGATCTTTGTTTCAGTTTTCCCTCTTCAAAAAGTAGGGTTTTTTGGAATCTGATGCAGGACACATCTGAGTTATTACTTACAAATCCTCTACCAAATGAAGTTCATTTGTGCTATACCTCACAGTTGAGTTTGGCTGTTTCATAATTTTCTGTCCACTCCATTGGCACCTCTTTCCTGTCATTGTCACAGTTAGATTTAAATTCCTTCCAAAATTTTGCTTGGATACTCTGCCCTCTCCTTGGTTGTTTTGCCTCAGAAAACAGACCAGGAGTAGTTTTTGTGAAAGTCTTCTATCTGCTTATGTCTAATTAATACAGACTTTCTAATGTCTTGTGCTTTATTTTGCTTTACTGGGGTGACCTTTCTGTACTGAAAGGTTCATTAAATGTACTGTTTTTTAAACTAGAGTAAAACTATACTGAGCACATTTTTGTAATCTCATATACTTCAATAATTTTGACTGTTCAAATTATGAACATCCATTTATTTAATGAACAGTATTTTCTTTTTAACTGCAAATCAGTGCCTGTACAAACTAAAACATGTATTTGTTTTAAAGTATTTCAGTAATAAGTTTATAGACAAATCTGAATATCCTTTTTCTTAAAGCCATGAGGTAAAGGTTTCAAGATTCTTTGACACTAAACCACTGATATCACCCATTTTAATTGATAGAGCACCCTGCTGAGGTGTATTTAGGCCTTTTTTGAACATTAAAAAAAAAATAGCTAGATTATAGCTTACATAGAAAAACAAGTAAAAACTACTCCTGGAAGACATGTAAATTTTTCTTCTGAATCTCTGTCAGGTTAGTTAGGTACAGAGCCAGTCCTGCTTGATGTGCTTTTGAGAATACTCAGAAGCAGATGGAGAAATAAGAAAAAGAAACAAAAAAAATTGCCTGAAATATTATCTAGGACGTGACATTCATGGCTTGTCTTTATTTTGGGACTTTCATGGCCTTTGGGAAGTAATTCCAGAAGCAACATGCCAATTTTGCTGAAGTGCCACTGTCAGATGCTCTTCTCTGTGTGGAATTAAGCTCTGGTTTGTAGGTGTCTGGTCCTATTGTCGGAATAGAGATAGCCCATAACCCACTGAAGTAATTTAGCCCTACAGACCTCTGTGAGCTTTGACCTCAGCCTTCTGGCGTTATGTTTCCCCACACTCAGAAATGCGTTGCCTCACTATATTTGTGTGCTTCACTTCTGGGAAATGTAGCAAGATTCTTGCTTGATCTTTTTATAGAAATATTCTAAATTGGTGTCCTGGTTTTTGTGGAAGTGGAGCAGACAGAGAATAGCAAAGCAGAGATTTAATAAAATTAAAATCATTTAAATTGAGGAATACCTAATAGACTTTAGCTTGTAATTCTCTCTATAACTTTTTGATTTCCATTTAGGTAATAGTAACATTATGGTTACCTTTAGAAAGAATTTCCCTAAGTTTGGTAGTTTAATTTAAAACAAACAAACAAAATGAAAAATCATACCAGATTCAGCAAAGGGCTGAGAAAGTAAAATTTGGCCATATTATTATTAGTTTTAATTTAGGTGTAATAATGAATTAAATACAGCTTTTTATTCTTTGTTTATAAACTGATCCTCAAATTTGAATCAGATACATTTACAAGTGTGCAATGAAAAGTGCAGTTTGAATGAAAATTTCTTTCTTTTCATCTGAAAATATCTGTAAGTACTGTCAACCCTGCTAAATGTTGATAAATTGTTGCCAAACAAAATGCTTGATGAAGGACATCCAATTACAATTGCTTGTTGGAAGCAAGGCACATAGCACCAAGGGAATTGCTGAAAGTAAATTCCACTTTGTAGTGTTTTCCTAAGCATTCACCATTCACTGTTGGGACCAGGAAAGTGGGCAAAACAGATCTTTAATCTGACCACAGTGTTCTTATATAGCATAGCAGAGGACTATATTTACTTTGATGTAGTAACCACATGTGGCATTCTGTGGGTTACATTCAATGCTGTCCTTGGCTTTTGTGCATATTCAAACACTGCATGAATATAAAGACTGTGAGGTGTTATAGAGAACTACTAGTAGATACTGTGCCTGTTTGAAAAGTCAATGTGTTAACATCTCCTGTTCTTGGGGATATAAATACAGTACATGTCCTTATGAATCTTCAGAGAATTGACAGAGCATTTCCCTATAAAAACATATTTATCTTTTTTGGTCACTGTCTAAATTCCTTGACTGAATTTCAAATGAATGATCTTTCAGCCACTATGGACAGTTAATTCTTTATTTCATTTAGGTAAGAAACAGAAATAAGGTCATTTGGAATAAAGATACTGTTATTTTCTGAATTTCAGCACATTTAGCATAGTCATTATACAGCACTATAGTTAACTAAATAGTTTCCTGATTGTTCTGTGTATTGCAGAGGAACGGACATCTGCTGGGAAACCACAGAAAGGACTGGTAGATCCATATCCAACCTTTCAAAGAAGGAAAACCACTCGTTTTCTTAAAATTGGAGCTCCATTCTATCAGGACAACCAGCTTCAGGTCAAAGTCTACTGGAAGAAGACAGGTTTGCCAAATTTTGCTTTACTATTTTTTCTAAGGACGACCCTCATCATCCATCTCAGAGTTACAGAACATTAATACAATATTATAAGTAATTCATAGTTGAATCCTACACACATCCTTCCATCCCTTCATCTTCACATTAGAGTGAAACATTGCTCCTCTTTGTGTTATGTCTGTGTGAATGTCTTACAGGAGGAAATGACATGAATCAGTTGTCCAAAAATTATAGTCAATCATGTTGTGACACTGAATCTTCACAGAGCTGAGACAATTTTTATTTTAGTCAGAATTACCTTTGTAATGTTTTAAATAGCAGAATTTGATCTTACCCACAAAATCTCTGAGGAACATATGAATGTTTGACTTTATACCAAACTTTATCAGACACCTTGAATTAGAACAGAATGGATCGTTTGTCACAACCAGAAAACTTCTTGAAGTTAGTTTTCTGCTACGCTGCCTCCTTCTTGTTCTCAGAAAAATCTACCAGCAATTTTATGGTTTAGTCTTCCAGTTAAAAGGAAAAGTATATAAATTTAAAGTGTCTATTCATATTCAGAAAGCAATAAAGGGATTTTCCTTTTTTGTCCTCTAGGAGTATATAAGTTACTCCAGCTTCGCCATAACAGGTTCATATGCTGTTATTTCAAAATAACTCACGCTGTTCATATTTTCATTTGGAGCAATCTACATGTGTATCAATACCACTAAATTAAATCCATTCAATTTTTGTATTTGAAATAAAGGGCTATGAAGGGGATAATCATGTTTTCTTCTTGAATTTTTCAAAGAATTTCAGAAATATTTAAGTGCTTTTGGGTTTAGATGTGTGTGGCAGCACCCTGAATGGGGACAGGCTGTATAAATGTCCTTTTATGCTATGTAAGATAGGAATACGTCACACTGGATATTGTGGATTGTGAGAGGTATCCTTTGCTTCATATCCTCTGCTTGCCTTTTTGAATGGTTACCTTCCAAACCCTGCTATGCCAATTACTTTCAAATCCATTCTTATTCCTTCATAAAACCTGCAAGCTTTGGTTCAGCTGACCACATGCACATTTTGAATATTTGTCCCTGTCTTGGCTATGCTAGTTTTATTTTTATTAGCTTCTGCCATTATTATTTAATCTTTAGGTGGCTTCAAGGAAAGCTGAAATAATTTAAAGTTTAAGTAAAAGTTCAGGCATTTTTAATCGAGGATATTCAGTTTACCAAAATATCTGGTTTTCATTATCCAAAGTGAGATTTATATGTTCTGAGCTTGGTTGGGACTGATCACCTTAAACTTTAGACTTCTGCAAGTGACATGTCAACTCATTGTCCAAGCTTCTTTTATTGCCAGAAAAGAAAAGCAGGTGACTTCTGAAGCAATTCA
The DNA here is from genome assembly GCA_013400915.1 of Pardalotus punctatus. Lineage (NCBI taxonomy): Eukaryota > Metazoa > Chordata > Aves > Passeriformes > Pardalotidae > Pardalotus > Pardalotus punctatus. The sequence goes on along the minus strand of VZTX01029066.1, from coordinate 38,347 downwards.
TCCCCCACAGCAGCAGAATTGCTCTCTGGAGATGCCTCTCTTCTTTACTGAGAACAGATGGGAGCCTGGACAGCTAATTTATAGAAAGCTTAGAGATGCCTAACATCTCTCTGTGAGTTGAGGTTCTATTCTTGGCAGTCTGTGTTGAAAAAAATGAGGGACAGGATTCAAAGATGAGGCGACGATGATGTCTCCCACAGGCGTCAGACAGGGTTGTGCAACTCTTAGTCTCCAGGCAAGATTCAGCCCACAGGAACAATCAATCCAGCTGCCACTGTTTTCCTGCCAGCCTGTTGCCAGAAGAAAGATCATGTGTCCTGTGATCAAAATGCCAGCACCCCTACTGAAATTCACCTTGTGAATTTTCTGAAGTTAGTTATACTTAATGGAGGAAAAATCCTGAGCAGAGCAGCAATATTCTTGTTCCAATATTCAAGATAGTCCAGATATCTTGAACTAGGTGTCCACTATTTATAATGGTATTATAACACAGCTGTTGAACTTAGAGGCATTGCACCATAGAAACCTAAATGTTTCCATCTAAATCTGAATCTTACTGTCTGCTACATACCTGGAGGTAATATTGGTATTAAAGGCTATAAATGTCTATAAAAAGAAATAAGGGAGTCAGCATCTTTATAGTGACTCATAGTTTGGAAATAAGAGTATTTCAAAGTGGCATCATTTCCAGAATTGGAGAATGTTAAAGAAAGATATGTCACAGACCTGTCAAAAATTACATGGATTGCATGCTGTCAGTTTGTGCTTGTGCCAGGGATGTACTTACTTGCTGAGTAGCTGACTACACAGCTGACTCATCTTGCATGAAGATGTGTGCATCCAGTTGTATGAGGAGACACCCAGAAGCCCATTTTCATCCTGGGCTGGGGGCAAGTTCTGGGGCACTGGGATGTTTAGGTACACGCCCCAGCCATACAGTGGAAGATGCCTTCATTTTTCTTGCGTAACAAGCAGTGATAGAAAAGGTGTGAGGGCAGAATATGGCAGTTCGTCACACTTACCTTTTTCTCTTCTTTTTAAAAAAAGAAAATATCAGTGTTCTGAATGACAGCACATGCAGTAACTCAGCAGGAACCATTGCCTGATATGGAACTGAAATATAGCCAGTTACCTGGTCCTGAGAAGCCAGCAGCTTCTATAAGCCCTTGCAAGAGTTTGGAGATTATGTAGTGCATGGATGAGGTACAGAAAATTTGCTAGTGACAATTTACTGCAGAGCAGGTATGTGACCATGCAAAGAACACAGCAGGAGAATCTCATTGGCTTTGTCCCATCTTCATGAAAAACAACAGTTACTGAGCCAGCTGCATTGGGAACTGTACCCACTCATCTTTCTCCTTTATGAACTGCACTGTCTTAAGTCATGTTTAGGGACTTGTAGGAGGTATTAGAGTGCAGCAACTGTAACAGGAAATGTTGAGAGAGACCTTACCTGAGCCTGCTCACTGGCATAGCATCTATTTTTCTAGTAAGTAGGCAATCAGAGTTCAAATCTGACGGGAAATTTACCTCTTTGTCTCCTACATGGTGGATGAGCACAGGAATCCCTGTTAATTGCACTAACGTTCTCATTTTTGTGTAGTTTGCTATTAAAAACCAACCCTTTCTTGGTGGAGAAACTGCCATTCTATAGTCCTAATTAGAATGTATAACTTTAAAACGTACAAATTAAGAGGCAAGCATGAAACCATGTGAAATAAGTAGGTTGATAAGCATAAGAGTTCCCATGATAAAAAATAATTGGAGAAATAAATCTCTCAAGCTTAGGACATTTGTAAATTGATCAAATTTCAGTTGGTTGTAGTAGTATTTGCTTTGTCTGATTTGGTTTTCAAGTTTTTTTTGTACTTTATGTGTTACACTTCGTGACCCAAACCAGAAATGGTTGCAAAGATAATGAAAAGAAATGTTATTTAGATTTTGGATGGATTTTTTTTAGATGAAGATTTAAACCAGTATGTTATCACAGAATCACAATATGGCTGGGTTTGGAAGGGACCTCTGGAGATGATCTAATCCTACCTCCCTACCAGATCAGGTTCACTTGGAGTAGATTGCACAGGATTGTGTCCAGGCAGGTTTTGAATATCTCCAGAGAAGGAGATGCCACAACTTTTCTGGCCATCTTGTTCCAATGTTCTGTAACCCTCAGAGTAAAGGACTTTTTCCTCATTTAGATGGAACGTTCTAGGTTTCAGTTTGTGCCCATTGTCCCTTGTCCTGTCACTGTGCACAACAGAGAAGACTGTGGCCCATCTCCTTGATACCCATCCTTAAGATATTTGTAAGCATTGATAAGATCCCCTCTCACACTCTCATCTCAAGGCTGAACAGGCCCAGCTCCCTCAGAGATCTTTATGATCATCCTCATAAGAGAGATGCTCCAGTCCCTCAACCATCTTTCTTACCCTCCACTGGACCTGCTCCAGGAGCTGCATGTTTCTCTTGTCCTGAGGAGCCCAGAACTGGACACAGCACTCCAGCTGTGCCTCACCAGGGTCGTGTAGAGGGGCAGAATCACCTCCCTTGAGCTGCTGGCAATGCTCTTCCTAATGTCCCCCAGGATCCCATTGTCCTTCTTGGCCACCAGGACACCCTGCTGGCCCACGGACAGGCTGTTGTCCTGCAGGACCCCCGGGTCCTTCTCCACAGAGCTGCTTCCCAGCAGGTCACTCCCAGCCTGTACTGGTGCAGGGGGTTGTTCTTCCCCAGGTGTAGGACTCTGTATTTTCCTTTGCTGAAATTTATTGAACTTTGTTCAACCCTACAGTTGCTTTTGTTATGTTGATATGGTTCCTTTTAGCTGTAATGAAAACATTAATAACTACTATAACAGCAATCTTTCTTTTAGTAAGAACAGTTATTAATTTTCTGTAGTAGTAACTGCTGAGAATTTTTTGTTGTATTCCTTATTCAGTGGTCATACCATTCTGTGCAGACTGAAGATTTTTTTTTTTTTTTTCTGACATTTCTCCTAAACTAAGATAGCTCTCTAGAAGAGTTTTGTGGTGTCTCCCAGCACTGCAGCCTCACGGCATACCACACATTACAGAAACAGAAGGAAAGACCTGTGTGGATTTCTTATATCACTTAAAGAAACACAAACATGCTTCTAAGGTTGCTTTAAGATTATTTCTTCATTTTAACTGGACCCATTTTAGTGGAGAAACTTTTGTTTATGAATACGAATCATTTTACTCAGTCTAAAGAGCTAAAAATAGGTCAGAATCATAGAAAAATTTAAATGGGCTGGAAGGAGCTTCTGGAGGTCAGCTGGTCCAGCCATCTGCTCAAAGTAGAGCCCTGAAGTTGTCAAGTTATTCAGTTCTGTCTGTAACGCTCTGTAACAGATATTATCATTGTTTTTTCAATGACAGGGAATTTATCCTTCATGAATACCAGCCTGCAGAGGCCATTTTTTTGTAATATTAGGATTTACAGATGGTGTGGTGATGTCTTTTGACTATTGAAAGACAGTTCTTCCATGACTATGAAGATGTATTCCTCAGGGAGATTTGTGGATGTACCTCTAGGAAGGCAGTGAAAAGAACACAATGATGACATCAGGGCTGAAGCTCTTGGTTTTATATCATCCTTCTGAAGAGAATTCATCAGGCCTCTGTCCTGTGCAACAACTGCACCAGAGGGGGTGTTGCAAACTGTTACCAAATTGACTTTTTAAAACAGTAAAGGAGTGACTGCATAACAGTACTCAGAAACTGAACACAGTGTTTGAATTAAAGTCTAAGTGGATGGATTTCCATATATATGCATTATAATGTGCCACAATTTGGTAAGCAGGAAAGACTTATCTGGGCCTGTTCTTCAAGTGTCATTTCTTATGTCCTATTAACTTTAGTAAGCATAAGGCATGAATGGAATGTAGAATCTGGACTTTACATTAAAATAAAGCTCTTTCTGAAATAATCTTTCAGTTTGAATACTTTGGTATGATGACAATAATCACTTCAGGATGTATGCTAGCAAAAATATCTCCACGTTTCAAGCAGTACAAGGTACTTAGCAAATGCACATGATGTTGCTAGACAGAGTCATTCAAAAGCATGTTACGTATGACTACAATAGTTTCTTTCTGAAGGAAAAAAATGTCTTTCCCTTGCTGCCTCTCATTTAGGCCTGGGATTAAAGAAACACAGTACATTCCTTAAACAGCATGAATCCCCCTTTTGTAAATGAAAAGTAGAATGTGTTCATGGCCAGATTTTTTGGCCATCTCGATGTGTGAAATTAGAAATTGTCAAATAGTGGAATTAAATTAAACAACTCACTTTTAACTCTTTGGTGCTGAGGTCACAGACTACCATTCATTACCAAGAATGGATGCACTCTGAAAACCCTATTTCAAAGGATTTGATACTTAGGATGATTAAGAACCTCAGTATCTTGTGCAGTAATCGAGACTGAAAGTGTGAAAATTAAAAGATGCTTAAGCTTGCTCTATTTTTCTGTGGTTGGGCAGCTAGAGAGCTGAGTGTTGGACTTAGCTGAAAAGCCTTGAAGTTGCTGAAAATTTGTGTATGAAAATAATATTTTGCCCATAGACAGAAGGAAAAAAACCCCCATCTTTAATGAACTCACTGCACCAATTCTCATCACTTACTGCAATAATTATAATACATTAAAATATCAGAATGTAATTTCTTTCCAAAGCACTTGTCACAACAATATTTTCTAACTCATTACTCTGCCTTCACTACCATTTTCTTAGTGCCTGTTATTTGAGTGTAGTACAGCTCTCCTTGCTTAGGTAAAGCTTTGGTTTCCTTTTCTTTGAATTAAGTCTATGTGAATTTACTTCCCCCTGTTTAAATTAAACATTTTAAGTACTTCTAGGTATTTAAAATCAATATATATACCCCTCGGTTTTGCTTAAAAAGGCAAATATTTAAAATGCATTAAGACTTGGCTTCAGGCTTCTTTCTTTGTGTTTCTGTAAATTCTAAAGCAGAAGAAAAAAAGAACACTTAAAGCAGGGAGAGGCAGAGAATCCTCCATTGTCTGATAAATCAACCAAACAAGAATAATGAATTCAATTACAGAAAAGGATAAAATGGAAGGCAAGGCAAAGCAAACAGAAAGCTAACACAAATGGTTTTAAACCCAGATCTTAGGAAAACAAAATTAACTTTCACTTAGTTCAGGGACATAAGTGAAGTGACTGTGTGTGCTGACTCTTTGTTTGTAATAAGGTATTTCATATGGCAGGTTTTAAAATGAAAGCTTTCCCATTGATAACACATATCAAATGGTCCTTTCTCATGGAAGTAGAGCCATTGAAGATAAAGAAATCCCTCAGTGGCAGTTGGAGTTTCCAGCTGTTAGTATAAAGAATTCAGCAGTACTTGCTTAATGCTAAAGCATTATTTAGTTTAGTACTAGTTGTTTCACTGGGCAGATTAGTGTTTGAGCAGCTGGCCATATTCTAATTATTGATATTCAAGCAGTAAAATACTTGTACTTCAGGATATCACTGTGGTCCAGATGGTTCTTTCAACAAAATGACCTGAGTGTTAATTATAGTGAAGTATCCACTAATATATTGCCCTCTCAGACTTCCAGGAGAATACAGAGACTGTCTCAGATTGTGTGGGTATGCATAATGTGCATTAGTATTTAGGGATTTAATTAGCAAAGCTGGCTCTATGCACAGGACTCTTTGACTAGAACACCTCTTTAGAAATGCACTAGTAGATACTACAGAATTTGCTTTTCCACATGTTCTGCATCTGACTCAGATGCCTGTGTCCTTTGGACTTCCACAGCATGGTGCCTGGGGAGATAGGTAGTGCTGTCAACTTTAATTATCATGGGAAATTATTCCAGAGATAGAAGAATATCCTGTCAGAAGTATCTGTGTGATTCTTATTCCTCCCTGACTTTGTCTTACTCCTTTTCTTTGTCTTAATGTAGTTTCAGGAGAAATATTTTTGCCTTTTTGAAGAGGATGAAAAGGGGAACATCTGACTATCTCCAGTTCTGCTTGCTCTACTTTATGAAATGCCTATAGGACTCTGACTGGTTTCTGTCCAAATGTGAAATACTTACAATACTTAAAATGCTACTGGTGGGAGTCATGAAAAACATCAACCACAAGTAATAGAATTTGGTGGAGCACATAGTTTTCAAATTCTCAAATGGTCTGCAATTGATTAGTGGGGCCAGTTATAAAGTTTTAAAATTACATTTACAGTGGTGGCAACCTCAGTGGCATCTCCCCTGCAAATGGGACAATGTTGGAAAGTCTTTTCAATGGCACAGTTTACTGCATTTCTTCATGATTTCACAGGCAGAACAGAAAATCATTACTTGTTGCCTTTCACTTGCTTCCAAACCTCCATACCTTTCAGGGTAGGTGGTTAAAACTCTTTGTATGAGAGACTTAAAGACAAGTTTGTCCAGCTGTTATTCTCAGGAATGTAATTGGAATTGATTCAAAGTCTGCCAGGAAATCAAATAGTCACAAGTCAATTCAGAGCTACCTACTGTGGTCCCAGAGCACAAGACAGAACAGAACACTGATTTTACTTAACAGACACCCACTGATGTCTGCTGAAGGCTGTACTGGACTGGTTTGGTCCAGAACATTCGTCAGACTAATTCTAACTCTTTGTACATTTTAACCATTTATTGCTTCTTTTTAAAATTTATGTAGTGTGAGCTGTGCACGAGTCCTCCGTATGACGTGAGTCACACTCCAGAACACCTTTAGTCATTGTGAAAAAGTTTTTAATTTGACTTAATTTATGCATTTAAAAGTAGTCTTCTTTTTATTTTTAAATTTAGTAACTGATAGAAATTTAAGCTTAATTTTTTTGAACTTAAAATAAAAGATCAAATAGAAATATAACTGCAAATTACCTGGTCAATGAGTTCAATCCAAAGATGGACCATCATTAGGTGGAATGAGTACCTGCAGTCAGACATTCAATATTCCGTTGCAAAACCATTTATCAAGACTTAACCAACTTGAAGGCATTGAAAAAATTAACCAGCCAACTAATAAATAAACTCTTGCCTGATTTTTAATTCTTCAGGAAAAAAATACATTTTCAAAACCAACATCTTTATGTGCCTTCAGTAATACTGTCTGCTTAGTACAATTTTTTAGATTTCTAATTACTTCCTGAGAATTACCACAGCCTATCAAGTTAATTATTTAAACAAACACAGTATTTTATATATATATATATGTATATCAATAGGCTTGTCAATGGCAATGTCAGATGCGAGGAAGTCTCAATAACCAAGGGATAAAATGGGAAGCCTTTCACCATCCAGTTACTGAATCACAGAGTTGGAAGGGACCCAGAAGGATCATCAAGTCCAGCTCTTCAGTGAATGGCCCATAAGGGGATCAAACCCACAACCCTGGCGTTATTAGCACCATGCTCTGACCAACTGAGCTCCTCCTTTCCTTCCCCCAAAGTGTATCACTAGGTCATATTAAAGCACAGCTCTGTCTCCCATGTCTCACACCTGGAGCAATCCTACCATTCCTACTGCGAGTAAAAAGGTACTGAGGTTCAGCAGTTTACAAGATGCTCCTCATTAGCTCTGGGCTAATAACGGCTTGTAAGTGCTCTCTTAGCCTGCCCAAGTTCTGGATAAGGCATTGATCTTATGATCCAGGGCAGGTTAACCTATCAGCAGGGAGTCATCATGCTTACAGTGAGGGTGGTTTAAACTAATGAGTGTCCTCTTGTAAATTGGGTTAATTTTCTTCCACGTGCCTCTTTTTAAGCTGTATTTTTTAATTAGCTAGTTTATAAGGTGGCCATAAAAGCAGTTGCATAAACACTACAAACAGGGGAAGGAAACAGGACCATTTGAATGAGTAGCTAGAGTTGGAGGGAAAGAAACCAAAAGAAAGGGTATCTGAAACTGAAATTGTAATCTAAATTTCAAGATGTCCCATATATGCAGCTGATGTATAGTGAGTTGTTAAATATCAGTTCCTTTTGCTCCTGTGACCATAAACTGGATGCAAAACTATCCATAGTCATCTAGACCAAAGATCCTGCCCAACAGGTGTTCTGTTCTTGGCTGTGGCCAAAAGCAAATCCAAAGGAGCATAAGAACAGGGCAAGAGTGTAATGGTATTTCTGCATATTATTATCCCAGCTTCAGACAACTTCTAGTTAATGAAAATTCCTGAGCCCACTGTGATTTAATTGTATTTATTCACTTCTGATGCATTTATCTTCACAATATATCCAGTGTCCTATGAAGGTCACCAAATTTCGGGGCATCTAAAACGTCCTAAGTGATGGAGTTCCAGTGTTTTAAGTGCTTTTTCTATGTAGAACCACTTTTTTTTTGTTTGTTTGTTTGTTTGGGGTTTTTTTGGGTTTTTTTTTTGGTGTTTTTATATTCATTTTGAAGCCAATTTTTCTACATTTATATGAATACTAATTCTTGCTCTGTTTACCTTGTCTTCATGCACGTGATTTTGTAGAAATTTAACCTGTTTTTTTTCTTGTAGCCTTGTCAATTTAAACTGTAAATTTAGGAAACTGCATGTTACTGCCATAAACCTTTTGAATACTAGTTCAACAAAGCAACATCCTGGTATGGCATTTCATAATGCATATCAGGAAAGTACAGTTTTGGAACTCAGTGGATGACTGTACATGCATGCAAACCCACCCATATATGGCTTTTGCATGAGATCTGAGAGAGGGGAGTAGCTGGTGCATCCCTGCATCTCCTCCCGCTGTGGAATTAGGGGCAAGATGAGTCTGTATTTTGACTCTGGAATTGGGAGAGATTCCAAGATTACTTATCCTCACTATAGTCAATTTACCCTTGTTATAGTCTGCTTGTCTAAATTACTGTCCACATTTTTCAAACTTACACGGGAAGCTAAAGTTAATGGTAGAGTACCTAGTGACATTTTCAATGTATGCATAACCTTAACGAGCCTTGGATTTGTTTGTTTGGGCTTTTTTTCTTTTTCATTAAATTCAGGTCTGGGGTGCTTAGATAGCTTTGAAAATCTGGCTATGAGGGAGTAATGTAGAAAGGCTCTATTCAGGCTACAAGCAGCTATTGTGAGACTTGGAGCTTACAAGAGGCAAATTTCCTTGTAATGGAAAACCAGAATGAGATACTGTTGAACTCACTTTGTATAGGATGTTGTGTGTGGGAAAATAAGTAAGGGTAGAGGTAATCCAGCTTAGAGATGATCCCAGACTTGATTCCTTCAATATAAACATCTTCAAACCTTGAGGCTTCCTAGTCTAGATATGGACAAAAATACTGTGTCTCAGGCCTGTCTTTAAATTACTGCCAGACAGTAATTGTTAATATCATTTTTGGAAAGGCTTACTGTTCTATTATACAAAGAATGTGTTCTATAGAAAGAAAGTTTGTTTTAAATGGCATAATGTGAGAAACAAAATCTTTGTGATTTAACTGAAACTGCTTATATTCCATGTAAGAGCAGGAAACAGTATAGTTTGTCTTGCTAAGAATTGTTTGTTGAGTGTAGTTTAAATGTCAACTGAAGATTTTGGTGTTTTTTCTAATCATACTGCTTGAATAGGTGATTATTAAAAAGCCTTTTTTCTCAAGAGGTGTCACGAGTACCATGAATTTCATAACCAAACAAAACTTTAGATTTTTTTTTACACCACCAGGTGAATCAATGCAGAGGAAGCAAAAGAGAAACTGCTGTTAGCATTTAATTTTTTTCAAGAGAACTTACATCAAATGCCAGTGACAAAACAAGTAGTTTTTCCAGGAAAAAGGGGAGTGCAGAGAGACTTGCAATGTATTAGCACATCAGTGCAACATTTTAACACTTGTTGAAGGTAATTTGTGTTTACCTCCTTTGCATTTGCTAAATTACCATGACTAAAATAGCACTTGTTATTATATTATTACTTTTTGTCCTATCATTAGTTTCAGATTGCAAATGTTGGACACCATGAATCAGAGTACTGTAATGGCTTGTGAACCAATATATGAAGAAATAAATAAGTGTTAAGATCTAGTACTGACTGAGGTTTTATTTTGCTTCTCTGCAGTACACTGAAGTATCCCTTCCCAAACTGGTCTTCTCTCATGCTGTTATTACAATGCAATAAATACCATGTGGATCATTTCATGCTAACCATGTCTTCCAAACTGAAGGAACTGGTAGTAACACTGCTTCATTTTTTCACTTGGATTTTGCCCATATTTCAGCCTTCCCTGCATATTTATCAGGACCTCTCCAGCAACTGAATTTTATCAGAAAAAGTATTGATGGAAAACTGCATATTGTAGATGTCTGTGCAGACATGGAAAACAATGTTGGTCTGATAAACAGATGAGCACGAGCCTGACAGAGCAGCAGACACTTCATCTCAAATATTTGCTTTTTAGTTTGTGGTGTGGAAATAGAGGCTGGTGATGCTGCAGAGCAGCCACTGCTGCACATCCTTCTGCTGGAGTGGTGGGTTGGAATCAGTGCGGGGTTGCAGTAGATCCTCAGCTGTAAAGGTGTATCATGGGTTATGTACTGGGATGAGAATGAGCAGGAACATTTCTTCAGGAAGCCTTTGACCTGTACACACCTTTGGATGCTTCAGAGGTGATAATGTTTTACTTTATGCAAGGCATCATTAATTTCACCATTTACCATTGCTACAGCTTCACCATTCAGTACAGTGAGGTAAATATCTTTTTCCTGGATGGTGTGTTGACACAGGATTTATACAGAGCTCTGAAAAATCATACTATAACTTCACAACAGAACCAATTAATCAAGCTTGTAGATACTGAGGCACTTCATGTACCCTGAGCAGATTCTGCCCTGTGTTGCAATATTAAATATAAAATATTTTCCTCTTGCTGTAGCCTATGCTGCAAGACATGATCCAGAAAGGAAATTACTTAAGTTTTTTAATTTTTCCTTCTTCCTATTAGTCCAAGTCCATCAAAGACATGATCAAAACCATCTTTTAACTATAGTTTTGATGGTCATTAGTGTCTTGATCTTACTAGGTTCTAAACTTTCCAGCCTGATCCTTTAGCTACCCTTAACTGTTGAAGTTAACACAACTGTTCACATGCCTAAGTGCTTTGTTGAATAATGGCCAGTGTGCTCAGAAGCTTGTAAGAACAAGCTCCCCAATATGCAAAGAAAAACAAAAAATGTGTGGCCAGTCACAAAAAATCACAGTGATTTGCTATACGAAATATCATATCTAGCAAAATATAATGAATTTAAAGGTTTAGCTGTACACAGAACAAATTATTTCATTAATTTTCTTACTGAATAATTTCACAGATATTTTATCCTCCTTATGGCATTCAGTTTGAAGAAAGGTTACCTTTGAATGAAGACAGCAGGTTTACATATGGCTCATTACCTTCCAAGCTTTGATAACAACTCCTTTTGACATACAGTTAGCATATTAATTTTATGCATATGTTTTGGAGGGAGTCAGTTTGTTGAGGTATTTTGACAAAAAATACAGAACATTGTTTCTTTTTTTACTGAAATACTCATTTCACAGCTGCTAGTTATTTGTTTTAAATTAATAATTTTATGCTAGCAGGTAAAAGTTTTCATATATCTTATATTTACTTTTATACTTTTTTTATTCTAATGGGAAAATCCATCAGACACTGCACGTTAATTACTTTCAGTCCTGTCATGATGCAGAAATCAACTTGATGTTACTGTGTTTATTGATGCCTGACATTTTTATTGTAATTAAACCTTAATTTGAGCTGCTGTTGTTGAACATGTCTGCTGTGAAACCTTGTTTTTCCAGCAAATCCCATTTGATTTTCCTTTCTAATAAGATTTGTAACTCACTTGCCTGCCATAATAGTGCTGCCACAGCTGGTATTAATTGGCATTTTTGTACCAAATAGTAGAGACCCACATCAAAAGAGTATACAAGAGTTGAAACACATTTACAGCACACACCGTTATCATTTTCGCCACTTGATAGGGGTGGAAGCGAGGTAAGGAGCCATGAAGTGCTTTGCCTAAAGACCTTGAGCAAACCAGTGGCAGAACAAGTCTCAGTTCCCAAAACAGTCTGCTGCAATTCTCTTGCTGTGGATCATGGGATACAAAGAAATAAATGCCTTTTAAATCTGTTTACCTGGTTTCCTGGAGTGATAGTAGCTCCATAGTGGTGGTACTGGGCTGCATGAACAGATTTCACTGCTGTTATGCCCATGCTATGCCAGTTTCTCAGCTACAAAGCTTCAGTTCCTTATGATAGTCAGTTTGACACCCTCCTGGAACAGTAATTGCAGTATAAAGGAGAAAAAAGTATTTGAGGCAGAGAAAGTAGCTGTCTGCTGTAGAATGGTAAAAAAAAAGAAACCACATTAGATGAAATTATTCATATGGCTGGCAGTAATGTATTTGTACAAAACAGAAACATGGAAGAGGTTGGCAAAGATGAGAAAAAGAAATAATCTTTACAATTTATTTTATTTTAAATAAACTGTAGAGCCATTAAAACCAGAAATTCCCTCTAGGAGAAATTGTAGAGTTACCTGGCATTTTGCTGGATTATTTTTCTGAATAATACTCAGAGTTTCAAATTCTGTGGAGAGGTGATGAGATTTAGCCCAGTAACCATTGTGTAGCCATGGCTTAGGCTATGTTGCAGTACTTGTTACTTATCAATTTAAGATGCTTAAATTGTGTGTATAAACCTGAACTTTTCTGACTGGCAAACAGATATAGTTGACATTGGCGTTAGTAGAATTTTGAGTTGTTTTTTCAGCTTGAAGATACAGAATAGATGCACATATTCCATCCAGAAAAATCTGAAATATATTTATTTGTTTTTATTAAATAGAACTAAAGAGTTTAAGTTGGGGAGGGGGAGAAAGCACAAAAATCTTGTGGAGAACATATTTCTAAACATTATCGATAGAGTTTTGTGGCAATACTCGTGTGAAAATAAAGGCAGATTGGGGTGAATTTAAAAAAAAACATGCTTTAGAGCATCTCCTGACGCATACATTTCTAATTAGAGATGTAAGATTTCTGTCCAACAAAGTTAGCTGCATACCCTTGTGGAGCGAAAGAGTTAAGCATATATATATGCGATCTTAAGAACATGATCATGTGGTATCTGTATAGGAATTTTTTCTTAAGTCTAGAAACTCATTTTATACTTCAGAAAATCTACTTTAAAAATCATAGTCAAAGTAACTAACATCAGCTATTAGTTTATTTGAAAAGATTAGTTCTGTGCATTTGTTTTACAGATCTAAAAGTCTTTAGTTTGAGCATCTGGAGATAATTTCCATGTCAATATCATTGAGAGAATTTTAAAGTAATTGTCCTGGATTGTCTTTTTTTATTTTTTTTTTCTCCTTACATAAATTTAAACTAAAAATAATTATTTGAATAAGCTGTCTGACGTTTTTACTTAAGTGGCTATTTTGTTGACTAATTTCACAAGCTCAGAGCTGCTCAAATGAGTGCTAGTACTTACTATGTCCTTCAAGTTCAGTGTTTCTATATAAATATTTTGAGTTCTGGGAAATATGAATGCTTGCTGTGTGTGCAAGCATCACTGTTTCTAGTGTCAAATGATAGACATTCTAACCATGAGAAGAATGAAGTTAAAAAGCTTTCTAAAGACTCCTAATTGAAAATTTAGAATCAAGAAATTCCAGATATGCAGAAGGAAATTGACATCTGAAATACCAGGGAAGCAGACTTGAAAGAGTCTAGCAGTTTCTTGACAGAGTTTTGAACTTATTTTAGGAGAGATAGCAGAGTTTTCTGATGAAACTGTCCTAAATCAGTCCCACAGGTAATGAATATTCTGTTCATATTAACTACTCAAATGCCTTTTGGAAAAAGATGTGGCTGTGGACTCAGTGTATTAAGCTCAGCTGAGCTTAATCCAGAACCTTGGCTCTGGTGGCGGTGGCTGACATTCAGCTGGATGCAACCTGAGTAGCTCATCCAGTACCTATCCCATTCACAGTACAAGATGATAGATTTTTTTAACCTATTTCTAATTTTCCATATTCTTCTTTAACCTATTTCTATTTTCATCAAATAGAGAATTTATTAGAAACCGCAGATGTTTACAAATGGGTTACTAAAGGTTTGCTAGTGCAGAAAAGTAGGAAGGAAGGAAGAAAAGAACTGTCTGGGAATAGAATCTCACATAATGAATGGAAGTGGACCTGCTTGAAAATACAGAGAGGATTCCAATATGCCAGAACTAGAAATAAGTATTTTTTATCCCTGGTGGCAGTGTACAAGGCCAGGTTGTGTAGGGGGACATTGAGCAACCTGGTCTAGTGGGAGGTGTCCCTGCCCATGGCAGGGGGGTTGGAAATGAGTGATCCTTAAAGTCTCTTCTAACCCAAAGCCTTTGATGATTCTATGATACTACCTTGAATTACATTTCTGAACAGAGGCCTAGTAAACCTGTATGCCAATATATCTGAATGCTGAGCTGTTGTAAGGTCTTGATGCTTGGGATTTGTCATTTCCAAGTTGCCTATGTAGTGGTATTCTGTAACCTACCTTAGGGATGTGTTTTATCCAGTTCCTGGTTGCTGGATAATTACAAGGCTTAATTGGCTTGGATGAATGTCTAGCCAAATGAGAGTGATTTATTTATGGATGGCAAGTGAAAAATATTAGAAGTGAAAATATAAATTTTGTACCTTTGAAAAGAGCAGTCCCACCCATGCATATAGTTTAAAATAATCATAGAATGATAGAAAGGTTTGGGTCAGAAGACCCCATTAGGATCATCTGGCAGGTGATAGTCGATAATGGACTGAACTGGAAGAGATGAAATCAGATGGAACCTACTTACAAATGCCCTGTGAGTTTTTGTCTTCATCCAATAGGCACATCAAGTGGGAAGGCTTGAAGAGACAAGCAAAAGCATATCCATTTCTTTATTTTATTTTATTTTAAATGAGAGGGAACAATCACAAAGCGGGAAATGTATTTTTTAATAGATTTCTTTTTGAAAGAAATACTGTTTCCAAAGAAATTGCAAAAATAATTAGCATACATGTTGTTATGAAGAACAGCTACTGCAAAAATCTATTTCAAGGGGCCATTTCAGCTAGTTTGCTACACTAGTTATTTTCTCTTTAGTTTAAAATCCTTTTCTTTTGCATCCAAACTGCTCATAGGAGTCTAATGCCAGATAACCCCTTAAGGCGTCAGATATATTTGTTTTCGCTCCTGAAACCCACAGCGAGGCACATTAGTGGCTATGTCATACAGGGCTAATTAATAATAACAGACATAATTTTGCATCATCTGTATAGAGAATTAAATCCAGAAAAAAAAACAGGAGCTACGAGCACTACCTAATGAGTTTTCCTCCTTTTGTCACTTCTTTATTGCTCTTTGTTTTTCTTCCTTGTTCGAGCATTATGAGACAAAAATCTAGAAGAGCTGGAAATAAGTTGAAAGCTTATACTGTTGATACTGCAGCAAGTTTTGTCATTGATTTAAATGGGAGTAAACATAAGCCTTTAGTATTACTTGTAAGAGTCGAGACTAGAATTTTATTTGGACAGATAATGAACAGGTTTTGTGGCTTATTCTGAAAGAAGAAAGCTCAGGGATTTACAGGAATTTTCACATATCTTCAGGCACAGATTTCTCAAGCAGTGCCAGGCAGCAGTATTGCAATGCTCTAACAATATAAACAGTCAGGCAGCTGACACAAAGTCAGTCCCATTATTTGCAGGATGATTAGAAGTAGCAGCATTGAGATTATTTTTTTAATGTTCAATTAATTTTTTCTTTAACGTAAGCAGTATATGGTAACAGATCTAAAAATGCAATTTCACTATTTTCAAATTTATCTCCACTAGCTGATACAAGGTTTAAATTACATTGGCATATAATATTTTCTCCCTTATATTAAAGATTGCTTAGGTACAAGAGAGGAATTACCTACTCTACAATACTTAAAACTCCTTCTGTTTATCCAGAGAAGCCAGAAAAGTTGCAATGGTGAAAACATATTATAATATGTGTCTTTTCCTCTCTTTTTGTATCATTTAGATATCAGCATGAATCAATTCCAAGTCCACTGGTTGCTGGAGTCCTGTGCACACAATGACACCAAAGGACTTAGGAAAGTAACAGAGCTGACTTATGTAAGTCTCCACTCAGCCTTCTGCTTGACTCCGAATAGTTTCTAGGCAGCAAGAGAAGGGATGGTTCTGTAACATAACACAATATTTATTATACTCTGTTTCATTGATCAGTAAGGATGTTTTCTTTTTTATGTTCCTCTTTGGGAAAATATAAAAATTATGTATCTGGACTATTTTTGGGTTGGTTGGTTTTCTTAGATACACACTAGGCTAAAATATTTTATTTGCTTTTGTTGTTATTCAGAAAATGGGACCAGGCAAACTTCTTAACTAAGTACTGATGCATTTCTACAGCATATAGAACATGGAGCTTTACCTGCAATTAGTAATGTAGGACTTTAGCATAGTGCAAATACTGGACACTAATAACAGAAATTAGTAAACCAAGTTTTCTTTTAGATGGGAAGGTGAGTTTCACCACCCTGAGGAGAATAATAGAGAAGAAAAGATGGGCTGTAGGTGACAAATACTAGATATTAAATCTGGATGTCAGACAGATATCAGATGGGGAGAAAAGTTCCGTTTAAGTACATGTCAGCCCAAATATATATTGCAGTGGCAGTACTTCATACTCAATTTGTTGGCAATCTAGTGTCATCTGTCTCTGTAACACATTATTTGAACAACAGAGTAATGTGATTGGTACATCAAAATTGATTTAGTGTGTTATGGAGTATGGACAAAATCACAATTCACCTTTCCTCCTTACCCTGATCTGTACTACCCCATCAGTTCAGGGGAGTTAATGGCATGTAAAAGAGTAAATCCAAATGACATTATTTCTCACACAGGATGCTGTTAGCTTGTAAGATTTACTGCTTCATGGGGTTAGCAAAGCAAATATTAGAGGTGGATTAAAAAAATTATTTTGACATAATGTTATGATCATTCCCAATATTTCAAGATATGCACATTGGAGACAGGAGTAACTTAATATTTAAGAAGTTTATTTCCCCTGGAGGTCAGGAAGGACTGTTTGGACATCTGTCCAAATGCATTGTGGGATTAAGGAACTTATTTCCTTTCAATGATTTTATGGTAATTCATCTAATACTTCGGGAAACTCTGTGTTTCTCTTGAGGAAGAAACTAACTACAGGCAAACAGACGAAGGCCGATGTACAGAAGGTTTAGTACTGGGTATATGTATCTGAAGGGTATCAAAGGCCTTATGCTTTCAGTGTTGAGCATTTAGGCCCTGTCATGATAAATAAAAATAGTCCTGTCACAATTTTAAAGAGACATCAAACATGTTGGAGCACTCTCCCGGCAGGTGGAAGGAGGAAGTCAAGTCCAGTCTCAGCCCAATCTGTGTGTCCAATCGAAAATGACCTTCCAAGTGAAGGTTAGACTAATTTGCAATTAGAAAAAAAGAGGGAGTTACGCAGAAGAATGTGGGAAATTAGTGATTCTGAAGGGAATTAAAGATCGAAAAGGTAGTGAAAGTCTTTTGACCTTAGCCAGTAAGTTACTTTTAGAGATTTTTCCAGGATAAAAACCAACCAACGGACCAAACATTTTTTTCTATATATGATTTGTGCTAAAGCTTTCAGACTGTAATTTTCAAGAGTACTTCAGACAACAGTAAGAATTTAGCAGGACACTTTCACTTTGTGTAAAGTTTTCTTCTCCACTCATTGTCCTTAAACAGAGATTTGTGCTTTGTATTTAGCTGTGCAGTTTGTCTTCCTGATAAGAATATAGAAGTACTTAATGTACTGAAGTGGAAAAATATGCATCCATAATGCCATGCTGAACTTTAAATGTGCTTTTAAAAAGTTAAACATAGATGAAGCCTGTCACTTACAGCAGCTTAACTCAACTTTCTTACATTTATTTAATTCGATTAGCATTTATATCCTCACATTGCTACCCCCACTGCCATCATTCAGGGAGACTGTTCTAAATATTAGAAGTCAGTTGCTTTGATGCAGCATGTCAAAGGAACTGTACAGAATTGAAGGACATATTCAAATACCATGCTAATATATTTTACTACTGAAAATAATCATAACATTGGCAATATTTGCTTTCTTCTTGAGTTAAAACTACATTGGCATGTGTTAAGCATTCAGGGAAATATTTTTTGGAGAAAACTTTTCATATTTTGCCAAAGTTATTTTTCAATTTGTTCATATTTTTTTTTCTTTTTTTCCTTGGGCTCTATTTGCAGCATGTGATCTTTTTGTTTTTCTTATTGTAGGAAAACTACATTATTCTGAAGGACCTGTCATTTTCATGCAAATACAAAGTAACTGTTCTGCCTGCAAAATCTAAAGGTCGTTTTAAGGCTGAAAGTACTTTCTTTGTTACCCCACCTTGCTCTGCATTTAAAGAAAAAAAGCACAAGCACATTAATTGTCCTGCAGAAGGAGGTAAGGCATGATCTAGAGAACTACCAAATAGTTCTAAATGCTTTTATAATCACCAAAAGAGAGTCTTTAAAAGCAGTTCTAGAACGGGAAATGAAAGATTCAGAACAAATAAAAATATGACTAATGCTTATGTGAAAATCAACAGAAATGCAGAGGAGTATCAATTTTGGCTAGTATATTATTATTACTGTTTTGTCAATTTGGTAAAATTTTAGTGGACATACAATAACATTTGTTATGACATGGTTGGTTTTTTTGGGTTTTTTTTTTTGTGAGGAAGAATGGTTTCCCAATTGTATTTGTTATAATGATGGATGATAACTGTAAACATGATTATGGTGGCATGTCCCATCTTTTCAATGTTTTGCTGCAGATGCAAGCTGCTTTTTCAGTTTGATTTTGTTTAGGTGAATCCCACTCTCACATAACATATACAGGCCCTCACATCTTTTACCATATTGTCACAATGCATAACTAGAGGGTTATGGAATTGGGAATTGCAGAATTATGGAGATGTTGGTTGGAGAGTATCTCTGGGGTCAGCTGGTCCTAGGTCAGGTCAGCCATGACTTTGCAGTGCCCAGTGTGGATACCTCTCTCTCTGGTTAGAGGGTAGCCCTCTCCCACTGAGTCCCTCCTGTTCCTTAGGGCACCCCCATGCTCCATAACTCACTCAGAGCCCTGCTGGCCACTGCTGCCATTGCCTTAATGCCTGTCCTGACAGTTTCCAGGACTACAGCCTTCCTGGGCAACTGCAACCCAGGTATAACTTTCTCCTAATCAGAGCAATCTCCCTATTAACTTGTACTACAGTTTTAGAGCATGAATTCTACTTTTTGGCTGAGTTATGGAGTTCTGTGCTACAATGTGTGTTTTCTTGTGGTCCCAAAACTTCCAGTCTGAGCTAAGCTGTTCTGAAATATGAGGAGGCGGAGAATGGCTCCCTGTGAATGAAGTGCTTAGGTCTTTACATGTCATAGGCTTTCCTTTCTGTACCTGCAGCTGAGAGCATTTTATATGAAGTTTGAGTTTGGCCCAAAACGTCAGTGGAATATATCAAAGATTGCCATTGGTTAACACTGAAAACGTAATGGTAGGAAGCTGACTGGATCCTGTGTAACACCAGAAACTGAGCTCGGTCTGGTCTTGATTTGTGAAATTAAATGTATGTCATTAAATATTATTTCTCAAAGTTTAGCTTAAATTTTTTTGTTTTCCAAATTTGTAGTGCCAGTTCTACCCAAAGTGTTGGCCAAACCCGAGAATCTGTCTGCATCTTTCATTGTTCAGGAAGGTAACATCACTGGCCATTTTTCCTGGAAGATATCCAAGGCAGACCTTCACCAGCCCATGACAGGGTTTCAAGTCACTTGGGCAGAGGTGACCACAGAGAGCCGGCAGAACAGTTTGCCCAACAGCATCATTTCACAGTCGCAGATACTGCCAGCTGTAAGTTGTTTGGTACTTTCTTTCCCAGTGGCTCCCTAGGTGTGTGTGTGTCTGTGGCTCTCTTTTAATATTTAGTGGTGATGCAGATGTCAAACACACTGGCTCTGCAGGTGAGTTGGAGGAGGAAGTACTTAGTTTTTTCCTCCTTGATGGAGATACAAAGTGTAGCTGCTATTCTTGATGATGCATCAAACATTTTAATATTCAAAACTTTCGAATTAGCAGCCTTTGTCTGAGAAGTGCCTGAAGGGAAGAAAATATCATCTGTGTACCAATAGATAGTTCTTATTTTCTTTTGGTGATCGGGCTGTTCAACTGAGCCAATACTCTAGGTTTACTAATTACTTGGTGTCCAAGCTGAGAAATTTAAGAGAATTTTCTCTTCCTTTCAGTCACTCATTCCTCTGGAAAGAAAAAAAAAATACACACATTTCCCTCCACCAATATGCACCATAATCTGATGGACAAATAAGGAGAACTGTTTTTTGACAGTGCGAGAATTAACAATTTTAGTTCTTCCCCTTATTTTCTCTAAGACAGCCTTTGCTATTTCAGTTCTTCCTCTGGCAGAGGCAGGTGAAGAGACCTTCATTGAAACTCTGCTGCCAGCATCAACAGACCATGCAATATTGATTTATTCTTTGGTCTCCATCTTCATTTTTCAGGAACACATGTAAATTTTATTTGGAATTTCTGTTCCTTTTTGTAAGCTTTTGGTCCAGTTAGATCTGAAATACATATAAAGTTTTGTTTAAAACACTCCTTCTCATTGTGTTATGCTTTAATTTTTTATCTATGTAAAAAGCTGTAGACACTGTAGACCCTGGAGATTCCTTTAATTATCTATCACTGTATGTATCTCTTTATGGCACCTGGTTAACTTGCAGAAGGATCTGATTTGAGTTGAAACAATATCTTCTATCTCTCAGAAACCACCAAAATTTAGGGTATTTTATGCTGAGGATCACTCACTCTGACTAAAATTGTAGTATTTACAAAACCAAGGCTGAAATGCACAGATCTCAACTGCTGGAGGAGCACCTGAATGTGCAAAATGAGTGTACAAGTGCAATGTATGCACTCCTCTCTCTCCCCTACCCATACAGTATTTCATATGAGATGGAACAGCTTTGGCCAGGGCTGTTAAAAGCAGCCCCATCTCAGAATATGTGCTAATTTGTCAATAAAACAACACATTTCCCCCCACTTTTTCTCTCTCCTTTCCCCTTTACTGTCTGCTCTGGCAATAGAAGCAAATTCTCAGTTATTCCCCCAGCTCACTTTGGCTGCCCTGCATGGGGTGGGTACAATGCCAACCAGAATAACTTGTCCTGTGGATTCCTGGCCAGAGCAGCCTGGCTGTAGGAGGAACACACTGTGTCCACACTGTGCAGCATCACTGCTCCAACTCTCCCCTTCCTGGGACTGGGCCTTTTCAGCTTGGAATGAGTGATTTGTTGCAGCTTAATGCAGATGGTACTTTGATTTATAGTTTTGATTTTGATTTAGATCAATGACTTCTGATTCTTTAATATCTGTCAGTCTTGAGCCAGATGTATTTGCATCTGGAAGTTTCTATAAAATTACTTGGAAATTATTTTGCACGGGTCCAAATGATCACAAAAGGTATGGAGCAGTGAAAAGTGAGTCCATCACACCATAAATGGCCTTAAGAGCAGAAGAGAAATTCTTATGGTGTAACTGGGATAAGTCTGAAATTAGTGTAGTCACCCTTTTTTTTCCAC
This sequence comes from Pardalotus punctatus, assembly GCA_013400915.1. Lineage (NCBI taxonomy): Eukaryota > Metazoa > Chordata > Aves > Passeriformes > Pardalotidae > Pardalotus > Pardalotus punctatus. The sequence continues at coordinate 16,618 of VZTX01029066.1, read as the reverse complement.
AAGCTGCAGAAGTGGCCCCAGGCCAGCCACTACTTAAATTACCAATTAGTAGAATTCACATGCAAATCCAAAATGAAAACAAGTTTGTGTAATGAACATGTTTATTGAAAAGAATGGTTAGGAAGTTATATTTTTATTCATTTTTTAGTGATGAGCACATCACTAAAGTGATGAGCACACTTTCCATAACACTCTGTAACAACTTGGACCTTGTACACGTGACACCATAGTATTATGGTTAAATATGTGTCTGTTCAAAGGGAATGGCAAGCAAAAAATTCCAAACAAACTCTCTCACCAAAGTGATTCATACATTAAATTCTTTTAAGGGAATTCTAAGAAACTAATTTGTGGGTGCTGACTGTGATAGAACCTGTTTAAACCACTGATGTGTGTGATTTGAGCAACTAAGGTTTCTTTTCAGACATGCTGAGAATTAAAGTGGTTTATTTATTTTTTAGGATCATTATGTACTCACCGTGCCCAACCTGAGGCCATCAATGCTTTACCGCCTGGAAGTTCAAGTGCTGACGACTGGTGGGGAAGGGCCAGCTACGATTAAATCCTTCCGAACCCCTGACCTGCCTCCATTTTTACCCCACAGTAAGCACTGCACTGCTCTGACACGTGGTGGTGACATGTTACAAAATTTCAATCTTCCACATGTAATGTTTTGTCAAGCCTTATAGTTTTTACTGTTTCCAGTAGCATTCCATAAACTTCAGATGTGTGAAAATACTGGCTTTTTTCCCCCATAGCTGTCCATCAGCAATAATGACAGCAAACACAGTTTCTCTTACTCAGTTTATGTGGTCTAACATTTGGCATTAATTCCAGCCACAGCCTTTTGGTTTGTGCCTATAGCACTTGGGATTCAGTGTTGGTCTGTCCTCCAGGTGCTACCTGGAGGATTACAGAACTTTCAAGATTAGATTTTTCCGGGTTCACTCATTCCAGGATGGCTAGAGCCTGACCATATTTCTAAAGCAATGCAAACTTCTTAACAGCCATTTCCAGCACTTCATGTGTTTCTGGAAACTACAGCTGTGTTGCAAAGCCAAGTAAAAAATACAATTAATTAGTTCAAAATTCATCTACTGGAATCTTTTTGTCCTTTCCCAGGCCCACTAAAGTTGCCTGGACTGGACATGCGCATAGTTGTCAGCACAGCATTTATAAGCTGAAGGATTGCAAGCTGAAGGTCTCACAAAGCCTTTTCAGTCTGGATAACTGTTGGCATTACATATGCAGGGTTTGAAATGTGCATAATTTCCTGTTCTTTTGTTTAGGACCTCATCTGAAGCAACATCATCCACATCACTACAAGCCACCCCCAGAGAAATATTAGACTATTTCAGATGATTATACAAATAACTGAGGGAAAAAACTGAGCTCCCAAATGAGGGCTGGGTAACAGCACATCTGTTGGAGCAGTGAACCCAGTTTTCCAATGAAAGTTATCATCCTGTACGATCTGTATCTGCTTCTCTGTAGTTTAGCCATGAAGAATTATATTTGCACCACAACCAGGATGAATCATACAGCAAATATCATTTCAGTACCAGCACTATTCAACAAACTGAAGATTGCATCCAACTTAACACCTGTGAGAAAATTGGAAGAGTGTTCATTATAATGTTTTCATATTCAGTGTCTAAAGTAGGTTGAAACGGTGCAGTGTATACAGCTTTTTCTCTTACTGAATTCAATGTTACTATTTTCAAGGTCCTGTGATGTATACATACTTTTAAAGGAGGCCATGTTCTCATCAGTGGATTTAAATTATCTGTTTTACTTAAAGCCCTGCCTGTCACCAATTTAAGCCCTAGTGTATTTTGCTATTAAAGAATATCTCCATATGTCTGAAATAAGGACATAAGTAAAATAAATACCAGTAGCAGAAACCCTGAAGTGTCCAGTTTTTAGTAATTGTAGTGTCACCATGGAGGATGATGATGATACCAGATGTATTACTCATCTGGTCTAAAGTAGTAATGTTCTATCATGTAGATCTTCTATTAATATAGTTAATAGTTAAAGGATATACAGGGTAGAAATACCGTTGTAAAGAAACAAATGACATTTAATAGAATTGTTTAAAATTGATGGCGAGGTATGCAATTAATTGATAGGTTGTGGAAGAAGAAGTTTTAAAATCTCACAAATTTTTTATATATATTTCAAGGTATAATATTATCTTGAGTAGAAACACCTATTTTCTAGTTAAAAATCTGAATAGTTAACGTTTTAGAAACTGAAATTCTGAGGCACATTTATTATTCAAGTAGCTGTAGAGCTACTTTTTGGTTTTGAATTTTGATGCACATATTTCTTTTCCCTGTGGATCTTTAGAACAGAAGGATGGATATATTGGCTCTATTTTGCTGTTCTGCTTACAGAAAGAATTATGTGACAATATTCTGGCATCTGGAAAACATTGGCTTATAGTTTATTTGAATTCATTTTTCAAATTCAGACAGAAGGGTGCCCTTTTTAACCATAAGGGAATTCTTATTGCCTTATTGTGCAATATAAACTGTCTAGAATAATTTGTCACACAGAGACACATGTCTCAATAGTAAACAGAAACTGCTTGGATTTATTATTGAGAGGGTGGAAAATATCTGCCAATAAACATCTATACAAATACCCATAATCATCTCTTAATGTTCAAGATGTTCAAAGTGCTCCTGAATTCTTGGGCACCGTTTCCATTGCTCCTTGAATCATCACATGAGTCTAATGTACCTTAAAACTTGAGTCCAACTTGACAAAGTGGCCACTTTTTCTACCAGCAGATGCTACAGACTCACCTGTGCTTCATATTTTTCTGAGATATTCAGTGAGAGGAGCTCAGACATTAGTGGTAAATGTATTTTCCTTGTCTTGATGACAAACTGTTTTGTGAAAAAGCAAATATGAAGTAATACCTATCTGAAACCAAGGATCAGAGCTATGTTTATCATACTAAAATGTTCATGAAATATTCAGTTTGTCTCATACTGAAGTTGATAGCACTATTGTCACAGGTGGAGAAGGAAACTGAGTTAATTTCTGATCACTTGCTCATTACAATTTTTCTATATTTTTACTTTCAGTTTTAAAGGGCTCTTTTCCATTCTCTTTCTATTTTGCATGTTGTCCTTTTTGATATATGCTTAGTGACCAGGAATTTTTCCAGACATTTTGTATTGCTACATGGTTTTGGCCTTTAACAATATCTTAAAATATATAAAGGCTATGGTGCTTTCAATTCCTTCCTCTATTTTCCAAAATACATTAGCAAATTAGCAGATGAAGTCTTCTTCAAAAAATCTGTAGTATAGGGGTTTATTTTCAGTTTTGTCAGAATGCCAAAGTGTGAAAGATTTTTGTCAGGATGGAAATGTTTCATGTGCATGTTTTTCCAAAGAAAACAAAATTTGAATTGGACAGGTGTGCAGCACTGCTTTCACATTTGGATTGCACAGGGAGTAGATGAGTATAGAAGTGATTTTTGTGGTGTTGGCTGGATCAGCAGGATCAGGGAAAGTAATTACCTCAGGCTTCACTGAAGAATTCTGTCCAAACCTTTCAATCACAGCCCATTCTAGTTGTGCTGGCTCAAATCTACAGTGACTTGACTAATGTTAATGAAATTACATTTCATTCGTAGTGACACTGTAAAGTGTGGAACATAGGTATTGGTCTTTGTTACGATGATTCCAAATAATTGGAGATGAGCAGGAAGTTATGAGCCCTGGGTCGTCATACCCTCCTGCTTCTGAGACGACTGTTTGCTGATGCCATTCTCTCCAAATCATTTGTCTGTTCAAAGTAACAAGATACTTTTGAAGAATGAGAAGTTTTCTCTTCTGAAGTAGATTGATAAAAACCAAAAGTTGATGAAGTCAAAATGTATTGATCAAGTGTCTAATGTAGAGTCCACTAAGATATAAATTATTTTTTCCTTCTACAAATGATCTTATCAACTCACCTTTCAAGTCACCCTCCAAATCAAAAATGGAAAAATAGAAAGTTAACAAAGCTCATTCATGGATGTAAAATTCCCAGCTGTGAGTGTTTTCCTGATTATTTTTTAAAATTTAGCAGTACAAATTTTAAATTTTTAGTGCCTACTTCTAAAGCTTTGTTTGCTGAGCCATACAGGGTATTGTCCTAATTTACTAGACTAAGCCACATTAAACATTTAAGTCAGCAATAGAGTTGCAGTTTGCTACTTAATTCACTAGTTTAAGATTTATTTTCTCTAATGATGATGTGTAATTCAGAGTTAATATTGGGATAATATTAGAGATATTGGGATGTTTTAAGATACTCTGCACCTTTACACTAATGTATTATTTGGTTTGTATGATTATGATGGGTTTGTCAGTTGAATTCAGGATGCATTTTGTTTATCTTTATTTCTTAAAGGAGAAGTATAAGATTATGCTATTTTTGCTAACTGCTTTGTGAAGTGGATTTTTTTGTTTGTTGGTGATCTTTCTTTAATAAGAAAATGGTTTGTTCTTGTTACATCTTTTCTTTTGACCATTTTTGAGTTGTTATAGAGCAGAAGAAAGTAAGACAGGACTTCTGCTGTATCATCCGTGTATTCCAACTTGAATATTCATTAAGAATATAGCACACAGACAATAAATAAGAAGTCTGATTTTTTAAACACTGAACATCTTCAACTTAGTGGCTTCAAAAAGAGCTGAGGACATGGTGTGGCAATGCTGACATTGACATTGATATTTGGCATGGTCACACACGAAGTCATTGCTAATGTGAATGGGAATTTTACCATTGGTATTAGCAGAACTGTATAGAAACCTTAATACTGAGTCAATTTATTTCACAGTACTTTCATCTCCATGCTCCCATCTGGAGTCAGGGAGAGCTTCAAATAAGCAATCCTGATTCAGGAAGGTTGGCACAAAGGAAGCCTGTGGGATGGAAGTAAACCTGTGCAGTTAAGATTGAGCTTTAGTGATGTTTCAAATCAAGCATGGATGTCAAATTTTTCTTGAATACTGTCTTAAATCAGGTCCTTGTAAAACAAAGTGGGAGAACCAGACAGTTCTAAATTCTGTGTACAACACCATAAAAATTTTTATTTTTTGTTTGTGTATATGTAAATGTCATAGTGATATTGACTTATTTATTAATTCATTTTCTTATACTATGTGCCAAGTATGTTCCTACCCTTTTGATCACTACCTGTGAACATCAATTACTAAAAATAATGTTATGCAAACTTGTGCATTTTAACCAGGAATATTATACTAATAAGCTGTTGCATGTAGTTTTCAATAATAAAGAAAACCCTTTATTTAAAAAAATGTAAATGGATACCTGCAGATGTTGATGATTATATATGGGTTTGCATGCCAAAACTCATTGTTCAGTTGTGGGCATGAAATGTAACGACTGTATTACCTCTACTGATATATTAGTAAGGTACAATTTAAAAAGTAATTAACAGAGCTCTATATGTAAAATTTTTCCTTTTTACTTAATTATATTGTAGTAGAGGTAACAGAACGGCTTCTCTGTTACCCAAATTGGCTGTAGAAATTATGTTCCTATAACAGTCATTTAAAGTCAATATTTATTTATGTATGTAATACAAAAAGATTGGTCTTATGTGTTTGTCCTGTTATTTAGAGAAAAAAAATATACTTCTTGTAAAAACATTTTGTAAAAAAATGTAAATGTAAATAGAGTCTGATTTCTTTTACTCACTATTTTCATGTTTAGAATTTGTACATATTGTTTATGTAATAAACTATCCTACATCAAAATATTTCTATGTTATCTCCTCCATATAGAATTTAGAATTTTGTTTTTCTTGAGTTGAAGAGATAGAGCCATGTAAAAAAAATTAGTGTCATACCAAGTACCTTTGCTTCATCTAAATTTCATTGTGTATGAAGTCATACCATTTTATCCTCTCTTTACTACAGCATTTTGTTTTCTTTAGATAGTCATCAAAATAATCCACAAATAAATTTAAATATCATTTGAGTAATTTACATTGCAAACCAATACTGGAGGTAAAAAATAAGGCATAAGAGCTTGCCCTTTCTCTATTCTAACTGGATAGTTCACAGTGAAGATTTGTTCATGCTTTTGTTATGCTAACTTAAATTAATTAAGTTGCTGGATCTTTGCCAGCGGCCTCATCCTGCAAACCAAGGCTTTCATGATTGAAACCCATGGTGAGTTTACGTATGTACCAGATTTGAAGTGTTTTCTCTTTTAAAGTGACATATTTAAAGTATGGTTTAAATTCTGTATTTTTAAAAAATATAAATATATGTCAGTACAAATATTTAACTGTTTCAAATTGTCATAGATGCAATATTATTTTCAGGTGCACTGTCCTTAGTTTGGAGATGCACCTTTGGGTACCTCTTGACTTGCCTAAGAAACATTTTTTTTTGTTAACTTCATCAGAAACTCAAAAATTTTCTGGTATTTCTATCTCATTACAATAACTGCTTACAGTTCTGGTTTTTGTTTTCTTTTTACATAAATGAATGATATTTAGAAAAACCCCTATAGTTAAATTTCTCTGCAAGTTGGGCTATTTCTATAATATTTGCCATTGTGGCTCAGTAAACCCAGATAAGAATAATATATCACCTGAATAAGTGAAGGGGTAAGTTGTCAAAATAAATGGTTCAAGTGATCTATACACTGTAATTTGGAATAGCCATTCATTTTTTTTCTTTCCATATCTTCAAAGAAATGTTTCATTCAACATTGGATTAAAGGACACTGACTGGAATAAATAAAGCATATGAAATAAAGCAAATTTGCTATATATTGAATGGTATTCATCATTTTGGGGTTGGGTTTTGTGGCTTGTGCTTCTGTACAACCTGGCTTTTGTACACCTAAAACCAGAATACCCTCAAAAGATTCCATTTCTTAAAAGAATGAATACAATGAAAGCTTTTTCCAGTACAAAACCAACCAAACACACCCTCTATATTTTTGTTTTCTGATTACAGATATTGTATTGCCATTGTCTGAATCTATGCCAGCCTCCTTGAGGGAGGCCCTGGGCCAAAACAGTGGCTGTCAGCCCCTGGGTGTCGGTGCAGCACCTGGGAGGGTAAAGCAAGCACCGGGGAGAACAGTGAGAATGAAAGCTTTGAAACAGAGCCAATGTGCAGGGAGCGAATTGCTGTGCCAACTTTGCATTGTGCTTTATGTCCTCCTTACTGCTGCTCAAGGTGCTGCAGGAGCACAGATGAATATTTAATATATGCGTTGCTATGAGCCTTTACTGAGAGTGCTGTGTGGCACAGAGACTAAAGGATTTATTAATGCTTTCTGTACCCAGTTCCTTACCAGTGCTGGTGATTTATTCATGTTACTTCATAATAAACTGCGTTCGGCAGGTCTGTTTCTTCTCAGTGGAAGATCAGCTTTGGAAAGAGTTGGCTGTCATTTTTCAGGAGAGTTAGGCAAATGTGCTGCACACAAATATCTCTTTATATTTGTGTGCAAATCTATTTGCACAGCAAACAGAGCTTGCTTGTCTTTTACACAAACTGTCCAGTATTGATATGTGTGTAAGAGGTTCAAAATTGTCAGTGTTTGAGAGTAACTCTGGGTTTGCTGATTAGTAATGATTAGTCAACATTTTTATAATGTTTTTATATTTTATTTAGAAAATATTGCCAGATTTAAATAAATGGTTCAGACTGCACAGTGGCTAGTAGATGCAGACTGAGAAGCTAGAATTTCCATGCTGTCATTTTATGTAAGTGAAAGGTAGAGGAGGCACTGGGAACAGAAGAGCATTGGTGGGCTGAAAAGAATCTGCTCATCTGATGGATTAATTTCTTTGCCAACATCCAACTTCTAGTATTGATTCTGGTATTCATAGTTATCTGCAAATATTCAAATTAATACTTTAAATTTCGTTTCTGAGATGTGCTGCAATACTTGCTTGAAATATAAATGTTTTAGACTTTCAGTGAACATGTCTGCAAGCCAAGATCTGTTAGAATGTAACCATAAAACAGATTTTTACAAGAAAAAAAATAATCTGGTGAGTGCTAATTGTTCTCTCAGAGCACTTAGGGGCAACTGTTATTTTTGCTTGGTGTTTATTGAATCGTACTGTAGACAAAGAAGATCCATACACATTTTTCCCGTGCTTTGAGGGAAATATCTCATCACAAAGGATAGAATTTAATTGGTAAAAATGCTTCATGAATGGCTGTCACCAGAGGTTTACAGTAGATTTACACTAGTGAATGAACCCTGTATTTTTGTATTTGTCCAAAGATTGTGTTAGTTTCTCTTGTCTTTTAACCTAAACTTGAAGGGAGTTTTAGTTTTGGTTTATAATGGATCTCTGTTCATTACTTTTGTTGTAAAGGACTTGTCTCAGTTACTACTCTTAGTCATACATGACATGCAAAGCATGTTTCTGTTCACTGCTTATTGTTATAAAGATTTTGGTTTATGATACATTTCCAATAGAAAATAAATTCATTAAGATCATATATATTAATATATTTAGAGCAGATTTCAGTAAAATGTTCCTTGTCAGCAATGTAATATTTGGTTTTAGATATAAAGAGTATTTGCAACTATATCTCATTTTAGTTATTATGTATAGTTTTGCAGAATAGAAAATGTGTCTTTTTATCCAACAACCATGCTAGCCACAAGAAATTGTGGTGAGTACACAAAATTAAATATTAAATTGGTAGATATCACTCATATTTGTGTTGATAAATCCTATTAAGACAATAATTAACATTCAGGCAAACTAAATATGTCACGCTGAGTACAACTGATCCCAGTTCATCTGCAAAACTTTAATAAAATCCTATGGCGATCCCACATTTATTTTGTAGGTAATTTTGTAATATTTGTAAGTAAATTTGTAAAATACGTGGAACCAATAACAATTTTTATTTCAAAATTTTATATACAGTTGTTGGGAAGCTATGAGTTGAACAATATAATCAGTGTTCTCATTAGCTCCAGACTTTATCTAAGAGACTTGTTGTCTTAGCTAACCTCGAAATCTCTAGGACATCTCTGTCACAGATGATGGGTTGCTCAAAGCCTTGTCCTTTCATGTTTTGGAGATAATGAAGAATGGGGATTCTGCATCCTCTCTTATTAATCACTTGTGAAACAACAGTAGGGCAAACAGTCGCATCTTAAATATCAAGCAAATTGTATGGGAAAAGAAACACATGGCATAAACAACTTCAATTGTGTTATGGGCCTGCCAAATTATGAAGAAATTTAAACATTTTCTTTTGAAGCAAAAGTTTTTATGTTCTTTTATTCTTAGTAGGTTTGTAATTAAACCCTTCCTACACTGCTCCTGGGAATGCAAAGCTAACAGAAAATGAAAGTTGCAACTTCTCAATATATTTTTATTTTTTCAGACACTAGTTACCTCTCAAATCCTGAGAAATAAGAACTTGATCAGCCATATTTCTAGAGAATTTGTACTGGTTGCTTAAATTGCAAAACTGAATGCATTAGGATTCATGTGATATTTGACCATGTTATTCCATTAACTGTTCAGTACTAAACTGACAATGGCAATGGCCTGTTTGTGTTGCCTCTGTCATATGCCATATGTTTGTCTGAGGGACTGCAGCTACCAAAGTTGTTAGTACTCCTTGGTCAGGCAGCACATTAGCCTTAGTAGGGTATGAGCTCCTGAGGAGACCACCAAGGGCTCTGCACAGCTCAGCTGAGGTGAGCTGAGCTTGCTGTGGCTGTGGCAGAGTGTGCTGGGCACCCAGTTTTCTCTGCTTGTGCCACGGGTGTCCCCAAACTTGGGGATGTCAGGGAGACGGGGGATGGCTGTCTGGGAGCGGAAAGAAAGGAGTGCCTTCAGTGAAAATGGTGTGGAAAGGCCACTTGTCCTGCAGAGCTATGGGGTGAGAAGGGAAGAAAGGTTCAGCACAGAGGTGCCACCGACCCAAGGTGGGAGAGGTGTAATGACTGCGCAAGCACAGCCTTGACAAATGGAGCAAACAGGCTGTAGAAGCCGTGCTGGTCACAGGGACAGGCCCCTGCTGTTGAAGCAGACTGTGGCCACAGCAAGCACAGAGAGGAGCCCCTCACTCCCCAGTACACTTGTTCTGAAGACACTCAGCGGAGGGAGGGTGGACACTGTGTAAAGAAGACTTGCACAGATCCCAACACGGTGGAATCCATGCAGACCTTCTGCCACTGAACTTTGGTTTGTGGGATTTATTGAAATATCTCTGTTTGCAATTAGCCCAGACACCTGCAGATACACAGCTGAAATTCTGGGACCTCAGTGCAGAGTATCACCATGGCTGGGGTACTAACTGGGTCTAAAATAAAAGGAAGACAGGTGTGAATTTTGGTCTCCCTGCACATCTCTGCTGGGCATCTGGGCTGCTCGAGGTGTAGTCAGGCTGCCCACAAATACAGTAATTGTGCCAATGACATGGGGCAGCACTCTGTAAAGAACAAAGAAAGCTGCTTCTGGTCTCTGTCAGGCTGCTATCATTATCCTAGTAAACTCTCCCATGGTAGGAGAACACTTAGCTTTCCCTTAACAGATCCATAGCTTGAGAAAAGATAATTTCTTAAGGCACTGTGGGAAGAAACCTGTCCTAAAAATGACTTAAAGGGGAACAAGAAATATTTGAATGAGGTAAAGAGTGAAAAAAAAAGTAAATATAATTCAAAGAACCTTCTTTTTCTTTTACATGTTACCTAGACATCAGAAAATTATGGAAATGTATAAAGAATGAAGTGACTAAGTCAGAAATTTGGAGAGAACATTTCTGCAAATTCTATAGTGTCAATATGTGAAATATTTTTCTCATGTCTCATGGGAATAAAGAAAACCAAACACCTGTACAATGTTTGGAAGTCTTTAGTTGCAGCATTTCAGTAAGCCTGGACATTTTGGAATATTGCAGTTATTAATTGACATTGTATTACTATTAACACATTTTAATGCTGTTAAGAAATATATGCATGGCTTAGCTGAGTGATGACTAACATCAGCTCGGCAAGGCCAGCTTCACTGTCAGTTTAGTAATGACTGCTGCTTTGGTGTTTCCATGTTCTTTAGCCAGATGAGCAGAAAGAATGGCAAAAATGCATATGCAGAAGGCATGAAAGGTCTCATTTCATAATTTCAGGCCATTATTGCCAGATAAGGCCAAGCTTCTTCCAATTGCTTTTAATCTCCTTCTCTGACTGTGATTTAGTTAGGGGTTTCTGTGTCTGGAATCCTATTAGTGCTGAGTTTGTTGAAGGCACACGCCTTCCCTGTGGCACTGAGGTAGACTTCGCACTAAACAAGGCGACTCCTGTGTCCCCAGGGCTACTGAGCGCTGTCCGTAACCACTCCATCTGGTTCCAGGGATCATCTCTTGTAAAGTCTCTTTACAAATCACAGTCACCTCTGCCCTTAGATACATTTTAAATTTAATAGTAGCACTGCCAGATTTGAAACCAACAAACCAAACCTGCTTATCATTGTTGACTTTGAAAGCAGATCCTAGGTTATGTGAAACACTTACTCTTTATTTGGTGATTTTTCTAATTCTTTCTTTTTGAGGGACAATCCTTCTGACTTTTCCTTTACACACCCTGGATGTTGACAACTTCTGTTGTCTGAGCCTTTCTCTGCTGTGTTCTGCCTTGCCCCTAAGAGCCATAATTCTGCCATTGGAAGTCCACTCCTCTAAAAAACATTTTTCTGGGTTCCCTGTTTCTTTAAGGAGCTTGCTTTTGCTTTTTGTTTACAGCTGTTCCCCTGTTTTTTATTGGATACCTTGAATTTTGCCTGAGTTGGACAGTGATGCTTCTTCATTACTCATTTAAGACAAAATACAGTTAGTAGCTACAAGAGGTTTTTCAAAATTTCAATTACAAAATATGCTGTCATGTATACTTCAGTCTCAAAATTTCCAGTTTCCTGTTTATATGTCTGCTCAACAAATTTTTAGTTCTAGAGTTAAAGAAAGGAAAAAAACATCTTCACAGCAGCTATTCAGTATGTCACAAAAAGATTGATTTGATATTATACTATCCCCAACAGGTTTCCCTGAAAATGTTTCTAAAGGATGACTTTGTCTATGGCACTGCACTGCATGTGTATAGGTTCATTTCACTGTAAGCCTGGACTTTTTCAAGAGTATATTTCAGGAAATATTTCAGGAACTCAACCGGAGGTTTTGCTAAAGCAAAAGATTATAACTAAAGACATTTATCTTCTTTTCAACCTCTTACCCCTAATGATGGAAGAGTTTGAATCCTTTTATTCTATGGTACTTTTAATTGTCTTTAATAAAATAATCACTGGAATAACCAAACTCATATATGCATTAAAACATCCTAGACTTTTTTAAAGAGAAAAAAAAATATGGTTTCATTTTCTTTGTTTTTTGGGTTTTTTTCTTTTAGTTTAATTTACATTCTGGTTTCTTGACAATCAAAATTTATGTTTTTGAGCTTTTTTTCCCACCCTGTAAACAGAAAGGTTATAATTTTACAACAGTAATAGAAATGGAGGGAGAGAAGTTGGAAGAGAAGAATGTGAAATTCTCATGAAGTTAAGAATTTAAAGGATTAGGTTGAATGAGGAACACCAAGTAACACCACTTTTGTGAGGAGATTATAAGATTTGTCAGTGGCAGTGGTGATGAGCCTGACAATGGGACCCATCTGTTGACATGACTTGACATTGTGGGATGCATGTTTGCTCTGAGGAACCCAAATCCTTGGTGAGACTGAAATATTGCCAAGAGTGCTCCAACCCTCTGGACACTCCTCCATGCTTATGTTCCATGTGGGTGTTAATAACACTACTGGGAATGAATTTACACAGATTAAATGCTACTGTAAGGATCTGGAATGGGGAGGTGAAGAGGTCAGGAGCTCAGGTGGCTTTTTTGTTAATTCTGCTGATCAAAGGTCAAGGCTTAGGGACAGATGTGACATGGAGAGAAATATGTCAGTGAACAGATGGTGCTGCCAGCAGAATGTCATCTGCCTTGACCATGGAATAATGTTCCGTAAACCCTATGGCACAAAGAAGAACTGCACCTCTCTCACATCAATTTACTGATTTATTGAGACAGGTTCACAAAACCCAGCAGACTGCTATGAACTTCTCTGCCCTTAAAAAAAGTCTAAATATTGGCAAAAAAAGATTTGCCATAAGGTCAGAAAAGGGACAAAAAAGAGAATGGTGGATTGGTTAACAAATATATTCAGTACTGTAGGCATTGACTAGGAGGAAGCAAAGGCTTTATTACATGGACAACATTTTGCTGTAAATGACATTTGGTTGATTAAGAGCTTCTTGGATGATTGACATGTGTCACAGCACTAATAATTGAAGGGCATAATTTGCTCAGAAAAGGCAAGCAGAAGACAAATGCAGAAGCAGGATGATGAATATCTAATGGACTCAAATTTAAGTATTTGGAAAGTATTTTGTATTAGTGAAGAAAATAAAGCACTAGAGAACCTGGTATCTGGCCTGAAGAGATTCTATGTGGTTTCCAGGGCTTAAGAGGCACTGACATAAACTTCAGCCCTAAGCATTATTCATTTTGCTTTCAGGAATGTTAAAAACTCTTAGCCAGGATTAAATACATGAGGACCAGGCTTGTACTTAATTCCTGAAAGGAAAATACTTGTTTTTAGGAGAGATGGATATCTTGGTAGGTGCAGCACAAGTGAAATGGGACAGTGAGAAAGTCCCCAAGAAGTGCCACCAGATAATTTGAGCTCATTTCATTTGCCATTCTGTTACTGTTTCCCTAATATTCATGTAGTGGTTCCTATGTGTCATCATGCCACAAAGATGAAACTACTCTTTTATTACATTAATCATCTCTATTTTTTATTTAACCTTATTGCACTGACTTTCATTTGACATTCGGGTTCAGTTTTCCCTGTAAAGCAGCGAAATTATCAGTTGCACACACTTTTTGTCATTATTACACACACACTTTCTATGTCCTATCCATGACACATAGTTCTTCATTCAATTATTGTGCTGCACATTTAAAAGTTTAAGAATCTATCTCACTGTTTGAACTTATTGTCCTTGAAGAGCATTCCTAGAGCTGTTCCAGTTCCCAGCTGAAGCCTGAGTGTCTCCATTACCTATCGTGTCTGGTGCACCCAGGCAGGGGAGCAGCACTTTTCAGTCCAGTATTCAAGCAAATCACTGTGTCTACTTCAATTAGGAAAAAAGTGAATGCAGCTTAATATCCTACCTGAAAGGAGCTTTCCCATTTCTTCGTCTCATAAATGCTTGTATATCTTTTCTGCAAAATTTTAGTGCATCCTTCAAGAAACTGCAAAGTTCTTCTCATTGGTTCCCAAATGACTTGAAGGGGAAATGGCAGGATGGAAAACATTGCCAAATTTGAAGTGATAACAATTATTTAGTGGAAAATGATGATAGACAACTTCATATTGAATATAACATGCGCAGGACTGGAACGCAATGTAAAACAAATTCTGAAAATTGAAATTTTTAAGATGAATAGCAAAGGCTTTAGAACTGGTATGGGGAAAAAGTATAGATCTAATATATTTCCAGACTGGATGAAAGTAACTGCAGAATTAGCCCTTCTTTAATTATTAAAATCAATGGTTCTCCTCAATTTTCCATTATTTATTACTTTTTGAAACAAGCTGCTAAATAAAAAATTACTGACTTCCAACATGAGTTGCTTATATTTTTGTTCTATTTAGAACTTGAATTCCTACCTCTGGATATACTCTTATACGTCTTGAAAAATATGTGAAACAATATATAATTGTAACAATACTGTTACTAATGCAAGATTGCTTCTGATTGCTTTTATAAAGAATCTTATTTTTAAGAGGACTGCTGTTAAAATTGAAAAGGGCTAATAGGATCACATTACTTTTAAGAGCAGTTCCTTTGACTTCAGTGAATATAAAGTACTCATGTAAAACTGCTACGTAGTATGAAATTGAGATCTTGAGAAGAACCTGTCATCTGTATGGTAGCTTTTTTTAAATTATTTTTTTGTCTGCATCATTATTGCGCTGGTGTAACACAAGTGCAAGTGTACAGGACTTAGAGGCTTCTTCAGTGTTTTTCATTAGATTCAAATATAATTTTAACATATATAAATATCTAGGCATATTTCTTATGTCCATGAGTAATCCTAATAGTAAATTAATAAATCCTAGCCTTAGTCAACTCTGAGTTTCATCATACTTTTCCAGGAATGTTATCTAACCTGGTCATGGCATATTTTCACTTGTTTTGAAGCAAAGTTATGACAGAGATGAAAGGTACCAGATGTATTTTAAAAACGGTTTATCACCTCAGAAGGTAAAGCTGACATTGCCAGAGGTCATATATTATTTTTATTTGTTTTAGGTAAAAAATGCTTTAAAATTTTTAGTAAATTCAGTAAAGCTTTGGAAAAAAAAAAGTTAGACTGCTTTCATTTTGATATCTTTTAATAGACAAATACAGTAGAAGAGGAAAAAGTATTGGTTAATAGAAAAAAAGCCATGTAAAAAGTCAAAGATCTGGAAAGGTGTATACACACTGTATGTTTGCAGTTATTCATCACCTAGAAATATTGCCACTTGAGTAAAGGTCAGTATTGACTAGAAGTTTCCACCATTACTAAATAATTCTCCATGCTTCATCATTTTTGTGCAGTATATTTCTGTCAGGTCTGTACATGACATTTGCCTTAATGCCGTTTAGTGTATGGAAAAAGCAACGACCACCTGGCTATGCATTGCTGTGTCTTTTAGGGTACCCTGACAGAAATGGATGTAGTCAAAGGATGGAGTCCAGTACAGCCTTACTGCAGAGGATTAAACAGAAATGCTGCCAGAACCCTGTCCTGTCAGCAGGCAAAACTAACCTCTTTCTGAGGGCTAGAGACAGAGAAATTTGGGTTGCATTCAAAGCATCAAATTTGCTGTATACTGTGGCAAATAAATCACTAAATTTTGCTCTTTCCTGATTTTTGCCCTACTGAAATACAGATAACAGCAATTTCTTGGTTATTATTTAGGTAATTGTCTCAGGTTAGAGACAAATTTCCTAGTTGGAAAGCACTCTGAATAAACGCCTCCCCCAAAAGAAAGGTTTCTGACACCCCCTCCCCCACCACAACAGAATTTCTTGGATGAGAGTGGAAAAAATTATTTACTTAACAAAACACTCAGGATGCCCTGTATGTCACAAGGGAAGGGGAAAGGGGAAAAGGAATTATTAAACTTGAGTAAACAGCTGACAAACTTTAGTGTCCTTTTCCTCAGGTGTAGCTTCCCCGGGGGGGGGCAGGTGGCTGGAGTTGCTCCGGTGGCTCCCTGGAGGATCCTTGTCTACTGTTCTCGGGGCTTCTTGGGCTCTCGGGCTTGAAAGCAAGTCGAGGAAAACAAAAGTCCAGAAAAGGAGACGATGAAGAAGCAATCTCAGGGAAAAAAAGCAAACTAGCAGCAGCAACAGCAGCAGCAGTGACAGCAAGAGTGTCCCTTCCTCCCTCTCGCTCCTTGGCTGAGAAGCCTGGGGGAGAGTTTCAAAACAACTGTGCCCTGCAGAGCTGCTCCCAACTGCTGGGTGCAGTTA
>VZTX01029063.1:0-125781 GCA_013400915.1 Pardalotus punctatus | reverse complement strand
TGCCCGCGCTGCCCGGAGCCTCCCCACCGCGGGCGCCGGTGGGAAGGAGCTGCGCCCGGCCCGCTGCCCCGCGGAGCCGCGTCAGTCCGGAAGCGAGGGACACGTCGTGAAGAAAGTGCAATTATTTTTCTTATTGTTTTCTGCCGATAGCTGCTTCCTCCTCCTCTGACCAGGGATTCATCAGCAAGCGGTTAAGGGTGAATGTGAGCTCGACCGCCCGACCTCGGAGCGCTCCCGTCCTTGCCAGTGTTCAGTGATGTCTCCTGGGTTGGAACTGTCATGCCGGCAAGAGCACAAAGTCATCGTTCACGTCGACCATTGGCACATAGAACGAGGGCACCTCGTTCACGCAGAGGGATTTGTGCCCCGCGGGGTCCAGCTCCTGCACCTTCAGCTGCCACTCCATCCTCTGCACCGCGTTCAGGGCAGCTGCCTCGTGTTGCTGTCGCATGAGCAGGCATGTCTGGATTGGGAAACAACAACGGGACACGAGGGCTGAGCGGAGGCAAAGGCAGGGGACGCGCAGCCACCGTGGGCACAGTATCCAATGCAGCGAGGGGTGCCAAACACAGGACCCCAAACATGGGACACCTGGATTTGGAATGCCTTGCTGGGCCCAGCTCCAGCAGGAGCCGAGGCAAGTCCGACAGTTTGGGTTTGAAAGGCTTGTCAGCACTCCAGGGCATCCACTCCCACGCAACACTGCCCTGACAATCTCGGGACACCCACTCTGTGCTGGAAACCACTAAAGCAGCTCCCAGGCTCCCACAGCTCTCACCTTCATCCGGTCGTACTTGTCATCCACGTCCTGCAGCCAGGAAATGAACTGTCGTGCGTTGAAACGGTCTCTGACTGATTTGTTTTCGTCTCCCTAAGGACAGGACAGCAAAGGGAGGACACAAGGGATTAGTTTTGTACTTGAGGCAGTTACAGGTCTCACAGGCCATATTCAAGCCCCTCCTGGGGCACAATCCTCAGAAATGTGGTGCCAGCAGGGAGGGAGGGTGGAGCATGCTGCTGCCAGCTGCTCCTGCAGCCCCTTCCAGGGATTCAGCCTCCGATGGGGATGCACCCACGTGCACATACTCCCTGTTTCTCCTTGCTTTGCAGGGTATCTGTCCTGGTATCAGCTATCTATCCAGGGTATCAGCTCCTCACTGCACCTGCACCTCTCTGACTCCTTCAACTCATGCCAAGATCGCAGCAGCACGGACACTTGGCTGGGAAATGCCAACGGATAAATCAGAGCTCCTGGATCAATACGCAGGTTGCTAATAAATCCCAGGATCCTGTCCCTGCCCAGGATCCCTCCTGCAATGCAGCAGTGTAATGATTCTCTTCCCTTCCTTCCACAGGAAAAGACTCCCCAGAGTGCAGTAAAGGAAACCTTTCCAGCGTGCAGATGATGCTGACCAAGAAGGATGGAGGGTCCCACAACTCACTGACAAAGCTGAGCCATCTCTGCTTCTAACAGACATGAGCTCCCCATATCCCTCATTCCTGGATCTATTTCCTTCCCCAGCACACATGTGGGAACTGAGGCAGATTAGACAAATGATGTTCAAAGTCATAGAACGGTTTGGGCTGGAAAAGACCTTATCTCGTTCCACCCCCTGCCATGGGCAGGGACACCTTCCACTGTCCCAGGCTGCTCCAAGCCCTGTCCAACCTGGCCTTGGACACTTCCAGGGATCCAGGGGCAGCCACAGCTTTTCTGGGCACCCTGGGCCAGGGCCTGCCCACCCGCACAGGGAAGGATTTCTTCCCAATATCCCATCTAACCCTGCCCTCTGAGGGGAGTGACATCCTGCATCTGTGTGCCACAGGGGGTGACCCGAGCAAGAAGAGCCTTAGTAATTCCTGCCTTCATCCCTCCCTCCATCCTTCCAGAAAAGCCCATCTCCCTCAGGATCTTGCAGAGCCCCTGAGACAATTCCTCCCCACTGAGCCAGGCACTGACCTGATTTTCCAGAGGCATGTTGTACACCTCGGAGTCCAGCAGCATGGTGCAGGCGCTGAAGGGCACGGCCTGGTTGGCAATGGTCCTCGCTGCCCGGCAGTGCACCCTCAGGATCTCCTGCTCGCAGGAGACGATGAGCTTCTCCTGGGGAAGAGCAGAGCAGTGAGTGTGGCAGCCTCGGCCCCTCCAGCAGAGGAAATTCGGGGCCCGCTCCCCAGCTGGAGTGTCCCCTTACCCGCTCTATGCTGTGCTGCAGCCGCAGCTTCCCCCGCACGGCCTCCTGCTGCTTGAAGAGCTCCTTGAGCGGCTCCGCGAGCGACGGCGGCGGCGCGATCTGCGGGCACAGGCAGGGGGTGAGAGCAGGACCTCTGTGGGGCACAGCCCAGGGGCTGCCTGCCCCCGAAATGTGCGTCAGGCACAGAGAGAGCAGGGACATCCCACGGGATGCCTATGGCGACCTTGTCCTGCCAGTGCTCAGGCTTCAGGGAGGGTGAGAACTTGGCAAGAGGTGCCCGGTGCTGGGAGCAGAGCTCAGCTGGCACAGCCAGAGCCTGAACCGCCCTCATGCTGCAGGGCAGGGTGTGCCACAAGGAATGGAGCCTGGTCACACTAACCCTTCTTCTCCAACCTGGTTCCACGATTTAACACCTGCAGCACCAAGTTTATTGATGCATTTGTATTAGGGAGGCTGTTTCTGAAGCACAGCAGTGAAATGCTGATCCCAGTGCCAAGTCAGAGCAGAGCTCAGGAAAATGATGGCAGGAGTTAAGAGCCATCTTTTTCCCATGTTCTAGGATCATTATCCTGTTACTAGACTGCCGCAAGAGCAGTTTTACCTTCCAGCCTCAAATCCAGTGGATTCTTACAAACTTTGCTCTAAAGCCTGACCAAATCTCAAATCCCTCAGCACAGCCCAAGGTCTTCTCTGTAAAAATGCAGCATCTCAGGGGCTGCATTTACCACACAGCCAGGCACTTACCCAGGCTCAGGTCTGGTGTCATATTCTAAGGGCAGGTTGGGGCACATCAGCATTGTAAAGGTGGTCCCAGGGCATGAGGGACAACTTGGATGTGTCTGGAACAATGAAGGAGGGGACAGTTCCTGAGGCTAAAGAGAGAATGTGACTCACCACTGGAATATGGAGCTTGCTTAGGGGTTTGCCATCCAACAGGTAGGAGCCTGTGTAGGTGACATACTCAGCATAGCACTGCGGAGCTTGGGGAGTAATATAGCACAGGATTTTCCGCTTCTCCTCAATCTTTTTCCTGATCTGGAGGTACTCGAAGTAGGGGTTGGACCTGTCACTGTGGTAAGGTTCGATGTCATCCAGTTTGATCGCATCGACGATAGCTGCCAGGGTCTGCTGGATCATCTCCCTCGTCTGCTGGGTGGACGTGTTGATCTGCTGCTGCAGCTGCTGGTTGGAGCGCTGGAAGCGGCGCTTCCGCGGGTGCTGGGCCTGGGAATCGTCCTCCTCCGTGATGCGGCCTTTGGCACGCGTGACGGGCGCAGACACAGGAGGAAATTCCTTCTCGGATGCGGCGGCGTTCTGCTTGTTTTGGTTGGCGAGCATCTGAGCCCGGTTCCTGGTAATCCGCTGAGGAATCTCTTCTATTTTGGGTGGTTTGGGAGCTTCTGCTACTGGTTTTTGAACTGGTTCAGCGATTTCTGCTTGAGCATTGCTGGGAGGTGCCTCCGCCTGGGGTGGCGGGGCCTGGCTGCCGCTGCGGGCCACAGCACCATCCTGCGGAACGCCGCCCTCGGAGCCGGCCACGGGCACAGGACAGGGCTGGGAGCTGCCCTCTGCCACCCCACCAGCAGATGACAGCTCCTCGTGCACAGCCTCCACCTCTTTGCCCTCCGCCTGCGCGGACTCGGACGGGGTCTGCTGGAAAACCTGCGCTTCCGAGTCTTCCGCTGCCTTCTCCTCAGTTGCGTTCAGCGCTTCTGAGGAGGTTTCTGGCGCGGCCACTTCTGGTTTCTGCTCCTCTGCTGGTGGCTCTGTGTCCGTGGGCTGGGCGGCCGTTGCCTGGCTGGCCGGTGGCTCCTCCGGCTCTGCGGACGCTATGACGGACGCGCCGGCTTTGACGATGCCAGCACTTGGTTCCGAAGCTGCTGCTGGGCTTTCCTCCACCGCTTCCGCCTCGGTCATCTCCGTCTCCGCAACGTCCTTGGGCTGGAGTGGCAGCTCTGGGAGCGAGAAGGGGCCAAGGTCCAAGTCATCCTCGGTGTTGGTGAAGGGGTCGGGCCACGTCACCGCCTCCTCCGCATTCGCAGGTGCTGCATTGCTGTTTTCCAAATAGTTGTTTTCTGGTGCGGTGACAGCTTCGGCCTGAGGTTCCGCTGGCATACACGGGGGCTCCGGAGGGATCTCCGGTGCTTCTTCTGGAAGAGGCTTGCAGTTGTTGAAGAAGGTGTCTAACCTAGTAGGGGACATGTACGGAGCTTGCTCTTCGGCATTTGCAATTTCTCCTGGAACTGCTTCCTCAGCATCCTCCTTGACTTCCTCCAGCCTCGGTTCAGACACTGACAGAGGGTAAGAGATGGGAGAAACGGGGTAGGAAGTCTCTGTGGGAATGAAGGCTACCGGCGCAGGATGAATCGGCTCTAGGGAACAGAGTGGAGGTTTAGGGGACTCGGAAAACCTCTGGGGAGATTTCATCAGAAGCTCTGAGCCCATGGACCAGGTGACAGAGTGCTCTGCGGGGTTACCCATTAGGCTGGGAGGAATGGCGGTGTCTGGGTTTCGGGAGGGAGGGTTATCCCAGTCTATGTTGTTTTGTTCTGGCATTCCCGAACTGAAATGGTTTTCCTCGATGGGTGGTAGGTAGGTTGATTCTGGTGGCATGATGGAGGCAGTGGCTTGCTGCTCCTCCGTGGTATCCAAGGGCATGCCGAGGTCAGGGGGAAGAGCACTTTCCACGGAAGGAGCCAGCAACTCATCTCTGTGCGAAGGGGAGGATTTTGCTTGTAAACCAGAAAAGACACTTTCAGGTGACTGGGCGACCCCACTGACAGCTCCTGGTGCGCAGTGCAAAGCTTCCACTTTGGGTGAGGAAACTCCATAATCCGGGGAGTAATACCCAGGAGACAAACACTGGAACTTTTCAGCAGGAACAGAGGGAAGGGGAACTTTCTCCTCCATTAAATGCTGCACTGGAGAGTCATAATTCGATGTTGCTGGGACACTTTGCTGTCTGAAAAACTTATCTCCGACACTGAATTCCTCTTCGGGCGCCCTCCTGATATCCACTGAGATGGAACGGTAGAGGTTCGAGGAGGGTATGGTGCGAGTCGGGGTCTGACTGGGGTTCTCGGGGAGCCCGCTGGAAACATTGGTGTATCTGTCGAAGAAGGAAGGAGAGCAGGCGTTCATGGACATGGTGGAGATGGGCAGCGAGTGCTGCGAGTCCGCGCACTCGAACATCAGGTCCGTGTAGTCCTCGTTGCTGCACGACGGAGTCCTGGGTGTCTGCATCACCTCCTCGTAGCTTGGGCAGGACACAACGGATGCCGGGGTCGGAACGCCCGTGGGCCGGTTCTGATCCGGCCTGGGAGATGCCGGGAGGATCTCCTTCAGCTGAGGACCTGTGATCCAGTCCTTGGAGTCTGTCCCCACGGCAGGCTGTGCCTTGTTTTCCGGTGACAGAATAGGAGTCAGGGGACCCAGCTCTTTGAGTTTCTTGTCCTTCAGCTGCGTGTCCAGCGTTAGAGGTTTCTTTGTTGGCAGATCCAGGCTCCTCTTGCGCACATCTTCCGAGCTTTTAAGTTTGTCCTTTAACTTGGGGTCTCCGGACCTGTGCCGCATTTTCTCCATTTGCTTCATTCTCTCTTTGTGCCTTTTGTGGCGTTCCTCGATCTCCAGGTCTTTCTGGCTCAGCATCCTCTCGAAGCTGGTCATCATCAAATCACCGTCTCCCAGAAGTTTCTCCCTTGGCCTGGCATCTTTCTTGCCGCTGTCTTTGGAAAGGGTTATTTTTTCATTCCCGTTGCTTATTTTTATGGACTCTGATTTGTCTTTGTCTTGATTCTCCTTGAGTTTCTCCTTCAGTTTGGTTTCACCAAATTTGAGGTTGTCTTCCTTGGATTTATCTTTAAAGGTGGTAACTTGAGGGCCGTCCTTATCTTTGAGTGTTGACTTTGGCTCATCTTTGTGATGTTTAAAGAAACCATCTGTGTGTTTGTCCCTATGCTTTTCCTTTTCCTCCTTCCATTTTTCCTTGTGTTTATCCCGCTTCTTTTTCTCTTTAGCTGTGCTGATGGTGCTGGAACCGTAAGTCTTCTCTTTTTCCGCCTTCTTTGACAGCTCTCTTTCAGAATCATTTTTATCCTTCTTCTCAGAAAATAAGTAATCAATGCTCTTCTCTGCTTCTTCATCAGCCTCTGCCTTCATGTTGTAGGAAGAGCCAAAAGCCTCCCCATCCACAGAGAAATCCTTTTCGTAATGAGTGGAATCCTTCCGGCTGCTGGAGTCTTTGAATTCTTCTGATTTTTCCTTTTTCTCTGTCTTCTCCTTCTTTGCTTTTTCCTTCTCGTGACTTTTCTTTGAGGAAGATGAGGAATGTCGGTGCCTTTCCTTCTCCTTGAGTTTGTCCTGCAGGCAAGGTAAAGGGAGAGAGTCCTTAAACTTTTCTTCAGCGGCATCAGTCAGGGAGAGGTTAGAAGACTCGAAGAGGCTGGTGAGTCCTGGCTCTTGCCCTCTGTCTGTGAAGCTGTCAGAGGAGATCTCGCTGATTTTGTCATTGGAGTCGTCCCTGTAGTCATTCAGAGCCTCCTCCTCCAGTTTCTCCAGCAGGCTCTTCTCCGACTCCCCTCCTTTTGAAGACTTCTTCTCTTTGGAATGCTCCTTGTCCGGCTTCTCCTTATGTTTGCTTTTCACCTTATCATCACTGGTGTGTTTCTTCTCAACCTTTTCTGGGAGCTTTTGCTTGTTTTTCTTCTCCTGAGTGGAATCTGTGGACATTCTGTCCTTCCTATCCTTGTACTTCTCACTGGAGTCTTTATCTTTCTTCTCTTTGTGTTTCTCAAAGGAACTCTTCTCCTTCTTCTCCTTTCCCCCTTCCGATGTTCCTTTGTCCTTTTTCTTCTCCTTGGACTCCTTATCCTTCTGTTTCTCTGAGTGCTGCCGGTCAGAGGAGTACTTGCGGTGTTTGTCAGGGTACAGCTCCTTCTCGGCCGCCACGCCATCATCCTTGTCCTGCAGACTGTCCAGGCGATGCATCTCGCTCCCGGCCGAGTCGCCGACCTTGAACCCACTCAGGCTGTAATCGTCCCTCTCGTCCTCGCTCTCATCCGTGAAGATGTCAGCGATGCTGTACCAGCTCTTTTCCTTGCCCTTCTTCTCATCCTTCTTCTCGGAGAAATCGTCTCGGTCTGTGGAAAAGCTTTTCTCTTTCTTCTCCTTCACCTGGTCGAAAGAACTCTTTCTCTCCTTGTCTTTGCTGTGAAGATCTTTGTACTTCTCCTTAGTTTCTTTCTTCTCTTTGAAACTCTTCTCTAGTTCTTTGTCCTTCAGGATTTTCTCTGGAGCGACTTTTTCATTTTTCTCCTTGTCGCCTTCTTTGGATTTTTCCTTGTATTTTTCTGGCTTCACCTTTTCTTTTTTTTCTTTATCAGGAGCATCTTTCTTCTCCTTTTCCTTCCCGGAATGGTGCCTCTCCCAACTCTCCAGGGCTTTCCCACTGAACTCAGGGTCAGACTTATCCTTGAAGAATGTTTCACAGCCGTACTCCTTGAAGTCATCTCGATAGGGCTCCTCCTGCTTCGTCTTGGGATCTTTTCGTTCTTTAGAGCCGTCAGAGGAATCTTTTCTGTCTTTGTTGGTTTCCCCTGTGTCTTTTTCTTTCCTCTCCTTGCCAGTCTCCACAGAATCCTTCCTTTTCTTATCCTTTTCAGGCAAATAACTTGGAGTAACTTTGTGTCTGTCTGTTTGGTCCTTTTTCTTCTCGGAGCTTTTCTCCACATAGTCCCTCTCCTTCTTCTTTAAGAAAGGGTCCTTTTCATTCCGCTTCTCGTTGTATTCCTTCTTCTCTTTCATTTTATTTTCCTTTTTCTTGTCTTTAATTTCCTCTTTCACGGGCTCTATGATTAGTTTTGCCACGGTGTCATTTTTAATATCCCTGAAATCTGTTATTGGAGAATCCCAGCTGTCCTCGCCCTTGAAATCGAAGGATGAATCAGATGACAAGTCTGAAAACCACCTTTCCTGCTGATCATCCGAAAGGCTGAACTTTGTGTCCTCGCTTTCAGCAAATTGGGTTTTGTTATTAAACTCATCAAACCCAGACTCCTCCCTGTAAAGTTTTTCTTTTTTGCATTTTTCCTTCTCCTCCTTGAAGGATTTTTCTTTTTCTAGTTTTGAAACCTTCTCCTCCTTCAGCTCATTCTTCTTCTCAGATTTGGACTGCTTGTCCTTTGACTTCTTCTTTCTCTCCTCCTTATGTATTCTTGGCTTCTCCTCCTTGGGAGATTTCTCCTTGACAGGTTTCTCTTTTTCTGATTTACTCAATCCTTCTCTGAAGGATTTGCTCAGGTCTTTACTACCATCTTTGATTTTTCTTAATGATTTCTCCTCTTTTGAGGATTTTCCAGTCTCATCTTTAAACAACCACTCCTTCTCCTCTGCTTTACCTTTGGGAAGCTTTTCCTCCTTCTTACCATGTTCCCGATCGTGCTTTAACACTTTCAACTTGTTTTCGACTGGATTTTCTGTCTCTACTATCAAGCCTTTCTCAGGCTTTTGTTTAGAGTCCTCAAACTCAAAAGAAAATGTTTTGATTATTTTAATGTCTTGGCTGACAGGACACTGTCCCTTCTCCTTGTTTTTATGTTTGTGTTTTGTTTTATGCTTTTTAACAACCTTCCCCTCCTTGTCCAGCTTTGGAATTGCTCCATCCACATTGCTATGGAATGAATTCTTTTTCTCAGAAACAGTGTTGTGGGGGGTGTTTTTCTTTTTGTGCTCTGGTTTCTTCCTGACTGGCTTTAGTGACTCTAAGCTCGAGTCCTCGGACGAGTAGTCTGACTCGCTCGTCAGCCTCGTCCTGGTGGAGTCCGATAGGGAACTGACATCTGACCAAGCTGGAGAAGATATGGTTTTCCAATTGTCCGTCCTCCAGTGCTTGGAGTGCTGCTCTGTGAGATTAGGATTATGTTTCTGGGACGCTAAACTCCCATGAGAAGAGGTCGATGAGGCAGACAGAGAGTTAAACAAGGAGGATTCCTTTAGCACTAGCCTTGAGTCCTTTACACAGCTAGAGCTCTGCAGAGAGTCTCTATCATCCTCCTCACTCTCCACGTTTTCACTCTCTGATTCAGAGGAACAAAACTTGTCATTTTTTTTGCCAAACCGAACCTCTTTGCTTTTTGTCTCCTTCTTCCGCTTCTTTTTTACTTTGCTTTTCTCCTTGGGTGCCTTGGCGCTGGGGGGCTCCCGAATTTTGCTGCTGGGCAATATGGAGTGGGTGGAGAGGCGCAGCTTCTCCCCTGTGCCCACGGCCACACTGGTCTCCTCCTCATCCGAGCTGTCCGACAGGATGCGGTGGGCAGCTTTCTTTGGTGTAATTGTGTTATTTTTAGTATAAGTTTTCACTTCCATTTTGGGTATGGAAATGAAACTGTTTGCTTTAGTCTCTTTCCTGTAATCCTTTTTCAGCAAATGTTTGTCATCGACCGGCGGGACCCGGTCCTGCTCATCGTCCTCATCAAATTCATACTCATCCTTCACCGGGGTGATGGTTTTGGGGGGCTCCTGGGCCTTGGGCTTGTGCTTCAAACCCTTCTCAAACTCTGAGTCTGTGTTATTGCCATCAACAGAGCTGGAGGGAGCGAAGGAAGGGGCGTCCTCCTCTTCTGAGGTCTCTGCAGAGAGAGAAGAACAGCGTGTTAAGGACTGCCAAGGGTTTTGGGAATGAAACATCACTGGTCTCTTGCACACACCAACTCTTGCAAACAGCCCTGATGCCCTTTGGCCACACCCAACCTTCGCCAAGTTGGCAGCTCAGAATGCCAGGTTGGGGATCTTTTTGGAAGGAAGCTCCTCTAGCTCCAACCTGCATGGGGTGTTCCTCAAAATAACATCACGGGTGTACCACGAGAACTCTGGAACAAGGTTATGACCGCACACAGCTGTAGGTCAAGGCTCCCCAAAAGACTGGAAACTCTTATTCGCACAAATTAAAACCTGCAGAGTGTCCCACAATGGTGGCACTGGTGGAACAGGCTCTAGCAGGGACACCCTGGGAGCAGAACCTGAAACACCAGTGCTGGGACAGCCGAGGGACAGGAACGCACGGTGGGCATGCAAACCTCCTCCTCTCCACTGGAATTACCCACCTTCCGAAGGTAAGGCATCCATTTACCTGCAACTGGCTTCCAATCCTACAGCCAGACTGCACTGGGGAAGTGATCTCAATGTTGGCTTCCAGGGCAAACAGCTCCCGGAGCTAAAGCTGGTGGTTATGTTGTCTGAATTTGGGTTACAGCTATGGGTGGGCTCCTGACCACAGCAGTATCTGACAAGAGTCTAACTTCACCATCCTCTTAAGGTCCCTGTGTTAACAGATGGCTGCAGGCCACGAGAGTCACTGCCACAGCCACAGAAAGGCCAACCTCACCTGTGGAGCTCTCTTCGCTGGAGGGGTACGTGGTCTTCCCCAGGAGCAGGTTCACCATGGTGGGAGAATTCGCTACTTTCAAAGGTGTCTCACCCTTCCTGTTGCTTTGATGAGGATTTCCTCCATAATGCAACAACAATTTCACCACCTGAAAAAAGAAACTGAGGCTTGAAAGATGCTCATGATGTTCTGATTTCAGGGTTTTTTTCCATGATTTTCATACATATCTAAAAGAGTGGTGTCTTCAGGACATGCCTTGTGGTACTAACGTAAGAAAGGAGAGAAACCCCATCAACATTCCCAGGGAAGTTGTGGAATCACCATCCCTGAAAATGTTCAAAAAACATGCAGGGACAGGGTTTAGTGGTGCATTGGCAGCATTAGGTTAATGGCTGGGCTCAATGACTGTAGAGATCTTTTCCAACCTTAATGATCCTCTGATTCCAAGAACCAACCTGGACAGGAAAGAAGGGGGAAGAACAAGGCACAAAACCATGTTCCTGTCCCAATTCCAGAAAAATGAACTACCCCCCTTGCAGGGAAACTCTGGAGCAGGAAAGAATCCCAGACTAGTTTGGGTTGGAAGGAACTTAAAGCCCATCTCATTCAATCTCCCTGGCAGCACAAATTCCTGCTCACTGCATGGCAAATGAGACACAAATACCCAGAATCTCTGTGTTTTCCCAGTGGACTGCTTGAAGCATGAGTTTCCAACAGAGTCATTTAAAGCAGAGCAGTGAATTCCAGCACCCCAACCTTGAAGTGGCCGTTGTTGGCCGCGTCGTGCAGGGGGGTGTCATCGTCCAGCCCCTTGGTGTTGACCTCGGCACCGGCCGCCAGCAGCTGCTTGGCCACGTCGTAGTAGCCCCGGTTGCAGGCCTCATGCAGCGCCGTCCAGCCTGCAAGGACAGGGACACTCAGGACACGGCACCACCTTCACGGAGACACTCAGACACAGGGGAAAGTCACCTCCAGGCCCAGAGGCTGCAGGGTCAGAGTGGCCAGGGCTGTGTTGCTCGCATGGCAAACTTGGCCATGTTTGCCCAGATCCCCATGGCACAGCCCAACCTGGCCTTGGACACTTCCAGGGATCCAGGGGCAGCCACAGCTGCTCTGGGCACCCTGTGCCAGGGCCTCACCCCCTCACAGGGAAGAATTTCTTTCTAATATCCCATCTAAATCTCCCCTCCTTCAGCTTAAGGCCATTCCTCCTTCTATCACTCCATGCCCTTGTGCAACATCCCTCTCCAGTCTTCTCCTAAGCACCTTCACATTCAGTTCCAATCCCTCTGTAAGGGGAAACCCTGGTGCCCAGACCAGGCCTGAGCTCACAACTACAGAGAGGACTCCAGAACGGCCCCCACACAGATTTTCTGTGTGCTCTCCAAACATGCAGCCACGCCGGGACACTGGCCCAGGCTCAGGGGGAAACCAAGCAGCAGGGTCTCCACAGTAACGGCAGCTCCAGCTCTCAAACAAATCTCTGAAAAGCACAGAACAAAATATTTTATCGTGTTCAAACAGACTATTTTTAAGCAGAGCCTGTTTTGAAGTTTCCCAGCGCGGCTGCTCCGGTGTTTTGCTGATAGCGCCGTGGGAGAGCGTTCCGTTACCTTCACTTGGAGCCTTCAGAGGGGGCACCTGTGCCTGGAATTAATCACAACTGATACTTCAGTCTGGCATTGGGATTAATCATACGGGCGGAGGAACAGCCATATCTATTTATAGCCCCAAAATCGTGCAAAGAGAACAGCAAAGAGCAAAGTCAGGCTCACGGACGTGCTGGAGAAAGGCTGATCCAGCCTCACCACATGGCACCTTCATCACCCCTTCACCATCATCCCATGGCTGCCTTCTCCCTGCACAACTCGGGGCTGCTCCCATCCCATCCCACCACCCTAAGCAGGAGCTTGGCAGCGCTGCTGAGGAGGAGGAGGAGGAGGAGGAGGAGGAGGAGGTGGTGCTACTCCTGAGCTGAGGGTCAGGACAGTCAACAACTCCAATTCGGGTGCCTGATGGGAGCCTGACCTTGCCCTTCACATTCCTTCCCCATCAGCAGCACCCCCACATTCAATCCTTAAAAACAACTCCCAAAAATTCACAGGTATCGGCCCCTCAGCTCTGGAGCGATGACTTCACAAACCTACTCTCAGCAGTATTTCTGTGCACATAATTCCTTCTATTTTAGGTAAAAACAGAGCTAAACCAGCCCACCTCCCTTTGCAAATCCCACTCCAGACTTCCAACACGGCACCTCCGTGGAAGGGCAGAAGGAAATGGTCCGGAAGGGCCTGGTCACAGTTTTGGTGTGTGGAGCCACAACAGCTCCAGGGATTCTCTGGATTCTGCCCAGCCCAGCTTCACCCCCTTAAACAGACTGGACAGCCTGGGAATTCTGCTCCCAAACTCCAATGAGAGAACTGATGCTTTCAGGGCTTTTTTATGTGGCTTTTTGTTGTTTGTTCTTTTGGGTTTTTTTAGAGGGCAAAAAGACTTTATCCTCTTCAAAGAGCAAAATCCCAATTTTTGGCAAACACCCTTTCCAAGGCACAACCCCATGTTATAAACAAACTACTTTTTCTGGTGGGATCATTCTTGGAGGCGGAACACACAACTAGGCAGGGAAAATTTGGAACTCCTGGGCTGTTACCTGCGAAGTCCTTCACATTGACATCTGCACCCTCGATGATGAGCTCCTTGATGCGCCGGGCGTCCCCGCGGATGGCAGCGCGATGCAGCCGAGTCTCTCCTCGCTCGTTTCTCTTATTTACTTTATCTTTGGTTTTGGAGGCAGAGTTGGGAGTTCCCTTCTGACAAACTGTAGACTGAGAGGGATGCTTTGGTGTTGTGTCAACTGCAGGGAGGAGAGAAACAGCGTCAGGAACTGCCATTCCAAGGAATTCCTAAGCCCTTAGAGGGAGCTCGTGCATCGCGTTTCACCTGGGCTCTTCCCGAAATATTCACCACAAGGCAGTGAGAGGCAACCCAAGCCTGGAGTGGATGTGAACAGAGCAGCCTGTGTGTGTCCCACGGAGATGGGAATCGCGGGCTGCCAGAGCCCACTGGAGAGCTGCAGTCCTGGCAAACGCTGTGGGCAATCCCGTGATTTGGGAACAGACAATGCAGCTCCTTACCGTCAAACGTCAATTCCCAAGGGAAGTGGCCTTTTACCAAGCACACGTGAGGTCTGACTGCCTTGGGAGGAGACTGTGCATTTCCTGGGAGAACGCTGGAATGCTCTCAACACTCTGCAGCTTTTTCCCTTTTAGTTTTCCCAAATAACAGCAACACAAGCAGTGAGATTGGGGTTTTTTTGGCTGAAAGCTGCAATGTTGTGTGTAGGATGTGGATGTGAGCATATGGATAGCACAGAACCTCCAAAAACCTGGGGGGGGCCATGTTTGCAACAGATAAAAATGACTAAAACAAAGACTGTGGTAAACACATTCCAGCTGCTCCACATCTCGAGTTACAGCTGTGGTGGTTACACATCTTATCCCCTTCCACAAGAAGAAACATTTAAAACCTACAGAAGATGATATTTCGTCTTTATTTACAATCCTCTTTTACTGAGAAAGCCTGAGAGGCCAGTGGGAAACACGGAGCTGAGGTGGAGGAGGCTCCCGCAGAACCCAAGCTCCAGATGAGAAGCCAGGGCGGGCTTGGTCATGGCCTGGATTGGGCGCAAGGGACACTGGAAAAAGGAAGGGCAGCCAGAGCAGTGGGTGAATCCCAGTGACACCATACCCAGAGTCACCTGCAGAGCACCATGGGAGCGGGGAGACAAAAACCTGCAGCAAACCACACGCCTGCACCATGCCAGGGTGGTAGTTCAGCCCTGCTGCTGCAAGGGAACACCCTGGTGACCCCAGGAACCGGGAATTCCGGGCATCTGGGAGCCTCTCGCTGCAGCTCCCACCTGTCTGCCCACCGCTCAGAGCAAATCCACTCCCCAGTCTCACCTGGGCTGTTTGCAGACTCTTCTGCTGTCATCTGCATGAGGAGAGCAACTTGCTGGCGCTCGGAGAGAGGGTACCCTGCCCGGATCCCCGAGAGGCCCATGCCGAAGAGCAGGCCAGGCTTCCTGGTGGCGGGCTCCTTTTTAATCCTCTTCCGCTCGGGACCCTGCTTCTCTGTGGGACAAGGATACAGAGACACAAGCCATGAATGTCACTGGAGCTGAAAAGCCCATTCCTTTCTGAGCACGATACTAACAGCTCCCAAAAGCTTGTGGTGAGTGATGGATCCCTGCAGTGGGAGCACCTGGAGCAGCCACCCCGGCTCACAGCGCTGCGGCTGCAGCCAGGACATGCTCCACTCCTGCTGCTCCAACAGCCTCCCGCTCTCCTCCACCACCAAAGCACAACATAGGAAGGAGGGAATGGATCCTCTGAGGGGCCACTGCCACTGCTGTACCACCCACCCTGCTTTAGGAGCCTCCATCCCACACCAGGGTGCTCCACACAGCATGGACTCAACTGGAGGCACTAAAGAGCATCAGCAAGGAGAGCTGAAAGATACAGGCTGACAGCCCAGAAATGTGGTCATCGCACTCATCATCATCATCATCATCATCAAAGCAAGGAGGCTGTGGCCAAACAGGTGCAGGGAGCACCAGGCTGGTCCTCTCCTCCCAAAGTGGTTTCTCCCATCTGGCCTAAGCACCCATCTGGCCTCAGGTCTTCGGCAACCCTCTAAAAAAATCCCAAACAAACAGAAGAGGAGGAGAGGAAGAAACCCCAGAAGGGCCTGGCTTCTCATCCCAAATCCCAGCTTGACACTTGCTCTCCTAAATCACCCAGCTGCAAATGCAGCTCCTGCCGAGGGACCAAGAGCAACCTCCCCTAAAGCTGGGATTTGTCAAATCCTGCTGCACCATCTCCAGTGGGTCCAGAGAACCACAGCCATGCCAGAATCATAGAACCATGGAATGGCTGGGGTGGAAAGGACCTTAAAGCTCATCCAGTCCCACCCCCTGCGATGACGGATACCTTCCACTGTCCCAGGTTGCTCCAAGCGCTGTCCAACCTGGCCTCGGACACTTCCAGGGAGCCACAGGTGCTCTGGGCAACCTGGAGGTGCCTCAGTACCTTCATTGTAATAAAAACCAACAATCCTGCAGCCTGTCCCCCAGCTCTGCTCAGCCAGCCCTGTCTGTCACACTCGATGTGGGTCACGGGCACACGGCCAGTGGGACGGAGCCTGTGGTGCCTCCGCGCAAAGTCCGGCGGGTCAGGTGGAACCGCCAAGGGACGGGGTCACACCCGGCCACCAGACTCTGCACCACAGCACACGTGTCCTTCACCCACCAAACTGCAGCCGAGGAAGTCTCTGGCAGACGAGGGCAGCAGCGTGTGGTGATGTTCTGTTCTTGCTGTTCGCAGCTCCCACGGCTGAGGCACAGCCAGCTCCAGAAATCTTTTCCAGGCACTGTGCACAGAGCTGCCAACTTCTTCTGCTCAGGTCCCACCTGGAGCAGGTGATTTCCATCGACCTCTGCTCCCAGGATCCCATACACTTAAGAAATACTGACTGCTCCAGGGAGCCTCTCAACCAGAGAGCACGGCCACCCCTCTTCAAAGCCCTCTGCACAGAGCAGCTGTGACTGCCCCATCCCTGGGAGTGTCCCAGGCCAGCCTGGACCGGGCTTGGAGCAACCTGGGATAGTGGAAAGTGTCCCTGCCCATGGCAGGGCTGGGATGAGATGAGCCTTAAGGTCCTTTCCAACCCAAACCATTCCATGATTCTATGAAATACAAGCCCTGGGAACATGTCTGCATTGAAGGCGAATCCCAGCCTACTCCTCTGAAAGCACATTCTGGTCATCCTGGCAGCTGTAGCAGAGCTGGAAGATGAAATCAGATCACAGGACAGTGGGCATTTTTTTAATGGCTTAAAATAAAATTAAACCCAGTGTGCTTACGGGAAGACAACTTCACCGGTGCAGCTCCAGGAGCCACACTGCTGGTGCAGTGCGTCCTGCCAGGGGACACAGGGACACCTGATCCATGTGTGCAGCACCTTCCTGCTCCTCCTCTTTCCAACCCAAACCGCTCCAGGCTGGTTAATCCCTGCTCAGCCAGGCCTGGCTTCTCCCAGCCTTGGTCACATCCAGCCATGCCCCAAAGCCAGGCATGAAGATGCTCAAGGGGTCACATCTTTGCTGGTGCCACCAGGCAGTGTCCCTGAAGTACACGATGCCCATGGCTGTGCCAGGGCTGCTCTGCACGTACGGAGCCACAATTAGAATGGGAACATTTTCATTAATATCCCTTGGCTGCTGCAGGTTGTCAGCACGAGCCTGGGATTTGCAAAAATTGATTATCAAGTTCAACCGAAACCCCCTAAACTCCTATTCATTCTGCAGTTGCAGAAATTTCCTCCTCCACAGAACATTTAACATTACAAAGCATGTGATCAACAAGATAAAAATAAATTGGAAAGCGACTGCCGCGTTCTCGCTCGCGGAGGGGAGGCAGCTGAGGACTCGGGCTTGTGTTCCCCAGTGGGAAGGGTTCAAGGCCAGCTGGATGGGACCTGGAGCAACCTGGTGTGACCACCTATCCTGAAGGGTGGGTTGTCACACCCGGTCCAGTGGAAGGTGTCCCTGCCCATGGCAGGGGGTGGAGATGAGCTTTAAGTTCCCTTCCAACCCAAACCATTCCAGGATTCTGTGATTCTGTGGCTCCAGTGCCAGCACTCCAGTGTGGGCAGGGTGGCAGCCCCTGGCTCCCTGAGTGTCACGACCCTCAGGCAGTGTGGAGGGACCACATCAGCAAGATCCTTGAGTGGGTCTGAAACATGAGCAGGAGGATGGAGATGGAGCTGCTCTCAGCATCTGCTTCCCACCCTGAGCCTCAGCAGGGTGAGGGTCCTGTCCGGCCCTTGCCTGGCTCTCCCAGCCCTGGCTGGTCTCAGGCTCACAGAGCTGCACGTGCGCGTTATTTCAGCCTGGAGGATTTCACTCAGAATCAGATTTTCAGCAGATTTAAAGGTGTCCCTACACAGAGATTTCTGCTCACCAGCTCCTGCAGGCTGCTCCTGTGCCTCCAACTAACTGCATCTCTGGAACACCTTGCAGCAACACGGAGAGAATGGAGAGAAGCTCTCCCACTGTTTCCCACCTCAGCAGACAGAAATAATGCTTATTGCACATGAAAGCCCCTTTAGGAAGCACAAACCGAGGGATAGGGGGAGGCGTGCGGGCAGGGAGCCCCCAGTGCTGAGCAGCAGCGGCGGTGGCTGGACCGTGCACACAGATCCCAGTGGGAGGAAGACCATGGCAGCCCACGGATGCTCCATGAGCCCAGCATCAGCCACACCTCCATGCAGCTATTTTTAAAGCAGCTCGTTTGCTGCTTGCTTCAGCCCTTCTGCAAACCTCCTGAGCATCAGCCCTGGTTTAATTCGGGGATCCTGCTCGGCTCTTCCCTCACGCTGACGCCAGCAGGAACCGCGTGCGCAGGCTTAAAGGGGAAAGCAGGAGCTGCGCGGAGCTGAGCCGGGAACTGCTCCTGCCTTTCATCACACGGAGCCCGAGAGGCTGCAAAGACAGAGCAGGAGCAGATTCCCAGGACAAAGGGGTTTGAGCATTAGCCTGCAGGTGGTTCTCATGCCCACACGAGACTCTGGGCAGTGCTGCAATGGGGAGCACAAATCCAGGGCTGCTGGAAGCGCCTCTGCAACTCCACAGGGATCCCAGGGCAGACTGAGAGGGATTCAGTGCTGCTGGGCTGGCTCTGCGTGCAGGCACAGGCTGAACCCAGCCCCAGCTGAAATGGAGAGGGGCAGGGAAGGAAGGGAGAGCAGGGCAGAGATGGAAAACCTCCCGGAGGTTTCTCCAACGCGCGGTGAGACGCCGGCAGGTCGCAGGGATGCCGGAGCCGCGCGGCTCCTGGCTCCCCACGCAGGCAGCACACCCTGTAACGCAGAAAGCATCTGCTCCCACTGCTCCGGCATGACAACACACGCATGGAAGGTGGAACCCTGAGGAAAAATACCATTTTCAAACCGGCAGTTCATGCCGAACGAACGTCTCGGCGCCGCACGGCCACACGGAGTGCCGGCTCACCGGCAAGAGGGGCTTTGCAACCGCTCCAGTGCCAAGCGAGCGCACGGCCAGGAGATCAATAGGAATAAATTAGAACGGCACAGACAGCAACAGAGACTGCACTGCACCCCCGGGAGAGCTCCGCTCCCCCCAGCCCGGCCCAGCCTGCGTAAGAGTGACTCATTCCTGCTGCAGAACTTGGAGGGCATAAAACGTTTTGGAGCATGTCGGCTCAGAGCAGGGCAGAGCAGGTCCAGCCCGGCACCGCAGCCTGAGGATGCGCTCCCAGACTCACGGGGCACCTGCAACGTGGGCCGGTGACTCAGGAGGTGAAAGGTTGACAGCAGCACAGTCCCAACACACGCCAAGGCTCTGGGCACTCCAGAACTGAAGGACAAGCAGGCTGAGGGGAAGGCTGGAGGTGGCAGGAGTGGCATGGAATGGGAAGCAGCACCATTGGCACAGGTGGACAAACAAGAGAGGGCAGCAGGACAGGGCAGGAGAACACTCGGTGGCAGGAGACCCCTGGACTGCAGAGGAACATGGCTTGGTCTGGGGGTACACATTGGCACCAGGAGGTCGTGGACACACTGCAGAGCCAACGGACCAGGGGGCACAGCAAGGAAGAGATCTGTCTTATCAACCCAGTGCCAAATAGGAAAATAAGGAAAAGCAAGGTCTGCCTTGACAGAAGGTGCCCTGAGCTGCTCCTGTACCACGGGGGGCTTGTCCCCAGCCTGAAGGA
The DNA here is from genome assembly GCA_013400915.1 of Pardalotus punctatus. Classification (NCBI taxonomy): domain Eukaryota; kingdom Metazoa; phylum Chordata; class Aves; order Passeriformes; family Pardalotidae; genus Pardalotus; species Pardalotus punctatus. Next base: position 106,411 of record VZTX01029063.1, on the reverse strand, counting down.
TGGAGGCCCAGAGCCAGAGCCTCATCCCACACTGCTGGGAAGGATGGTGGAGACCTTGGCCGGCAGTCAGGAGCAGAGGGAAGGTGCCAGCAGGAAGAACAAGCCCCTTTATAACCATGTCAGCTCACTGTGTGCAGCTGAGCCCACCATCCCCACTGCTCAGCTGGGCTCCCTGGGGACGAGGATCTGCAGCGCCTGACCCCACTGGCTGCAGTATTTTAAAATATAATTTGACTAGAGAGGTTTAATGCTGTGTGACAGCCTGTGATCCAAGTCCAGGTGTTCCCCCTACACTTATAGGCCAGACCCCACAGCTGTGCCCTGATGTGTAAAAGCAGCTCCTTCATAGAGTGGACACTGGCTCCCAAAATGCTGCGAGAGGAGCCCAGAGGCTTCATCAGAAGCAACAATCTCCATGTTAAAAGTGAATAATTCAGAGCAAGACCAATTTTCAAGTCCAGACTGTTCATTTCCCACGAAATAGAAAGAGCTGGAGGAGGGAGGACGGGGGAGGAAGGCTCTGGCCAGCCCTCCCCTCCTAGAGCTGGGGCCAGGACACTCTGCAGACAGCACTGATAAAAGCTCTTGTATTAAGGAAAAAGCCATCATTGATAGATTTTTGGTTCACAGAGACACAGCACACTGCAACCTCTCCCTCTGCATGTTAAGGAGGTGATGAGGGGGGAGGAGGGAGATTTATGGCAGCTCCTGTCATAAAACGACCTGGTTTTCTGCGCAGCCCTTCCCAGATGGCTGCTGCACACGGGGAGTTTCTCAGGGTGATCTGAAGGCTGGTGTGTGCCAGGCTCTCCACACTGTACCGGCATTATGGAGCCCGGCTAGGAAGGGAGAAGCTCTGACATTCACTCTCTCCCTGGTTGCTAGGTGAGAACAGTTTCTTACTATTTTAGTAAAAGGACTGAAACGACACAAGCGAAGAAAGCCCCGCTGCAGCACAGCCCCTCCGAGCCCCCAGCTGCACACAGCGGAGCAGCGCCAGGCACAGGGAACGGCACAAACGCCACTTCGGGATGCAGATGCCTTTTTTAATAAGCCAGCAATTTGCTTCTCACGGATTCCCTCGCCAGCCTTGCCGACTCGGGACTAACGAGCCCGTTCCCATGCCGTGTCGCTCCAAACACTCCAGCATTAGGCAAGCAGCAGCCAGCTCCAGGAGAGGATGGTTTGGGTCAGCTGATTCATCAAGCATTTTCTAACCTACTAATTAGCGTCACGTAACAACCTCAGGGGATTAGAGAGAAGGAGTTTGAAGCTCCAAGGCCAGCTCCTGCCAACCATACTCACACTGGCCCTCGTCCACCCCCGCACCTCCCTGGCCAGCCACAAGCCCCCAGGATCAGCTCAGGGCTCCGGAGAGCCCTCGGAGCCAGATGAGGTTGAGTGCACAGACCAGCTCGGAGAGCTGGTGGGGGTTTGTGTCTCCCTTAATCCTCCAAGAGCACCCAGGGAAGGAGATGAACACGCAGGGAGAGAACTGGGCAAAGAGGAAGGGAGTGGATCACACAGGGAGGGCGCTGGGCACCCAGCGAGGGGTGGGATCCCAAGGAGAGCAGGGTCCCCAGCATTGCCAAGGACCACCAGCTTTGACCCAGCCTCGCTCAGGCCTTCCCAGCTCCCACGGAGAGCTGTCAGAGGCCAAAATTATCTCAGCACGCTGCGAGATTTGTACTGAGCCCCAACTCTCCCTGCTGATGACTAAAGGCCTGGAAACCACAGCTGCACCCCGAGCCAAGGGACTCAAGTGACAGCGTGACATCCAGCTAAGGAAACCACGCGCAGGAGGAGCGGACACACGGAATTCTGCACTCCGAGCGTGTCACAGCTGCTCTCGAGCAGCGTTACCTGTCCCAGTCTGCAGCGAGGGACCTGTTGGTGCGGATCCATCCCGTCAGAGCCCGAGGCAGGTGGGGAGTGCCCGGCCCCACAGCAGCAGTCTGGTGCCGTTGAGTCAGCCGTGACTCAGCCGTGGCTCAGCGCTGCAGCCACGGCACCGCTGCGCCAGCCGCCCGTGCCCACCTCTCCTGCCAGGTGCCTTCCCAGCAGGACTGTTCCCTTCTCCCTGCTGCTCCCTCTCTGCATGCTTGTTAATACCACAATTACCCAATATTCCTGGGTTTAAAGCCCCCTCCCGGCGCGGCACACGGCCGAGGAGCCGCGCGGAGCCTCGCACACTGCTGGAATTGCTGGGAGAAAAGCTGGCTGTGCTCGTTTGGCGGCTGCCAGGCAGCACGTAGGCTCTGGGCAGCGCCTGTGGATGTGGGGAGATGCCACACGAGGGAAGGAGAAGGAAGGAGGAGAAGTCTGAGGCACAGAGATGCTGCTCCCACAGTGCTGGAGCTGTAACATGCACAGTCTGGAGGCTCACGGCTCGATGCCATTTTTTTTTTTCCTAAAGACAGTTTATTTAGTTAACTCTGAGGAACCCGAGAGCCAGAATTGTTGCTCTAGAAACCATTTTGAGAGAGATTATTTTAAAAGATTTAGCTCTGAACCAAGCACATCCAAACCATACGCTCAGAGTGGTGCTGGCCCAGCAGCACCTCTGGGAGCCCACACCACAGAATTCTGGGATGGTTTGGGTTGGAATGGACCTTAAAGCTCATCCAGTGCCACCTCTGCCATGGCAGGGACACTTTCCACTATCCCAGGTTGCTCCAAGCCCTGTCCAACCTGGCCTTGGACTCTGCCAGGGATCCAGGGGCAGCTACAGCTTCTCTGGGCACCCAGTGCCAAGGCCACCCCACCCTCACTGGGAGGAATTCCTTCCCAATATCCCATCTACCCCCAGACTGCCCTGCAGCACCGGCTGCTGCCCCACATCTGGCCAGGGTGGGTTTTGCTGCCCTTCCACGGGAGACAAACCCCCAACTGATGTTTCTCACCCCACACATGGAGCATCTACACCAAGGCTGAGCCTGAGCCATCCGGGAAAAAAAGCAACACACACCGTGCTAAGGAAAATGAGTCACTGCAACACATCAGGATGAGGATCCACGCTATTGTTTAAACACTTGAAGAGGAGAAAAATACCCCACTAGAGGCAAAGAGAGAGCTCTGCTAGCTCCCAGCTCCCACGTCCTTCCAGCTGAATTCCACGTGGCTGTGGAATATCCTGGCACACCCCCTCATGCACACGCAGCAGCCCATGGACACCGCCTGGGAAGCACGACCACGTTACATAAACCAGTCGGGGTCATCCAGCAGCGATGGTGCAATCCCACTTCTCAAGGGCTGGGAGCAAAGCTGAGGAGCAGAACAAGCAGCAGGAGTCTCCCCCTCCTGCGGGAGCGCGGGGTGGGAGCACAGCAGCCTTTGCTCCAGACAAAAGCCTGTCCTGCATGTCACACAGGTGTCCTCAGCCAGGTGCCACTGATGGCGCCAGCACAGACTTGGGGGGACCCCTCTACCTCCAGAACATGCAGCTTCTGAGCACCCACAAACACGGCTGTACCTGCCTGTACCTCGAGCCAGGACATGGAGCAGACAGGCTTGAAACACCCTACAGTTGCAATGGGGTGGTGCAAGAGCAGAGCAAGGTGCCAGCAAGTCTTTTCCCATCTCCAGCATCTGATTCCTGAAGTAAATGATGTCAGGGAAGAGAGACAGGCTCCTGCTAAGCACCGGTCTGACTGTGCACATTGATTTGCAGCTCCTTGCTGGGATGTCCAGCCCAGTGGCTGAGTCACTTCCTCCCCAGTCCCCACCAAACAGGTTGGCGAGACTCGCCCGCACCCTCCATACACCTTCCCAGAGTTTGTGAGAGCCCAGTTTGTCTTTAAAGGGGTCTGTGAGTGCCATGACCTCCTCCAGGTCTCCTCTGGGAGCTGGGCTGTTGCTGCCCCTCGGTTCACCCACTTCCCCAGGAAGGACGAGCTCTGGAGAGGAAGGGGAAGAGCTCTGCAGAGGAAGAAGAAGACGTGTCTGGAGATAAGAGTCACACGGCAGCGGAAAGCCGAGGGGTAACGGGGGAGCCCCTGGGCAGGGGGGTCTCATGGGCTGCTGCTCCTCCCCAGCAGCCACAGCCTCCCCCAGCAGCTCTCTCTGCTCTCCTCTGCATTTGGTTTCCTTCTCGCTGCTGCCAGCGCAAACATTTCCAGCATCTCTGCAGCCAGAGAGAGAGCAGAGCCCTGGGAAAAGCAGATCCCTGCCGTGACGTTCCAGCTGTCACGAGGGTCAGACAGCCCTGCAGCGAGTTTGGGCTTCAACTCTCAACCCACTATTGAACGTGGCACAAACACCCTTGACAAAGAGCAGCTCCAGTCTGGTGAATCAGCTTTGCCTGGCCCCAGCCACCCACCAAAGATGACACCCCAAGGGAGACACCACAGCAACCCCAAACTTCATCCTACAAATGGCCACCACATTTAAGAGAATTAATGAATGTTTGGAAACTTTCTCCCCAGACAGGGAGCTCAGGAGCACAAACACCTGGAAACACCGGGTCAGCCTCAGGACACATCACCACCACGTGTCCATGCTGTGGAACAGCCCTCGCTGCTGCAGTGGCGCTCCTGACCCTTCCAAATCTGCCCTCCCAACTCCTGAACCAGAGGAGACACATCCTGCATCACATCACCTCCCGGGCTCACCACAAAGCACCACCAAATGCAGCCTTTCTACCATTTTTAAGCATATTCCCAACTTTTAGCCCATTTTATCTCTTAACACAATCACTGAGCTTTACCTGACCAGAACGATTTCCAAATACAGATTTCCTAGGAAGGTACAGGAAGGACCCACACAAACCACTGCCCAGAAATCCACAGCTCAGCCCCTTACAAGCAAACAACACTATTTTCTCCACGCCAAAGCTTTGTGACAGCTCTTCCCAATTGTTAACAAATCCAACAGCCCATCCATGAGCCTCATGTACTGGCCACTCTTTTGCTACAAGACTGACCTGCTTGACCAGATTCTACTTGTTGGTTTTCTTTTAAAGACAACTCAGCTTTATTCCCTTATTTTCCAATTTCTCACAAGCAGGCTCTGCTCCATGGCCTGTCCCAGCCATAGCTCCTGAACTGGGATAGTCAGAAACAAGGAGAATGCACAAGAGCTGAAGGAAGGGGGTCTCCTCACACAGCCATGGCTTGGTCCACCTAAAAACATCACTAAGAACAGAAGGGCTTTAACCCAGCCAGCTCCAGATGTGAACGAGTGGAGCAGAGCAGTTATCCAGCCCATTTTCCACACACCTCTTCCTTCAAGTAAAAAAGACAGGAAATTTCATACAACACTTCCACACGGATTGGCTGCACACTGTGTGCTCCCCACCTGCCCCAACACCCAGGATTTGAGGGTGGAACGTGGCATTCCCGTACCTGTATCCGAGTCTTTTTGATCTCCATTTGTTCCGACAGTGAAAGGCAACTTGCGTTTGGTCGCTCGCTCTTTCACCTCTTTGCCGCCATCGCTCCGGTCCAACTTTGGAGTCTTGGTTAGAGAAACTTTATCTTTATCCTGGAAAGAGAAGAGACCAGATCAACAAGAGCCTTCCCCAGACTGTGCTCACCCGATTCCCCAAATCCTGCACTGGCCTCACGCAATATCCCTTCCCTTACTGTGCATTTCCAGCCTCAGCATTTGCCAACTCAGCCTCCACCAAGATAAAAAGCTCTACCACCACCAGAGCAGAGCCAGGCCAACCAAGGGTACTGTGTGGTGCCAAATTCCAACCAATACATGCAAAAAATGAAGCCAAAACTTTATGTGAGGCCAGGGATGTGCCTGGCTGTGGGCATGGAGGGAAGGTAGGCTGGGATGGGAGAACCTGAGGATTTCCAAACACAACCACACAGCAAGAATGACCCCTTCCTGCTCTGTTATCAATCTTGTTTATTCGGGCTGGTTTGCATTTTAGTGTGAAGCAGAAATGCTGCGAACTGCTCAGAAGCAGGAAGAGATTTTCAAGGAACATCCCAAGCAAAAGTTACAGATATTGAGACAGGTGAGATTTTTCACATGACCAGGGAGAGCTGGCTCCCAGCTCAAACTCCAGGAGTTCAGTGTGCCGGGAATGCACAGCTCGAGGTCATGCCCTGTGTTTTTTGTACGTGAGGAACAGGATTATTTTCAGTGAGCGGTTCTGGATTGACCACTGTGCCCCTGCCTGAACAACAAGGGCAGCACAAGCGGCTTTGTGACAGATCTGATTTCAATAACCCAGCAAAACCCAGACTCCGTGCTTTAGAGGCAGAGTTAGATTAAACACCAGAACCTCAGTACACGAAATCATGCCAGAGCGTGGCTGGAAGCTCAGACCAGCCAAGCTAAGAGCATTCCCTTGTTTAGAGAGGCGCAGCCCCGCTGTCTGCCCCTGCCAGCTCCCTGGCAGGTGGCCCCGGTGCCAGCAGTCACAGGACTGCGGCGTCACCGTCACCGCGTGCATCGCTCCTTCCTCTTTCCGTGTCTGCCCGGAGCCCACACTTCACCCACAGAAGAAAGAGAAACCCCTGACTCTCCCCAGGGGGATGTGTTTGCACGTCCCTGGCCACAGGCAGCGTGACAGCCCCGGGGCTGCCCTCGCTGCGCTCCAGTGAGGATGAAGGAAATGGGTTGGGGAATCCCTTTTTTGGTAAAGCAAGAGAAACAAACCTGCCTGACAGGGCTCTGCGGTGGGAGGCAGCCAAGGCACGCTCGGAGCCCCAGGAAGGGCAGCCCTGCTCGAGAGCAGCCGCCGAGCACCGGCCCTGGAGCGACGGGACAGAGCCCCCAGAGCCAAAATAAACACTCCAGCATTTCCTTTAAACCCTCCAGATTGAAAAGCTTTTGACTTATTTCTTCTGAGGTGAACAAAAATAGTTTGGAATAACAAATGATGCCACTTCTCCTGCTCTGAGGTGGCAGTGAGGCCAGGGAGCTCCCATCACCTGCCAGGAATGTTGTGTTGCGAGCAGGTACCCTGGTCTGTCCTAGTTCTATGATTCTATCAAATATTTTATCAAGACAATAAAATAAAATGTGTATGTTTCCTGAAAAAAGCCACCAAATAAATAATGCACCTTTTCCCACAGTGGCCATCCACACCCTGAACTTTTCCTTATATTTACTTGAATAAAAGGCATCTCTGAATGCTTAAGACACAAGTCTGTGAGGCTCCTGCAGTGGGAAGCAGTCAGAGCTCAGGGAGCATCTGGATGATGCTCTTAGACATCCAGGAAAGTTTTCTGCTGAATTAATGCTGCCCAGGATCTCTGTGAGGAAAATGGCAGGATGGGTGAAAATGCAGCTCATTCTACAAAGCTTGAATTATGGAATGGCTTGGGTTGGAAGGGACCTTAAAGATCACCCAGTTCTACTCCGTGCCATGGGCAGGGATACTTTCCACTGTCCCAGGCTGCTCCAAGCCCTGTCCAGCCTGGCCTTGGGCACTTCCAGGGATCCAGGGGCAGCCATAGCTTCTCTGGGCACCCCGTGCCAGGGCCTGCCCACCCTCACAGGGAGCAATTCCTTCCCGATGCCCATCTAACCCACCCTCTGTCAGTTTAAATCCATAGTCACTGCCGTGTTGCTAAAACCTCCCTGTTGGAGGAGAGAGAGAGTGGAGGAATTAGGAAAAAACCCTTTGCAGAGCAGAGGGTGAGCCCAGCGTGGCCCTGGCAGTGTCTGTGTGAATCCCGGCGCCGGGCACGCTCGGGCAGCGCTTCCTTTGCATCCGCCCCAACGCTCGGAGCTGCTGATCCAGTCAGTTCAGCACAATTAAATACCAGGCAGCGAAGGAAGCGGCGGCAGCGCCGGCACTGCTTTGAAGATTAATTCATACAGTAGCACAATGATAACCTTTTCTACTAATTGGAGCAAGGAAGATCCAGACTTTGCTTCCCCCTGGAAAGCAGCAACTTGCTGGGGATGCCTGCAGCAGCGGGTGGAACATCAAGGCAGTTGGAGAGTCCAATTCCACAAACTTTTCATTTTCTTATTTTAAGCTTTACTTCCCTAATTATTTCCAATTCTGTAATAAGGAATGTCATCCTTTACTTGAGTAAAACCTGGTTTCACTTTTAGGTCTTCTCATGTTTAAAGTAAGCTCAGACTCATCGGGATCAGGTTTCACAAATGGAACAAATCCAAATTAGAATCACAGAATCCTGGAATCGTTTGTGTTGGAAGGGACCTCAAAGCTCATCTCATCCCAACCCTTTTTGCCATGGGCAGGGACACCTCCCACTAGATCAGGCTGCTCAGAACCCCATCCAACCTGGCCTTGACATTGCAAAGAAACCTGTATGAAAACCCCTGTGCAAGAGCTGGAGCTCTCCAAGGCCAGGACAGGAGTCTGGGGATTGGGAAAAGTTGAGAGCTCAGCGACTGCAGCAAGTTCCCTTTTGTAGGTGTTAATAAAAGCTGCTTTGGCAAAGGGGAGTCAGCAACCGTGAGTGCAGAAAAAATCCCCTCCTGACACATTACACGTGTAGTAAGAGTTACGGTATGAGTAACTGAACCCACCTTGAGCTACTCTTGCAAAAGTGTAAAGATGCACCACAAGTCGCTCTTGGCCACGGCAGTTGGAGCACAAACCCACCAGGAACTGGTNACTGCCGTGTTGCTAAAACCTCCCTGTTGGAGGAGAGAGAGAGTGGAGGAATTAGGAAAAAACCCTTTGCAGAGCAGAGGGTGAGCCCAGCGTGGCCCTGGCAGTGTCTGTGTGAATCCCGGCGCCGGGCACGCTCGGGCAGCGCTTCCTTTGCATCCGCCCCAACGCTCGGAGCTGCTGATCCAGTCAGTTCAGCACAATTAAATACCAGGCAGCGAAGGAAGCGGCGGCAGCGCCGGCACTGCTTTGAAGATTAATTCATACAGTAGCACAATGATAACCTTTTCTACTAATTGGAGCAAGGAAGATCCAGACTTTGCTCCCCCCTGGAAAGCAGCAACTTGCTGGGGATGCCTGCAGCAGCGGGTGGAACATCAAGGCAGTTGGAGAGTCCAATTCCACAAACTTTTCATTTTCTTATTTTAAGCTTTACTTCCCTAATTATTTCCAATTCTGTAATAAGGAATGTCATCCTTTACTTGAGTAAAACCTGGTTTCACTTTTAGGTCTTCTCATGTTTAAAGTAAGCTCAGACTCATCGGGATCAGGTTTCACAAATGGAACAAATCCAAATTAGAATCACAGAATCCTGGAATCGTTTGTGTTGGAAGGGACCTCAAAGCTCATCTCATCCCAACCCTTTTTGCCATGGGCAGGGACACCTCCCACTAGATCAGGCTGCTCAGAACCCCATCCAACCTGGCCTTGACATTGCAAAGAAACCTGTATGAAAACCCCTGTGCAAGAGCTGGAGCTCTCCAAGGCCAGGACAGGAGTCTGGGGATTGGGAAAAGTTGAGAGCTCAGCGACTGCAGCAAGTTCCCTTTTGTAGGTGTTAATAAAAGCTGCTTTGGCAAAGGGGAGTCAGCAACCGTGAGTGCAGAAAAAATCCCCTCCTGACACATTACACGTGTAGTAAGAGTTACGGTATGAGTAACTGAACCCACCTTGAGCTACTCTTGCAAAAGTGTAAAGATGCACCACAAGTCGCTCTTGGCCACGGCAGTTGGAGCACAAACCCACCAGGAACTGGTCCCAGCAGCCACCCAGAGTGAGATGCTACAGGGTGGGGATGGAGGGGCTTCTCCCATCAGCACCACAGACCCTGATATCAATGTGCTCAGGGCATTTGTGACACACAAACTGGCCAAAGGCCAGTTCTCTAAACAACCCTGGGGGTTTTTGATACAGATTTCTGCGAGACAGAGCCATTCAGATGGGGCCCTGAACAATCCAGTCTAGTGGAAAGGATGAGATGAGCTTTAAGTTCCCTTCCAACCCAAACAAGTCCATGATTCTACACTTTACAAACCCATGCAAAGAAATCCGTATTTCCAGCCCATCACCTCGCTCTGACAGAACCTGACTCGCAGCCCAGCGCTTATGCAGAGACTTTCACTGCCAGCCATGGAAATCCCCAAAGCCCTTTGTTCTCCAAAATGAGCTCCAAGCATTTCAGGTTGTGATGTCAGTAAAAATTAGGCAACAATGAACAAAACCAGCACGGGCAGCCTGGGAGGAGAAGCCCAGGAGGGCTCCAAGGCCGGTGCCCTGGGCAATGCCCCACATCAGACTCCTGCTGTGGGCAAACAACCCACGCTGCACAAAGCAAATGCTGCCACAGAGGGACTTTCCCTGCGCCAGTGGGTCTGTCCTGACCAGAACTCTGCCAGCAGGGAGAAGGGGCAGAAGATTCCCACCCTGCACTACAGAAAGGAATAGATGCAGTTTTACCCAGAAAGCAACTGGATGTGGTGAAAACCAAATAATTCCCTAAATCTGGGCCCCTTGTAGCCTTCCCTAAGCCAGAGTACAACACATATTCAAACACACACACACAAAAAGTTCTAAAAAATCTGAATTTGTTTTGTTATCAATGCTGCAATAAAATGTGTGAAGCATGGAGGAGCTGAAACACCATTTCCATGAGCCGCAGGCACAGGAGTTTGTAAGAAATATGACCCTGTGACGAGCACGGGCTGAGTAACTTCACTGAAATGTCATCTCTTCAGTCACCCAGATGCTTCTGCAGGTTTCACACCCTGGTGGGTGACTGTGTGCTGGACACAGAGCCCAGCACTCACTCATCCAGTCTGGAAAGCCCTGACAGCACAACACATTTCATGAAGAACCGAAAAATAAGGACCATGTTCCCTTTTCTGAAACGGGGAGTAGAGGAAGCAGAAAAACCTCAATTTTTTTTAACCTCTGCCAGCTCCTACAAGCAAAAACCAGGGTAAGTGTTGCTCTGCTTGGTGTTCACTGCAGCAGAAACGCACTTTTGACTGTGCAAGGGGGAGCATTTCCCCATAAAGAGGCAAAGGCTGTGCCGAGCACACGGTGTAATCACGGGGCCAAGCCAGACCCATCAGGAAATGCTTTCGACAACTGATATAACTCTTGCTGTGGTGCTCTGCTCAGCCTAAGCCATGAGTAATCTCCTCCTGCTACGGGGATCTGTGGATCTAGACCAGAAAGGAGAATTATTCATATATGGCATGCAGATTTTTACAAAAGCCTTCAGGCTGAAGGGAGCAGGAGGAGCCCGGGGGCTGCCAGCGCCCGCCCAGGGCAGGCTTGTGCAGCCTTATAAGGGCTCCACTAACCCCGGGAAAAACAGCCCCATATCCAACGCCACAGAGCATCCAACGGCCTCAGACACGCTCTTTAAACCACTTCACTCTCAGGGCTGCATCCCACTAGTTCCCAAGTCCCTCCTGTGGTGGGGCAGGGAGCAGAGAGCCAGGAGTTCCCTCCTGTAATGGGCTCTGCTGCTGAAAGGCAGCAGCTCACAGCATCTTCCTCAGAGCAGGAGCTCTCTGGAGCAGGGCAGCTCCCATGGGAGCCTGCTACATGCTCAAGCACAGAGCTCATGTTTAAAAGTTGGTGATCACAGAATCCTGGAATGGTTTGGAGGGGAAGGGACCTCAAAGCTCATCTCATTCCACCCCCTGCCATGGGCAGGGACACTTTCCACTGTCCCAGGTTGCTCCAAGCCCTGTCCAACCTGGCCTTGGACACTTCCAGGGATCCAGGGGCAGTCACAGCTTCTCTGGGCACCCCGTGCCAGGGTCTCAGTGCCCTCGCTTCCTTCCCAGTATCCCATCTAAACCTGCCCTCCTTCAGCTCAAGGCCAGCCCCTCGTCCCTGTGGCACTGAGCCCACCGCAGCACCAGGACCCCCCTCCGTCAGCTGGAGCTGCAGAGCCCAGGCACTAAACCCTGTTTAATGCTAAACCAACTATCCATATTAAGGTCACATTGAGAGGAAAACATTTGGTTGGCATCACTTTGCCACGCTCTGCCCGTGCCCACAGCGGGTCCCTGTGCACGACCCGGCTCTGCCCTCCCTCCCCAGCCTCACAGAGAAGCTGTGCCAAGCCCCAGCTCGGCCCTTTGAACGTGTTGACAAAGGCAAGATAAATGCAAGGCAGCGGCTGCTGACAGGCAGGTACAACAGCGTCTGCAGGGAGGAGGTCGAAGTGCTTTTCCCCTGAGTCACTGCTCCAGCTCAGCTTCAGAATTAACCAGAAACAGGGCGAAAGCCACTCAGGTTGGAGTTCAGCTCAGCCCGTGGAAGACAACAGCCTGCGAGCATCTCCTCTGTTGAAAAAGCCAGAATTAAAGGAGCAGAAACTCTGCCCCATCCTCTCTCAGTGCCGCTCTCGGCAGGCCTGCGCCGCCGCCTCTGAATGGGAGGCAGGAATTGTGTCCTAGTTATTTAGCCAGCGGGAGATAACTCCGCTTCCCGGCGTGCCCCACGCCGCTCGACAAACCTGCTCTGTAAATAACACGCAGCCTTTAAGCTGCCGGGAGTGGATGAAATAAAATGGGAGCTGATTCATATTCCAACTGATCCTCTCCCTCCCCGAGCACCTGCACCAGCATTAAGCTTCTTACCCAGTGCAGACCGAGCCTGTATTTACATATCCTGCACTGCCGGGCACAGCCTCCTGTCCAGGGTAAATGCTGGCATCTTCCCGATGCTACCGGGCACCTGATCCCCCTCCAGCCCCTAATCCCAAACTCTGTCCCCTCCTAGAAGCACCACGCTGTGCCCACAACGCTCCTGCACCGACCTGCACATGCAGTGACACAGAAAGGGGAATGTGGCAGACATTCCCCCCGAGGTGCTCCACAACCAAATCCTGCCTGGGATTTCCCTGTTGGTTGTTTTGTGTGTTCCTGATTTTGTCAATAATATGAGCTGAATCATATGAGGAGTTACTGCCATCACCAGGGTGAGATTGCAGGGGGAGTGATGGAGCTGGGGCTCACCATGCTCAGCTTCAGCTCCCAGGGACTGGCAGAAACTCCCAGGGGAATGCTGAGGAACTGGAGCAAGGAGATGAAAGGGAAGTGGAAGAGATTTGGTCCTTAGCAGAATTCAGTAGATGGAGGTTTTCATGTTTATTTAAAGGTAACATTCGCACACAGTTTTCTGCACAACTATTGACTGGAAATGACAGATACTGAGAAGGGGAGAAACAGCTGAATGAGAGGAGGCTGCGCTCATGCCTGGAGCAAAATGGGCTGAAGAGAAGAAGTATAAAGGTATTTATCCTTAAACTCAGATTTCATTTCAGTAGTTTCACCTAAGCCACACAAAGAACCAGCCAACATCTCAAATCAACCCTCAGAAGCAGCAATTTCAGCAGAGCAGCTCCTGGGCTGAGCCTGGTCCAGCCCTGCTGCTGGGGGAAGCCAGACCAGGCGAGCTGACACGGACCTGGATTTCCATCCAGAGGAGGAGAAGCTCCTCCCTCACCCAGCACACACCTGCACCATCACCACATCACTTAGGTCTTCCACAGCTTAGTGCAGAAACCCCTAGAAACACACTGAACTTGTAAAAGAAAATCTTTCAAAGCATCCCCTGTTGCTCAGTTGAGTCAGGTCCAGGTGGGCACTGCACTTCCTGGGAAGGACTGCAGCCACAGGGAAACAAATCCCAGCCCATCATCCGGCAGAGCACCAACACACCAATGGAAATCCCAGGGCAACCCCCTGCCATGTCAAACACTGCCATGGCTTGAAGACTCCAGGAGCAGCATCCCCTAAGGAAGGCAGGTGGCCCAAACACATTACCTTTTTCCCCGTTTGTTTCTCCACCATGTCGTTGCTGAGAGAGAAATCTTCTGACTGTGGTGTTTTAGAACACCCACCCTTGGGCATCGTTCTGCCTTCCTTACTTGATCTTCATTTATGCTGCCATCGCCTCATCATCAACCGTCTGTTGGGAGAGAGGAAAAGGGAGGTCAGACATCTCAAAAGGATCTCTCCATTGTGGGGGAGAAAGGCAAGGCATTTCCCATGGGGATAAACCCCCTCCCAACCCCTGGATGGCAGCTCCAGGATGGCAGAGTACCCTCAGATATGGGAAAAGCTCCTGCCACCTTCCCAACGAGCAAGGGAGGTGCTGCAAGGCATCACACATGGAATCACACAGAATCACTGAGCTTGGAAAAGACCTCCCAGAACATCAAGTTCAACCTGTGCCCAATCCCCACCTCATCACCAGCCCAGTGCGCTGAGTGCCATGTCCAGTCACTCCTTGGACACCTCCAGGGATGGGAACTCCACCACCTCCGTGGGCAGCCCCTTCCAATGCCTGAAAACCCCTTCCATGAAGAAATTCCTCCCGATTTCCAACATGAACCTCCCCTGGCACAGCCTGAGGTTGTTTCCTCTCATCCTACCACTTGTTTCCTGGGAGAAGAGGCCAACTCCGAATTGCAGAGCCATGATTGCAGCTGCAGACACGGCTTGTTTCATATGCAGGGAATAGTCCAGAAGGGATCAAGTCCCACCAAAGAGCAACATCCCTCCTGCTCTTCCTCCACAGCATCACCTCCAGCCCACATAAAGCTCCCTGCAGCTGTGGCTCTGTCTGGAGCACAGGGACACGGGGACAGACCCAGGGCTGGGACAGCCCTGCTCCCCAGTTTGCTGCTCTGAACTCCCAGACACTTGCAGGACCAAACAAATTACAAAACGTCCATTAAAAATGCACTTTTTGAACATGCTACCATCATGAGACGGGAGCAGGAAGCATGGAGGGCTCAGCACTCCCAGAGCAGTTTGTCACAGCTCCTCACCCTGCTCCACACCTTGGCCTGGGAAAGCCAACCTGGAGAGGACAAAGCCCTCCTGCTCCTGGTGTGCTGCCTGGTTACAGGGCTGGAAAGGCAACTGCCATGTGAAATACAGCGAGGCACGAGCTGGAACAGCGATCAGGAACACTGGCTGGAGCCAAGGCCCTTTTAGGTGAACAAGACTTTCTCCTTCCTGAGAGCAGAGGCTGGAAAACATCTGTGCAATGGAATATCTGTGAGGAGAGACCCCCAGCAGCCCAAACAGCAACAGGCTCCTTGGTCAACGCTGGAATGGCGCAAACAGGAACTTTTCCCCAAATAATTGTCACCTGCCAGCTCTGAACTGCACCCATTAACATCTTACAGCTCTGCAGAGCTACAACTGCAGGAAATTGTCCAGGGAGATGGGAATTCTCAGAGAGGAGACAGGGAGTCTTGTATTTAGAAGTTCCCTGGAAACCACTTCAAAATTTCTGTTCCATTTACACCTCAAAGGCTTTCAGAGGCTTTGGGACACTTTGGGTTGTTCCCTTTTTTTTTTTTAAAGGTGGTTCAGAGGCCCCAGGCCAGCCCTGCAGCAGCACAAATTCCCAGAGTACCAGGCACAGACAGTGCAGGTGTTTCCAGCAGGACACTGTGCTTCCCAAGGCAGCTGAACCTCCAGCCCAGCTCCTCTTCCTGGGCTGTGGGAAGGTTATTATCCGTATTTAGGAACAAAGCTTTGGGAACTGAGACCTCCTCGTGTCCCCCTGCTGAGCTTTGGGACACCCCACCAGTGCCCCAAGTGTCCCCTCCATGCTGTACATGCATGGGGTGCCTCCCAGAGCAGCTCCAGCCATTCCCAGCCCCAGGAACCTCTCTCTGCTCAGCATCATTAGCCACATGGGAAAATGTAAAAATTATTTCCCCTCGGTTTCACTTACTGGGGCTCATTAAGGTGCAGGTACAGGAGAAAGGAGCATGTGCCTGGCAGGAGGCAGGAGCAGATGACAATATTCCCTTCAATATTCACTGCAAATCTAAGAGGTGGAAATTCAGATGAAGTGCTGGGCAACGGAAATTTATTTACACCTTGCAACGGATATTAAACCCAAGCAGCTTCACCTCTGCTGACAACAGGACTGGGCCACGCTCTGCTCCCACCAGCAGCCAAAAAAACCCAACCCCACGTCACCACCAGTGCCTCGCTCAAAGCACCCCATGACCAGCACGCTGCCAATATATTCCCAAAAAATTCATGCCCACTCCCAAGTCTTTGTGGCTGCTTGTACCGGGATAGGCACCTATTCACGTGGAGCTTCCAAAACCTGTTTAACTGAGAAAAGGCCAGACGGATGCCAGATTAATTCTGCGCCCCTTCTGTTCGCGGAGCTGACTCATTACACTTGGAAAGCCGGCTGCCTCTCCGGGTAAACACAGCCCTGGCCTGTTCCACAGCTTGCAGGGAGTATCACATTTGCACAACAATTACCGACAACGCCGCAGCCTTCGTTTCATTTTTAAGCGCGTTTAATAAGTTCGTTTCATTTTTAAGCACGTTTAGTAAGAGTCAGCAGGGAGGCACAGATTCAGGGCTGGAAGAGCCTTCTCCGGCTCAAGACGGAGCATTTGCAGAGTGGCAAATCTAGGGCTGCAGAACGGCAGTTTGGCTTCAATCTCTCCTAATTTAGGAGCTGGACGAGCCGCTCCCTTTCCATGACACCCCTCTCAAACTCACCTCCCTACAGGAGACAACCAGCACCCTTCCTATTTCACAAACAATTAACTCAGCTCCTCCGAGGAGCTGATTACATGTGGCTGCACAATACCAAGTGGGAGACCGAGTGAGCTCAACAGAATATAATCCCTCGTACTTCTCCAGGAAAACAAAGGAGCTGTTTACCCCTGGCCAGGGGCCAGCCCTGGCTGCGCGCGCGGCCAGTCCGGTGCCCAGCAGCCCCCGGGCCGGCCACATCAGACCCCACCGCTGGAGAGGCTGGTTCCCACACAATCCCCTGGCCAAGTGGTGAACGCAGAGGGGAAGCCCACCCTGGGATGGACCAGGCTGGGTACGGCAGCTCCCGCTGGTTCAGGATGGCTGGATCCAGCAGGGAAGGCTATGGTGGTCCCAGCCAGGAGAAAGCTGGAAGAGCAGGGATGACGCTCTGGACTGGGGGCCCTCCNTTCAGGATGGCTGGATCCAGCAGGAAAGGCTATGGTGGTCCCACCTGGCCTGGGGGCCCTCCTGGACTGGGGGCCCTCTTGGTCCACCCTGCCCTGGATGGGGGTCAGAGCCCCCACAGCACCCCCGAGCACCCTGCAGGAGGTTGGAGCAACAGGACTCTTAGGAATACAATCGTGAGCAGGGCTGGAGCCATGCGGAATGAATCTGGCTGGGAATGGCAGAGCCAGTCCCGGGCACACCCACCCACGATCATCCCCTGTCCCCTCCACAGGCTGAGGAAACAGTTGAAAATGGTTTTTATTTTGCCCAGGGCACACCAAGTCAAAGCCACACACTGAGACCAAACACTTCAGAGAAGGACCTCAAAAGGCCAGGGTTCTGAAAGGGATGGAAGGGAAGGGGAGGTCATCTGGCCCTCAGAGGGAAGAGGAACCGGTAAGCACTACTGGCTTCAACCCCAGGACACGTGGGCAGCCGGGAGGCAGCGTGGGAGCAGTGGCACTCGTTAGCCAGGACCAGGCTCCCAGTGGAGGCCACGGGCAAACTGGGACAGGCACAGAGAACAAGGACACAGCCCACGGACAGACTCCAGTCCCTGCCAGACAACACCAACACCAGGTCCTGCAGGAGAGGAGACTCCTCATTAACCAACCCTATGGATCCCATGTACATTCAAACTCCCCATCTCTACCCCTCCTGGGCTCAGTAAGCAACACCCCAAAACCGTATCTGTGCAGGGACACCTTCCACTATCCCAGATTGCTCCAAGCCCTGTCCATCCTGGCCTTGGACACTTCCAGGGATCCAGGGGCAGCCACAGCTTCTCTGGGCATCCTGTGCCAGGGCCTGCCCACCCTCGCTGGGAAGAATAAAGAACATTTCCAGATGTATCTCCAAGGGGAATGACAGCCTTCCCTGGTCCCAGCCCTCCTTCCCTGCCCTCCAGCAGAGCAGCCAAACTCCTGCCATTCAGTCTGAAGCCACAACAAATGAGCTCATGCCCACGATCTGTGCATTGGAGCCTGCCTGTACCCCGCCAGCTTGGAGTAAAAAAGATTGTGGAGCCTTCTTTAAATGCCAGAATAGGAGGGAATTGGCTGGAGGCTCCTGCCCATGCAAACCCCCCAATGCAATTAGAGCCCCAGACATTATTTGCACAGATCCAACTCGTTTGTTTGGTCTGAAAAGGTTGGAATAGGAAAAAGCCTGTGAAAAACGAAAATTTTAATACTTCAGGCTCCTTTTAAGGACCCTGTCCTAAATCTTTGAAAATTGCCTTAGATTAATAACTCACACCCACAGTTTGACACATGTCCCCCAGCTCTGGAAAGAAAAGGGAGAAAACCAAGAGCTGCTGTCTTTCAACATGCAGAACCACTGAATCCCAGAATGGTTTGTGGAAGTCACTGCAAAGCTCATCCCATTCCACCCCCTGCCGTGGGTAGGGACACCTTCCACCAGACCAGGCTGCTCCAAGCCCTACCCAACACTGCCAGGGATGAGGCAGCCACAGCTTCTCACAAACGCCACCATGCCAGTCTCAGCCCAGCCCCAGTGTGTGCTCAGGCTGTTCCACCAATGTGTCCCCAACACCTGCCCTGCACCGGTTTATCCTCCACCTGTCCGGCCAACAAGACCCACAGTTCATCCCTAAAACTGCCTGTGAGCACCAGTAGGATGTGTAGTTTGGGGAACAAGGAACAATTGTTCTTTGTGCTCCGGCTCGGCTCCGGAAGAGCAAAGTCCGTGGTTTTCCATGGTGAGTACACACGGCTGGGAGCAGCAGGAGCCCTGCAAACCTGCAGGGCAAACACAGGTGGTTTCCTCAGCACCTGACAATGGGTAATCACAAAGATTAGCTATTACTGAGATAGAGCAGTGCAAGGTGCTAATTCTTATGGCCAGAACTCAAACCAAGGAGAATGGAGAGCCTACGTTTCCCAGAGTGCAGCACCTTTGCTGGTGTCACAGCTGGGCTCACCCCGGTCTCACAGCTCCATCGTGCCCTCACCTTCAACTCCACATCCTTCCTTACCCCGGGGAACCTGTTACCTGTTTGCTCCTGGCTTTTGAAAGGGGATGTCACTCCTTATCAAGAATTCTTAGAGATGACGCATCTTTCTTCACCTCTTTGCTCGGTTTCTCCTCTCCTCCTCTCAAAGTCACTGCCTGGTCCCAAGTAACTGTCCCTTCTTCCCCCTTTCCCAAATACTTATTCTGCCTTGCCCCACATATCCTGACCTCCTGATACCCTGCAATGACTGGCCTGCTGCTGGCAAGGCTTGCTGCTCTCTCAAACACACACCAGCCACGTAAACTCACTAAGCTGGAATCACAGAATCCTATACTGGGATGGAAGGGACTTCAAAGCCCACCTCATTCTGCTCCCTGCCACAGGCAGGGACACCTTCCACTGTCCCAGGCTGCTCCAAGCCCTGCCCAACATGGCCTTGAACACTTCCAGGGATGGGGCAGCCACGGCTGCTCCGGGCAACCTGTGCCAGGGCCTCACCACCTTCATTGTAATAAAAAATATTGATCCTGCAGCCTCAGCAACTTAAATTAAATTGAATTAAATAATATTACTGAACTGCAGCAGCTATTAGAATTTCAATCTTTTGTGGGACAGATGCCCCTTCCTGGAGTTCCTCAGGGCCTGCAAAAAACACCACAGTGGAGCAACTCAGGCTGCACGTGGATGTGCACCCAAGACTCCAAGGACCAGCACGAAGATGATGCTTGTGACCCTGCTGGGCAGTGTGAACGTCCGGCTCCTCCACAGTTCTCCAGCACAGATCCATCACACAGACCCATCCTTGCTAAGGGGCTCAATTCAAACCACAACCCCACACCTGTGACCTGCCAGTGTCTCCTCCTGCCCCAGCAAGAGGTCAGCGGTCTCAAATTCTGACAACTCGACATATTTCTATTGCACCAAGTGTTGCTATTTAACAGGATTATATTTGGAAATTTCTGCCCAACCACACTGTGATTCAGAATCTTCCAGCTGGGACCATTCTCAGGAGACACAAAGTCCAAACAAGAAGAGCCCTGACAGTGCCCTGCACCCACAAGCAGCCACTCTGCCTGTGTGGTTTCTCCGGGAGCAGTTTTTCCCACAAACCCTTCCCTCAATTATCTGTATGCAGCTGCCTCTGGTATTGCTCCATTTCAGGATGCTGCCGATGATCTGGTTCCTGGCCAAGTTACAAAACTGTAGTTTGAGTCAGTGCTCCAGGCTGCGGTCTGGGAGCAGGATTAGCTGCGATGTGGAAACCTCTGGAGCAGCCGGAGCGTTACAGGAAGGCTGGAGCAGCACACAGCCCTGCTGCACCACTGTCAGCCAGGGTGGGAGGGCTGATTATGACACTGTTGTCCTCTCCAGGATGGCTCTGGATCACCAGGTCCAGACCAAAACCTGCCAGAGAGGGAGGACTCTGTGCTTCTCCCATCCCCTCTCCGCTTCTCCTGGACACCTTGAGGCTTCAGCCAGGGAAGAGCTGTAACCACATCTACCAACACAGTCACTACCAGAGCTTCTGCACATCAACCTGCTTAAATCAGTGATCAACTCCACGTGGATATTCCCACTGCTGCACATGGGAGGAAAAATGCAGCCCAAACTACCCAGCACAAAGAAAACAAGGGAGAAACGCGATGCTGGTGAGCCGAGAGGTCCAAGGAGGACGAGGCCTCCACCCACAGCTCACCAGGATGCGAGTGGGATCTTGAAGGTCCCACCAGCTGGGAAAGACAGGGATCCCCCAGGGCTGCTTTATCCTGGCAAAATTGAAACACCACAGATCTGCAGAACCGGCTCCGTTCCCAGGGCTGTCTGGGGAGCCGGGCTCTGCCCCCGTGCCCGGCACAGAGCCGTGGCTGCGGCTTCCAAGTGCAGCTCGAGGGGTTCAGGAGCATCAGCCAAGCCCCAGAGACGAGTCAGACCCAATTTTCAAGATGGAGAAACAAGTGAGCACAGACAATTCCTGACCATCACGGAGCAAAGGGTGACAGATGAAGCAGCAGCGGCTGTCGGTGCCCTGGCAGCGACCTGTGTCACCCACCCCACGCTGGCACCAGGGACGTGGGGCTGGCAGGGGCTGCTGGCTCGCTCTGCCCCCTCCTCAGCCAGGCTGAGGCTCCTCTGAGCTCCCACCTGCACAGGATCCCTGTTCCACTCCTGGCACCAGGGCCCTGTCCCAAGGGAAGGCTGCAGGACCAGCACCGTTCCCATGGAAAGCTCGTGGATGCTCTGCTGAGTCCCATCTGCTGCTCAGCTGCGCAAAAGGAAGGCTCAGGAAGGGAGCAGGATAAAGGATGCATTTGGGCTCATTTCTGGCTGTTTAAATGAGCACAGACATCACCTTTCTGTGGCCTCATCACCGATAACTCTGTGCCTTGTGTGCCCCTGGGCACTCAGAACTGGCTCTGACATAACACAGCTGAACAGAGACCTGGCCCAGGGAGTCCGGGTTGCTTTAATTCCATAAATACTCCATATTCCCAGTGTCCATCTCGGCACACACATGTGCACATGGACACACACGCATGGACACACACACACATAATGGACACACAGCCCCCAGTGAAACCCCAGACTCACTCCAGTCCTGCCCAATTTTTGGCATCACTATGTCCACATCTAGGACAAGAAACAGCCTTGACTACAAATAAACCACATCACCTAAGACCTTAAACCCGAGAGGAGACCATGACCAAGCACATTCATTACATGAGAAAGAAACCAAAAATATTTCCCAAAAGGTGCCATGACCATTGCAACAGGGTCTTTCCAGTTGAGGAGGCTCTCAATGGAGCGCTCTGCAACACCAGCTACCTCCCAGTGAAATCCCTGCTTGAGCCTCGGGGGATTTGGACAAAAGCTTTGGGATGTCTGTGTTTATATCTGGTTTCAGTCCGTGATGTTGCAACAGCCAAGTAACATCTCCTCCCAGCTGTGAGCAGGAAAATCCATGGTAATGGCTGCAAAACATTCCTCGTTCTCCCCGTTCTTGCACAATTCTTCCCAGGATCCCTCCCTCCATCTCGGCATTCTTGTGCTTCCTCCCAGTGTGGGAACCTCGGGAATATTTTGGTGGATTCAGGAGCAAGGACCAGATAGAACAAATCTCACACAGGGGGCCTGAAGGCATCAGGCTTTGGGGAAAATCCAGCACAGAACTTCACTCATTTCCTCTTATTTGGGGTCTGCAAACCCAGGAGTTTTGCTTTCTCCTTTTTTCTTTCCCACTGAGGCCAGCGGTTTCCAGATTCCAGACTCACATTTGATCCATATACAAAACGCTTTGCTGCAACACTGGGATTTGTCTGTCATATTACTGTCAGCTTTTAAACGACAGGGCAAGAACTGAACAGACATGGACAGAAGACCAGGTTGAAATGGGCTTGGAGCAACCTGGGGTAGTGGAAGGTGTCCCTGCCCACAGCAGGGGGTGGAATGAGATGAGCTTTAAGATCCCTTCCCACCCAAACCATTCCACGATTCTATGAAAAGACTGATTCATAGCTCACATTAAACTGGAATTCTGTAAGCACGGAAAGAACTTGAGGAGACGAGGGAAAGTCTGGGCCACGTGAAGCCCCAGCTTTGAGCCAGGGCAGCGCTCGGCAGGGAAGCCTTTCTCCCCAGCACACCACGCACCGCGGAGCAGCTCGGCACAACGCCAGGGCCGGGACAGCGCCGGGCTCCGCTGGATTCACAGCCCTGTGCAGGCAGCAGGGACGGGCAGGGAAGCAGAGGGAAAGGGAGGGAAGGAGAGTGGCTGCATGGAAGGGCTTCTTGCACATTTCTGGGCTCACTCAGAGC
Source organism: Pardalotus punctatus (assembly GCA_013400915.1). NCBI lineage: Eukaryota > Metazoa > Chordata > Aves > Passeriformes > Pardalotidae > Pardalotus > Pardalotus punctatus. The sequence continues at coordinate 83,772 of VZTX01029063.1, read as the reverse complement.
TGGCCCCCCTTGTTCTCAGCTGCTGGTGATCCCTCCCAGCAGCACAACTGTCACCATACTTTATGTACCACCCCAAAAGCCATGGTGGCTCACTGAGCCCTGACACGACGATACCAACAGTGAAGATTTCCTGATTGCTTCAGCCTGAGCTGGAGCTGTGCTGCTGCCGACAGCCCATCACTACTGAACGAGCCATGTGACAGGAAAGTGCTTGCTGTGCTTCCGTGGGGCTCCGTGTGCCACAGTCAACATGGAAACACACAGATCCTGAGATTCTCCAAGCTCACCGCACACCCTCTGCTGCCAGGTGTACAAGGAGAAGCACCTTGCCCGTTACCTTCATCATCACTTCATCTTGGTCCAGAAGCCAAACTCCCCATCCGGTTTTGCCGTTCCTGCTCCAACACGCAGTGGCTCCGCTGTGGCAGTGCCAGGAGGCTCAGGCCTGGCTCAGCTCTGTGCCAGGACCCTGGCTGGACACACGTCACAGCCGAGGGGAAGGGGCCATCCTGGGCCAGGGGCCAGCAGGGAAGGTTTGGGCACGGCACAACCCCGCTGCCGGTTTGTAAAGAATCAAAGCAAGGTGAATCCTCCACAAACCTGCAGCTTTCCACCTCCCAAATCACACAGCTTTTGAAGCAGTTCTATTGTATATAAAGACACAGGAATGCATTTACCAAAAAGGGGGTGTTCTTGTATGGGGGAAACTTCATTTTCTCTACAAAGCTCTTGTTGAAGGTGCCATTGGAGCAGGAGCAATGGGGAGCTGTAAGAACAGCCCTGCTTTAACAGATTTTTCTCTAAGGACATAAGATCCCAAAACCACAAACCTGAGAGCCCCTCCTGATTTTGAGCCCAATGAAGTGACATGAGGTCTCTGGTAAAATAATTTATTATAAAGCTGCTGCTTCAACACTGGCCAGAACCTGAGAATACCCAGAGAGGTTGAGATTCTCCATCCCTGGAAGTGTTCAAGGCCAGGTTGGACGGGGCTTGGAGCAACCTGGGATAGTGGAAGGTGTCCCTGCCCATGACAAGGGGCGAGATGAAATGAGCTTTAAAGTCCCTTCCAAACCAAACTATTCCATGACTCCGTAATTCTAGGAACACCTGGAGCAGCTGACCAGACAGGTGCCATGGTGGGATGTGTGGCCCCACAGATGTCCCCAGCACAGCCCCACCACAGCTCACCCAGGAGCCCCAGCATCTTCCCAAAGGCAAAGCTCAGACAACACATACATGTGGCAAACTGGGGGAAAAAAACCCAACAGATTTCTCTGCCGCCTCCTTGTCTTCCTTAAAAAGCAAGGTCTGTCTCCCAGCTGCCTGCTGGATCGGCCTGCCTCCCCCAGGCTGAGGAGCCCGGTGCGAACACGTGGCACTCGGTGGCAGAATTTGGAGAAGGGAGGAATCAAAGGCAGGCTTTGTGACCTGGGGGGGGAAAACAAGCTGGGAGTGACAGGCAACCTCTACCCCAAGAGCAACCCAAAGGCAGGCTGCAGCCACACCAAAATAACACGTCAAGGGATGCATGGGGCCAAGCCTTGGAGCGGGATCATGAGGATACAGGCAGGAAGGAACAACCAGAGTGGGACTATTTACTCCTGGTCCCCCAGGTCTGTGCCAGGCTGAAGTGGCACACCTGGCACACGGCGCACACACTCCCAGCAGGATCACAGCAGGCAAAGGGGAACGACAGCCTGGAGAGCTGAGCACAGCCAGCTTCTCCCTGAGATCTGAACCTTCTCACAAAGCAGGGTGGAACCCCGGCAGAACCCAGCTCAGGAACACACGGCCACACTGAGCTCCCACTGCGCCACAGGGCAGATGCTGCTGGGTGCCCACGGGAAGGCCGTGGGAGCAGGACAAGAGCACCAGCCTTTGGCAGAGCTTCATGCTCCTGGCTCTGTCCTTTACCTGTGTGGTGAATTTGGGCACAGAAAACGACTCAACCACATCTTGTCCCCAGCTGATTTTGCCCCTCGGTCTAGCACAGGGTGAGGGTGACGGGAACACTGGTGCTGGTTCCCAACCACTGCACAGTGAAGCCCGGCCACCTCTCCAGAGAATCCCACAGACTGGGTGGCCTCACCATCCACCTCCTGACTGAAACCTGCACAGCAGAGCCTGAGCAGCTCCGAGAAGCAGTGCCTGATGCTCCCAGAAAACACCAAAGTTCGCATACCACACACCTGGGCTGGGCCATTCAGGACTCAGGACTTAAAAACAAGCGACAACACAACATCTGAGTTCACCAGCAGGCTCCAGATGATCCCACCGTGAGCTCCACAACCTGCAGGAGGAATGCTGGAATTTCTTCCTTGGGCTGCTGACCTACTAAACTGGTTGGAATCGGCAGTGTCAAACACTCCATGTCGGAAAGGGGTTTTACAGCCTGGAAGGGCTTTCACCGCCCGCACGCTCCGTGCTGGCTCTGCAGGGAGCTTTCCTCCTGGCTGGGTACGCCCCAGCTCCCTCCGAGCTCTGTTTGCCCACGCCAGCAGCCGGCTGCCCCGGCTGTGCAAACACCGGCCCCGGGAGCCGCCGGCACTGCCGCAGTATCGTGGCAACGTGGCTGAAGCCGGCTTTGCAAACTCACCAAGTGTGCAAATTAATTTCATTATCCGCTCTTGCACATCATGAGGAGGGAAAACAAATAACCTGCCCGAAAGTACATTCTAGTAATTATTAACACGGCGTCAGCGGAGCCCGGGGGAGCGGGAGGAGGACGCGCCGGGAGGAGAGCCTGGCACTGCCTGGCCGCCGGAGCACTCGGCACGTCAGGACTTCGTAAATATAAAATCCAGCCTCATGCTGCCTTTGTTCCCTGTTTAGCCCAAGCATTCTCCATGCGCTTGGCTGCACCTACACGTTCTCCCAACAGTAAAACTGACCATCCCAATAATTCACCAGCAAAGCTCTTGGCTTCCATCTTCTTCTGCTTTCACAGAACCACTGAGGTAGGAAAAGACCTCCAAGACCAATGAGTTCAACGTGTGACCAGTCCCCATCCTGTCACCAGCCCAGAGCACTGAGTGCCACATCCAGGCGTCCCTTGAATGCCTCCAGGAATGGGGACTCCACCACCTCCCTGGGCAGCCCCTTACAATGACTGACAACCTTTCCCATGAAGAAAATTCTTCCCAATGTCCAACCTGAACCTCCCCTGGCACAATGTTCTTCTTTCCCCCACAAACACTGTGGAGCACCCAGAGCTGTCAGGGCTGTACACAAACCTTCTCTGGCAATGCCTAAAAAGCCGAGGTATGCACCAAGTGCTCTGATTCGTATTTTACCGTACAATAAAAGCCTCCTTCAGCTTAGCAGCAATGCTAGTCTGTCCCAGAAATCCCCCTCCAAAAACAAGAGCAAACCCTGAGATTTAACACCCTGTAGCACATGATAATTTAATCTAGTCCTGTACGCCTGGATTACACGACCCCTTCCCCATCCTGACAGGCACAAACCCTAGGTCATAGCAAAATATGTTTATGGAGCTGGAACTTTTGCTTGTGGATTTACACAGCAACTTTAACTCTTAGAAATCCAAGCAGCTCCCATGTCCCCCATGATGAAATGGCTGTAGGTGACAACGAATCCATGGGTTTGACCCCACCACAAAGCACTCCTGGATGCTGCAAGTCTGCCAGGAATCGAGGAGATCCCTCCCTGCCTGTTCTGGCTGCCTCCTGGAGGGCACTCAGAAAACACATTCAGAGGCTGCCAGTTTGGGGGGATTTATTTTCATCACAGAAAACTGAGAGGTTCTCAGGTTGGATGAGAGCAGAGCAGGGCACTCTGAACTACCAGAGCCAGGCTGGACAAGGTTTGGAGGAGGATGTCCCTACCCATGGCAGGGGGTGGAACAGGATGAGCTGCAAGATCCCTTCCCACCCAAACCATTCCACGATTCTGTGATTCTACAGCAGGGCTGCGGCAGAGCTCCAGCAAATCTTCAGGCATTATTAGTAAGCCATTAAGAGACACTGTCAAGACAGATAGGCTTTGAGATTGCTTTCCAAGGCAGTTGTCAGGGATTTCGGGATGCACCAGGTGCTGCAGCAGCAGCTCAATTTTCCCTGTAAGCAGCCTGTCATGTGAGCGCTGTTTTCAAAGGGACCTCACAGCAAGAACCCGAGATTTTTCCAAGGTGCAGCCACATCCTAAACCCAGCCTGGCATCGCACCAGGGCGATGGGACTTAGTCAGAGCCTGGTTTGGATGCGATTCCTGTACAAACCTGCTCCCATGGGAGCACTCAGCTCCCTGCAGGCCCAGCCTGGTGACCCAGGGGTGCTGATTCACCAAACGGGCTCCTCTGCCCTGTGTCCCAGTGCTGGAGGGGCACCAGAGCCCACGGATCTGTCTGTGCCATCCTCCCTCCCTGTGCCTTGTTTTCAGCAGGAAAGATCTGGCTGCGTATCCACAACACTTGAAATGAATTCCCCAGAGGTTCCTGGAGCTTTTTATTCCCCATGTTCTCAAGAATATCAATATCAACAGATCTGCATGGAAATTCTTTCATGTTCTTCCACTGGCCAAGCGCTCCTTGTGCTGCTCTGCAAGGCTCTGGAGCGTTGTGACATTCAGGGGCTTCCCCAGCCTTCCTCCTCCTCCTCCTCCTCCTTTTCCTCCCACCCCACCAAGAGACCACAAACCAGCAAAGGGAAGCAGCAGCTCCTCATGGAACCTACGTGCTCCATGCATCCCAGAATGAAGGAGTTTGGAAAAGACCTCCAAGACCCCCACCTTACTACAACCTTCACGGGACCTTCGAGCTCCATTCCTACCCACTCCCCTCCCTCACTGCCCGTCTGTGCAGGTACAGGTCCCCACTGGCCAAATCCAAAGGTATCTTCACATTCCTCTCTATTTCCAAGCAGTTTCTGTATGAGTCATACACTGTCACAACCTATTTTCCCTAAGTTAAATCGAAGTGCAGGGATTTGAAGTCAAGTCATCCATTCATGTTGTAATTTCTCCTCTTTCCCTCTCTCCTCAGATTTCCCCAAGCAGATTTTCCAAAACTGTTCTGTACATCCCTATTCCACTGGACCTGGCCACACGGTCTTACAGGAGCAGCATAAACCAACATGCTTAATCCAGCTCGCTTTTTGGTTTTTTGGGGTTTTATTCACTTTCTTTTTTTTTTTTTAAATCAGCAATATAGTTTTCCATAGTCTAAGTGGAATCAAAGATCACCCATAACACCATTTCCACTCTTGCATTTAAAGACACACTCAACATTTCTCAGAGTGCAGCGGCAGGACCCTCACTCCAAGAGGGGGGCAATTTTCTCCCTTTCTAACGTGGAAAAGCACCTGTTTCTAGTTCTGGGCCATAACACACTGTCCCTAGGCACGTGTGTGTGAGCAGGGAACACTGCAGGTCCAGAGCTGGAAGCAGCTTTATGATCCCTCATTACACCGGATGGACAGAAATTGCTGGATCAGGGCACTTCCACCCACTGGTTTTCTTTCCCATCCTTATTTTTTTGCATCTTTACATCCTTTTGCATCTTTAACACGTGACCAGCCTTAAGAAGCTGAGTTCTGTCCTCATTGTAGTGCGAGCTCACCACGCTGCTGCTGCCATCAGCCCAAGGGTGTGAGTCACAACCCAGCCTGCACATGAAGAGATTTATTTAAAATTCCAGGGAAAATGTTAACGCCTCAGTGCTGTACAGGGCAAGTCCATCCCACCCCATCCCACCCATTGTGGGGCACCAGCCCATCACCTGGGGTGGGTGTGCCCAGCCATTGGAGAGTGAGGCCAGAGCTGGAAACATCTCCAGCAGCTCCACCAGCACACAGGGGCTTCACCGCTCCCATTCAATCCCCCCTTCTCTGCAAAAGGGAACAACTGCATGAAGTTCAAGGAAAACTCCACGTAGAATTATCCCCAATGTGCTCTGAGGTAGTTCCTCCCCAGGCAGTCAGGGCAGGCTCAGGTTTAAAGGACACCTGAATGGAGCCCCCATGTAGGAATCAGACCTGCCAATGTTCTATAAATAATTTTATTAATTATCCATTTTAGCAAATCCTAAAATGGCCTCTCAATACTTAAAGGGGCCCGTAAGAAACATGGGGACAAACCTTCCAAGAGAGCCTGGTGTGACAGGACAAAGGGCAATGGCTTTAAACTAAAGGAGGAGGAATTCAAACCAGATATAAGGAAGGAATTCCTCCCTGGGATGGTGGGCAGGCCCTGGCACACAGAGGGTGCCAGAGCAGCTCTGGCTGCCCCTGGATCCCTGGAAGTGTCCAAAGCCAGGCTGGACACAGCTCAGAGCAATCCAGGATAGTGGAAGTTGTCCCTGCCCATGGCAGAGGGTGGAACGAAATGAGCTTTAAGGTCCTTCCAACCCAAACCATTTCATGATTCTGTGATACGATTCCACACCGATACTCCCAAGAGTGGCAGCTCAGCATGCTGGGACTCGAGGGCCAGGTCTCCGGCTCCCACTTCCCAGCTAATCCATCACTTGGCAGAGGTCAAACAGCCCTTCCCACAACACAGCACAAGTGACAAACTCCTTAGGGCTACACATCAGCCACAACTGGCTCAAATGCCACCAGCCAACAGACACATCCAGTGACACTGCACCACCAGGAGCCATCAGAGATGGCTCTCCAGATCCTCCTGCTCCTGCCACGGAACCTGCTGCAGCCCAGACCATTCCCAAGGGGCAGCAGAGCAGCCTCCTGCAGCTCCTGGCACGTCGGATCACACGGTTTGGCTATTCCAGGTCTGCATCCCTGGTGGCCACCTCCCGGTGCCAACGGGGACGGGCCCGATTCATGTCAGTCTCTCTAAGCCCTTTCACCTCAGAGCCTCGTGACTGGGATTGAGCCAAGAGATTAAAAACAGCTTGGGAAACACAAAGTGTGATTGTTTCCTTTGGGTATGACCAGCGGGGTACGGACAGACGGGGACATGGACAAACCACGTGGCTCCCGATCCAGGGGGTTTCCTATAAATGCAGGGAGTTACAGGTGCCACACTGTACAAGAGCAGGGAGCTGGGCAGGGTAGGCTGCACCTCCCTGCCACGCTGAGCCTGTGCAAACAGCACATCCCACAACATTGGGATAGGCTGGAAATTTTGGCATTGGAGTTACAGCAAAACGTGGCTTGTTTGGTCCTCTGCTAAGGATGTATGACAGCAAATTAAACCACAGAATCCTGGAATGCTTTGGGTTGAAGGGACCTTAATGTCATTCTGTCCCATGCCTTCTGCCATCCCAGAGTGCTCCAAGTCCCCTCCAACACGGCCTCGGACACTGTCAAGGATCCCAGAATCTGCCTGGATTTCTGGACAAGTTGTGGCAGCCCCTCAACATCCTCACAACACCCCTGTCCCATGGGAGCCCCTCTTGCTGTCCCCCTCCAGTTGGTCCCTCTGCCCCACAGATGAAGGATGAGAGGACCAAGCACTATTTGTAGCAGGTTTTGCTTCCAAAAAGGCTGGTCCAAACCAGCTGTGGCCGCTCTCTCCCACCACGATTCCTGCAGATGCTCTGCTCTTTCTGAGATGTGAACTGGGGAATTTTTTTTCCTTGCTTTCTAAAAAGTGCCTGAGGAACACGTTCAGTTTAGCGCAGGAACGTGCAGCCGGCAAGGACCAGCTCAGCACTTTGGACACCCAGCAAAGGCATCGATTAGGACCGGCTTTGCACACTAATTGCCATCAGAACTGCCCCTCCCCTTCCCTTGTGTCGGGCCCTGAATGGGGGCATTGTCTCAGGGCACAGCGTTCTCCAGCCCCAGCCCCTGCACAAGGGACCCTGGTGCTTCCCAGTAACAACAAAATCCCAGCAGAAGTCCATTAGCATCCAAAGGGAGGAGCCTGAATGGATCACAGGGATTCTTTGGAAAGTAAGAGTGAAACGAATGCAGTAAAACGCCACATTTAAGCGATGCTCATTGTCCAAATTAAACCATCAGCAGCAAAGACCTTGACTCTCCAAACGCCTTCAGTGCAGCACATGCTGCCGAGCCAGGGAAAGAGGCTGTTAGGAATTTTAAGCCCTGGACTTGTCCCAAGTATGGATTACTCCATTTCTTTGCGAGCACTTGATCACACGGAGCTATATTTGGATTCCCAGAATGAAAGCTCCAATCTCCAGGAGGGTGTACGTGGCTGCACCCCCCCACACACAGGTCCCCACGTCACCCACCCACAGGACAGGCTCTGTGGGAGATGCTAAATGTCCCAAAACCCAGGAGCAGGTTTGAGGGGATGGCAGGAGAGAGCCCAGCACTCTCCAAAGAAGCCGGGCTGAAAGCAGGACAGAACTGCCTAGAAATAGTGAAATGACCGCAGCTTTTCTTTCTTTGTGCAGATGTTGGGAACACGACCTGCGATGGATAAGGACAGAGCTCTCTGTTCCAGGTCCTCCAAACTGGGGGAGAACCCAGACTTCTCCATGAAAGCAGAACATGCAAAGCCACTCAGCAGTGCCAGTGTGGAGTTGGTTTGCTGGGTTATTTATTTAATGTACAGTTCCTGGGTGGAGCTAGATGATCTTTAAGGTCCCTTCCAACCCAAACCATCCTGTAATTCCGTGATAAAACCTCAGCTATTTGTTGCTTCTTTAGCTTTTTTAAGACCACCACAGATCCCAGCCTCCAGGAGGGTCTGTGGAGTGAACTCTTCCAGGCAGAGGAGCAAGGAGCTGATCCTGGATGCCCTCACTGGGTTCTGTGCCCTGCAGCATCTGAGCCAAGCCAAAGGGACAGGACAGGTCTCCCTGGCAGCATGGAGCCAGGACAGCAGAACCAAACTCCCCCAAACATCACATTTTTAATGCCATTCTTGCAAAAGGAGAGCCTGGCAAAGGAATTCCACGTGAAATGCACCTGGGAATCCACTCAGTGAGACCACAACTGCCCCCAGCTGATCCACCCAAAATAAAGCACTTCTTGAAAGAAACATCCATGCCAGAAATCCTAGGAATGGTGCACTTAATCCACAGGGACAACGTTCAGTGACACTGGGCTGTGCATGGACCCCTTGAGGGCACCCACAGGGGCTCCAGACCCCTCTGGGAAGGTTTCACCACTGCCCAAGGATGTGACTCCTGTGGTTTATCCCATCCCTGCAGCTAAACTCCTTTCACAGGGGACAAGAGCAGTAAACCAGGTTTTACTTCTGCAGACAAACACTTCATGGAATCCTGGAATGGTTTGGGTGGGAAGGGACCTTAAACACTCTATTCCACCCCCTGCCATGGCAGGGACACCTTCCACTGTCCCAGGTTGCTCCAAGCCCTGTCCAACCTGGCCTTGGGCACTGCCAGGGATGGGGCAGCCCCAGCTGCTCTGGGCATCCTGTGCCAGGGCCTTCCACCCTCACAGCCAAGAATTTCTTCCCAAAATCCACCTAACCCTGCCCTCTGGCAGTGGGAAGCCATTCCCCCTTGTCCTGTCCCTCCAGGCCCATGTCCAAAACCCCTCTCCCTCCTCTTTTTGCAATCCCCCTTAAAGACTCCCATCCCACTGCTCAGGTTCAGTGCCTGCCTGCTCCCAGAGAGATCCCTGATGTCAAAGCACCTTCCCAGCCCTGCTCCTTGCAAACCCCGTGCTGCTGCTCACCCCCAGCTGTTGGCTGTGTGTGGCTATTTTTGCACAGCCTAGAGAACAAAAATATAGGGAGCTATGTTAGGTGAAGGCTTGCACTGTTCACGGTGTGATGACAGCCAAACTAGGTCAAGCCTTAGCCAGATTCCTTTAAAAAAGGAAAGGAAAAAATAATCAGTGGGAGAGCAGCAAACTCCCAGGGAAAAAATGCTTGTGAACATCTACAATACTGTGCACTAGATGACTGGGGCAAAAATACATATATATGTATATATATATATACACACATTAATCTACATCTTTCTATAGTTTAAATGGTAGATGTTTAATTTTTTTTTTTTTAAAGGACCACCATGTAGTCCTTAAAGGCACCAACGTGCCTTTGACTGCAAAGAAGATATTCCACATGAATTTAGTGTACTGACTTAAACCTGAAACGTAACCTGGTAGCTCATTTTTGGTGTAGGCTGTGGGCAACTTGATTGTATTCCATGGCTTCTCCACCATGAATAAAGGTATTCTCCTGCTGCTCTGAGAGCAGGAGCTGGGCTGGTAAGAGGATCCCAGTCCTGGTGAGAAAGGCAACTTGATATCGTTGTCTACAAGGAGAGAGGAGGGTAAATGACTTTAATTTCTATTCCAGAGGACAGACTCCCACCTAGAGATTGGATCTTACTGGGTCTTGCTGGGTCTGAGAAAGATGGGGAGGGCCAGCCTGGAGAAATGAAGGATCTGGGCAGAGCTCAGAGTCCCTTCCAGTGCATGAAGGGACGCCAGGAGAGCTGGAGAGGGACTGGGGACAAGGGATGGAGGGCCAGGACACAAGGAATGGCTTCCCACTGCCAGAAGGCAGGGATGGATGGGATATTGGGAAGGAATTCTACCCTGTGAGGGTGGTGACAGCGGGACAGGGCTTGGAACAACCTGGGATAGTGAAAGGTGTCCCTGCCCATGGGACAGACAGAAGACATCTGGCCTGGCCCTGGATTGTCACCTCCTGGCAGAGGAAACCATGAACTCACAACCCTTCACCGGCTCATGGAAATGAGGAACTGGGTGATTTTAAACACCTTTCCAGTGAAAAATGTTCCCAGGCTTAGTTAAACGTGCCAGATAAAGCCTCTGTTCCTGTAAAACCTGATGCACGATTATCAGTCAAGGCCAACGTATTTACCCTAAAATTGGGTAATATTGTTTTATGGTTCTTAATAGTTGAAGCCGACAAAGCTCTGAACAGACGCTGCCGAGCAGTTTCTCAGCCTTTCATCAGCGCTGCGTAGGCGTTGAATTCTGGAGCTAATCACCTTAGCAACGGCTCTAAACATATGTGCAGTGACATCAGCTGATTTCTGAAAGCTGTAAATAGAGGATAATAGCACGAAAAAATTCTGGATCCAAGCCAAGACCTAAAAAACATACTATTAAAACACCGCCTGTAATTCAATGTATGCAAACTTGTTTGCATCCCCGCTCCCCAAAACCTGGGTAATTACACACCTACCAGCACAACTGGTGATTGTCCCACTGCAGGCTGCTCTCGGTTTCAGGAATTTCCCAGAAAACGAGGATTTGATAGAAATCCTTCTTTAAATTTAATTTTACAGAGCCTCGAGAAGAAGCCGCAATACGAGGCTGAAGGGACCCTGCTCCAGCCTCCAGCCCTGGGTTTTAAAGTCAATGAGTAACAGCTTCAACTTAAGAGAATTATTTGTAAATAAGAAAATCAACAACGTGCTCATGGGCTTCGCCAGTGAGTCACGCAGGAAGGGGAACCATGGCAAGGTCTGCTCCGAGGACGTGCTGCCAGGCCCGTGCCCTTGGAAAAGAGGAGCTGGAGCAGGAGCAGGCGCGAGGAACCCGCTCCTGGCAGACCGTGCGTCGAGCAGGCGGCCTGAAAGGGGCACATTCTGAATTACCTCATGTTTGGTACCTCATTAAGACCCTAAACTGTCCGTTCAGGGAGTCCCTCAATCAGCCATCAGCGTAAGACACGAGGACAATATGGTTTTTGTTCCCCTCGTCTCGTTGTGACCCATATTCCCCAGGCCTGTTGTGCAGGACGTGACCCGGCCGCCTAAAGAAACCTTTGCAGAGCCTCCATGGTGAGCTGGCAGCGGGGAGGGAGCGAGGGGAGATGGAGAAACAGCCTTAATAGGATTTTCAAATGTCAAAAAATATCTTTAGCAGGCCCATTTAGGCAGAGCCTCGGCACTTGCTGAACTTGAAAGCGGAATTTGCCGTGCGGAGAACACGGTTCGCATGCTAAGTGAACGCCGGGAATGCTGCGGGAGAGGCCCAAAGCACCGGGCTCCTTCCCCTCTCCTCTGGAAAACCGAGGGACAGGGAGGACATGGAGCCTCCTGCCCTGGGCAGGGAGGTGCTGGGGCTCGGTGTGAGCACCCAGCACATGCAGGAACCTGCAGGGCCGTGTGGGCAGAGCTTCGGGGCAGCTCCCAGATCCCAGACCTGGTCAAGAGCAAAGGGAGCAGCAAATCCAGCTCGCCTGATTTTGCTGGAGCGTGTCCAGGAAAGGGAACAGAGCTGGGGAAGGGTCTGGAGGAGCTGAGGGAGCTGGGAAAGGGCTCAGCCTGGAGAAAAGGAGGCTCAGGGGGGACCTTGTGGCTCTGCACAGCTCCTGACAGGAGGGGACAGCCGGGGGGGATTTGGGATCTGATCCCAGGGAACAGGGACAGAACAAGGGGAAACGGCCTCAAGCTGCACCAGTGAGTGTTCAGGTTGGACATCAGCAGGAATTTTGTCATGGAAAGGGTGGTCAGGCATTGGAAGAGTTTGGCCAGGGAGGTGGTGGAGTCCCCACCCCTGGAAGAACTGGATGTGTCACTCAGTGCTCTGGTCTGGTGACAAGGTGGGCATCAGCCATACCCAATGATCTTGGGGGTCTTTTGTAACTTCAATGATTATGTGATTCTGCAAAGCGTCCTGCATTAAAAATAAAAATAATAAGGCAGAGAAAGTGGAAATGCAAACTTGACAACTGCACCAGGAGGAGAATCCTGCACAGAGCCAGAAGCAAGAATCCCCCCTCCTTTTCCCAGGTAGGGTCGCAGCTTTTTCTCTGTCAATTAGAGCCGCAAGGAAATCCAGTGCATTGAGATCAGCAGTGTTAATCGTTATTGCATCTGAATTTAATTAGCATTATTTTTTAACTGCAGGTAATTTACAGTGCCTCACCTAAACACGGAAATCAAGTAGTGCCTTCTGCTCACTAGAAAACCACCACCAAGGATAATCCTGCTATTTGCTTTATGCCTTTTAATGTCTGTAATCCACGGTTCCCCATTCCAGGAGACTGCCATGGTTACTCCTGCTCCCTCCATCAAAGGCTCCTGTGTGTGTCTTCTGCCGAGCTGCTAAGAATAGCACAGGCCCTTTCCCAAGCTCGGGAAGGTGAGCTGCAGGGAACGATGGCATTCCTGGGAGGCACAGGGGAAGAAGGGGATGGGGCCGACAGGACTGGCCAGCGTGGGAATCAACTGATGGATGTCCCACGCATGGAGATGCAGCAGCATCTCCTGCTCTCTGCTGTCCTGCTGGCAGGAGCAGGGGCTGAGGCTACCAGTGTGTCCTCAGCCCTCTGAGCCAGAGGGCAGGGACAGATGGGACACTGGGAAAAAACTCCTCCCTGTAAGGGTGCCGAGGCTGTGGCACAGGCTGCCCAGAGGAGCTGTGGGTGGCCCTGGATCCCTGGAAGTGTCCAGGGCCAGGATAGTGCGAGGTGTTCCTGCCTATTGCAGGGGGTGGAACTGGATGAGCTTTAAGGTCCCTTCCAACCCAATCCAGTCTGGGATTCCATGATCAATCTGTGGCATCTTTATCACCTAGTCCCTTAATCTGGTAGCCACTCTCCATAGCTTATATCACAATTCGTGCACTTCTGAGCCTTCCGAGTGGAATCTTCAGAGACCCTAAAATTCCAGATGGGTACTTCAGTTTGAGGAACACCATTCCATTCCCCAGGGACAGCCAGCACAAGTCACCTGTCACCACCACCTCGGAATGGACCAATTCCAGCAATCACACTGTTAACAGCACCATGCATGGGCTGTGCTGCTGTCCTGGAAAACAATCACTTCTTCCATCAACCAGTTCTCCAAAGTGGAGCTGGCCAAAATCTTGCAGTGTTTTGAATGGGTTTGCTAAGCTGTACACCTGGGAGAGGTGGAGGAGATACTGCTGATCTGGGGAGGAGATGGCACAGTTTATGGGATGGGCAAAAGCAAGTCCTGCTTGTGCAGGACTTGTGTCCTCCCAGCACTGAAGGCTGGCAGGCAGGTGGATCACCCAGAGCTCAACCAGCAGCAGGGAACAGTTTCCGTGTTTCACACATTATACCCAATAAAAGTTTTCCTGTGTCCAGAGTATTTACAAGTTGACGTCAGCAACACCCCAGGCCTGCACAGGCTGTTCTTGCCGTGCAGCTGGAGTGAACAAGCACCACCACAGCAGCTGAAGAGCACAGGATCCTCTCAGGGGGATGGGCAAGGCCAAGATGCTGCTGCAGCTCAGCACCCCTGGGAAACACCTTCCCCTCCCATGGCCTGTCCTGCCTCCCGTGAGGTCCCACCACAGAGCAGCTCAAGGATGGCAGCAGCAGGACAAGGGATGGGCTCAAGAAGAGCACACAGAGGCTGGTGCCACCACCCTCGTGGGCTGTGGCCTCAGACCAGGCACTCAGGACCTCTTAGAAAACACAAACCAGCCCTGCAGTGTGACCCCAATTTGGTGACACACATCTGGGCTCCTCTGGAAAGAGCTCCGTCCCAGGGAAAACCTGATGTTCAAGGTTCAAAGTAACTCCAGAAAACTGTATGGAAAGCACTTCTTCTTTTCCAGACCTACTCCTTTAAAAGCAGATGCTCCACCGCCCTATGGAAACTGGTGCACATGTGCCCAGAGATAAACAACATCACGGGACAGGTAAGCTGGTTACTCATGATTTATCACACCATCTCCCCCTCTAATTGCAGAGCTAAGCAGGCACTCATCTAATCCACCGTAAGCAGCTTAAGCTTCCTTAGGCAGCTCTGCGCCATCGCTCACTTCCTGGTTTGGAAATCATCATTCCCTAAGTCCCTTTCTCTGGAAGGTGAGAAACCACCCTTTTCAGTCACCCTGCATACATTTTGAGACTTGTAAGACGCACTCACAGGACAGATAATTCCTGGAAGTCCCAAACATCTTTCCAGGGCAGCAGTGGAGTCACCATCCCCGGAGGGATTTAAGAGCCATGTGGATGTGGCTCTTGGGGACATGGGTCAGTGGTGGCCTTGGCAGTGCTGGGGGAATAGGTGTTCTCAATAGTCTAAAGGGCCTTCCCAACCTAAAGGATTCTGTGACTCTACTTCATACTCAGAGCTGAGCAAAGCATCTTTCACCTTTGTGTCCTGCTGCTCCAGTCACACACTGCAGGTCCTTGCTCTCGGTTTTCCCAGAATTTCACTCATTTTTTCCGTACTAACAGCTGACTGCTCTTTGGTTTGATTCTCTATTTATTCTCCACTAATTTATCAGGAACAGGGCATCACAACCCGCCCAATTCCTAATGCTTGTGGATTCTAGTCTACTGCTCATAGGGTTTTTATTTCTTTTAATTATATTTTCAAAATCCTTGGAGTATCACACAAACGAGCATAAAAAGCTACAAAGGTCCACCAAAAAAGCTTCCCCCTGCAGTCAGAGTCACTGTTCCCAGAGGCTGGAAAGGCCAGGTTGGATGGGGCTTGGAGCAACCTGGTCTAGTGGAAGGTGCCCCTGCCCATGGCAGGCGGTGGGACTGGATGAGCTTTAAGGTCCCTTCCAAGCCAAACCATTCAATGATTCTACGAATAGCCAAAGCACATTTTAGCTTTTCTCCACATATCTGTGGGTAAGCAGGAGGTTACAGAAAGACTCAAGGGAAAGATCCCAGGGTTTGGGTTACATCAGGCTGTTTTCACTGCTGGGAAGCTCCAGCCGTTGGAAGCGGAAGCCGAGCCGGCGCGCGCCACTCGCACGCCTTCGCTCACGGACACGGCCCCGGCCAAGGGGGATTTTCTGACTTGCAACACCGGAGAACTTTACTCCCGAAACTACCCGTGAACTTAGGCCAGTGACCCCAAGTCAAGCTTCAAAGTCATTCCAGATAACGAGCCAGATCCAACACCACCAACCGCTGCCTTTGATCCCTATAACCCATCACCGCTCTCAGGCAAGTCCACGGGGCTGAACTCCTCCCGCGAGGAATTTTCCTTAACTTGATACAAAATTTATTTTACCATCTGTAAAATTCATTTGTGTAGTTGCACACCCTGGTAAGCTTGAATGGGGCGAAGGAGTGTTTCAACTCCCAGTGCAATTTATTATTTAAAAGCAGAGAAATGACATTGCCGGTCGGAGAGCCCGGGTGATGTAATGGGGAGCGCAGTTCCGCTCGCTGCCGGAGCCGCGCGGTACATTAGCGTGCTGGCCAGGGTGGCTGCTCCTATCAATTATTTATAGTCTCCTGGCGTGCAGCCTGGAGAGGGTCACAGCGCTGAAAGCCAACTTTATCTGCATTGTTCCCAGCTCCTGCCCAGCTGTCACTCTGCTCCCTAATTTAATACACCCAGCGCAGCGTAAAAGGATGCAGAGCTGCTGCCTGGAATAGGAATAGGAATGGGGAGGTGGGGTCTACAGAGAGCTGGTGGGGCCTCAGTCATCTTTGTTAAGGTGCTGACTTGGCTTTTTTAAACCTGCCTTTGAGATTGCCCCGGTCACCGGACTGAGACACGGAGTGATCCAGGGCAGGCGTGTTTGGGGGTGAGAGGTGGGACGGCGGCAGAGCCACGGGATCTGTGTCTCCATTTCTGTGCCACATGAAGGGCAGGCTGCACTGCATGGCTTCCTACATATCCCAGCAAGAGCTACTTAGTAATGGATGTAAATAAGAGGGGAGGGAGGAGAAAGGGCACTTCAGCTCTCCAGGAAAAAAAAGAATTAATATATATATGTAGAAAAAGGAAAATCTCTCACAGGTTGTTGTTTCAGCTACAATTTAAAGTGCACAGACAAGGTCTGCAACGAGATGAGCTTTAAGGTCCCTTCCAACGCAAACCATTCTGTGATGCACCTGTATTTCCCCACCAAGGAAGGGGCAGTGTCCCATTGTACTGGTCACCACGCAGGAAAATGGCTCTCCACGGCTTTGTCCCTGCAACTTAACAACACACCTCCCCCACTATTTGCCCAAAATTAAACCTACCACAACAACTCTTCAGACTTTAGAAATATGTCACTCATCTGGCCTAATATCAACACCGAAGCAATTAAATTTCAACTGTAGCTGCTTAAGCCAGGTTGGATGGGGCTTGGAGCAACCTGGGATAGCAGGAGGTGTCCCTGCCCATGGCAGGGGGTGGAACAGATGAGCTTTAAGGTCCCAACCCAAACCAGTCTGGGATTCTGTGACTCAGCGTCTCCATCAGTGCAAGAGATGCTTCCCCTGGACATTTCTCCTGCAGAAATCACGTACAAGAAGATGAGCTGCTGCTTTGGCAGCTCCCATGTTTGGTCCTGCCCCACTGATCAGCAGGATCCACACAGCCCAAATATCCATCTCAAGGCATAAACTAAAGTCAATTACAGCTTAAATAATAAGGCATTTTTTCAAGTCTTGTGAAGCTAGGAAAATAACCTGAATTTTCCTGCAATAAGGATTGGCTGTCTTACTGCAAGCCAAAGTGCCCATGTCTGGTTTAAGGCACACAAAACACATTCTGATGACGGTGCCTGGAAACCACACACATAGCTTTCACCAAAAACACAACATCTGCACAACAAGGAAGTTGTGGAAAAAGAAAACTGAGGCCCAGAGAAAGCAGGTTCGTTCTTCTGCAGCACAAACAGGCCTGGGGGAGGCTCCTGCTGAGGTACCATCCAGCACAGCTCCCACCACTCCAGCAGTGGAGAAAGGGCAATCCCCCCAATTCGGCACAGACCCCCAGCAGCCACAGCAGCCCAGGTGAGGCAAAGGCAACAGCCAAACCTTTTCACATTAGTGTGACTCAGGCAAAGCCAAGATAGAAAAACAATCAGCCTCGAAAACCGGCAGTGAGCCTTTTCTTCAAATTCTGTGCTATGAAAATCAGGAAGATTCAGCCCAAAACTCCAAAAGGGGGAACTGGGACAGCCATGGGAGGGTGGAACAAGCTGGTTCTCATCCCAGAGCCAGTCACAACACCGGGCTGTGCCCAGGAGCCAAGCCCAGAACACGCAGACCACACGCGGCTGCCATCGCGCCGGCGTCTTCGGGGCCTTCACATCCTCCCTGAATCCAGGATTATTTCCATGGCAACTATCTGGAGAACTTATTAAGTAAAAAAACCCAAGAACAGTTTGAACACACAGACCCTACGTTCAAAACGTACCAACTGACTAAATTAGCAGCGCTAAGATTTTTAGTAATCAAAATAGATCATGTTCCAGCAACTCAATCTTCTCTGTGCCAGAGCTAAAGAGAAAAATCTGATAGTAATACCAGTGGGGAGGGGGGGAGAGAGGAGGAGGAATTATAGGTTTTCCAAGACCACAGCCCTGTATCAAGCCAAGTCTCACCCCATTCAAGACATTATTTCAGTATCTGGCAGTTCAAATGCTGTTAAATAAGGCTGAGTTTCCATGAGATGATAAACTTTGTTGCAAGGCACCTACTAGAGAATCAAATAGATGAGTATCGTGACACAAAGTACTACAAAATTTCATTGTATCACCTCAAATCTGCACCAAAAAACTGCCATTTATAACTCTTTCTCACATTTAGCTTGAAAGGTTCACAAGTTCGGAATACTTGCTCTGAGAAAGGACAAATCTCTTATTAAAGTTCATTAGAAATAAATTAAAAATCAGCAAGACCCATCAGTGCAACACTGGAAAGGAGCTGTCTTTCTGCAGACCAGCACGGCTTCCAAACTTGCAGGAATTTTGTGGCTCCCTTGGAGCCAGCGCAGGCTCAGCCCTGCAGGGACTACAATTCCTAGGCACAGGGCTGAGGGAATTACCAAGGTTTTGGCAGCACTCAGAACCAGTGCTGCCTGAGAATTTCATAAAAGCAATTCAGAGCGAGAAGTCAGAATCAACAGGAATGATTTTGAAAGTGCTTTAAAAAAAAAAAAAAAGAAGTGGTTAAATGAACTGTTGGCTCGGTCATTCAGTGCAGCCAGGGAGATTATGGGCATTATTGATTTACCTTAGAACAACTTGGGAACTCATTCCCAATGGTTTTTAATGGAACCTGGATTTTCTCAGTCCTAATCTGCCTTGTGAGGTTGAGCCTCCTGCAAGGAAATGCAACTCCAGAGCATTAAACTGGCAGCTGTCAGAGGTACAACAGCCCCATCCGTCTGCAGAGTGTGTGACAGGGTGGGGGCTTTTAAGGCAACTCCAAAATCACAGGATCATTTAGGTTGGAAAAGAAAAGACCTCCAAAATCAAGTTCAACCCGTGCCCAATCCCCACCCTGTCACCCAGACCAGAGCACCGAGAGCCACATTCAGGTCAGTCCTTGGACACCTCCAGGCATGGGGACTCCACCACCTCCCTGGGCAGCTCCTTCCAATGCCTGACCACCCTTTCCAGGAGGAAATGGATGGAAGCTGGGAGCAGGGGAGTCCTCACCCCACAGGAGCCAGGGGAGAGGATTTTGACTGGAAAATCACACCATCAACCCTAAACCTCTGCTTCAGCAGCAAAAGCTTCTCCACTTGGGGCAATGCTTTCCCTCACCACACCAGGCTTGGCCTCCTGAAGCCTGGGGCTCGTTTTAGCAGGTGAACAGACGATTCCTTTATGTACCTAATGCAAAAAGGAAAAGATTTTTCTCAACTCTTCCAGAAAAATACTCCTGTAATACAAAACCAAAGCCTGAAAGGCTTCCAGAAAGGTGTGAGCAGAGAAAACAGCAGCCCATAGCAGGAAGGAAATTGTAACATTAACCGTGGCCTTTGAAGACAGAGGCAGCTCCGCGTCACCGAGCACTGACAGAGAGCAAAACCAAAGAACAAAACATATCTGATCCCCAGCTACTTCCAAAATCCATCTGCAAACACATCCTGCCCCAAGACAAATGCAGACCAAGGCGTGATGGAGAGATGGCAATTAACTGCCCCCGTTGCCGTTGTTATCTGCAGTGCCTCGCTGCAAACAAGCTGCCCTTAGCCCCGAGCCAGCCTGTGGCCGCTCACAAAAATCACTGAGCATTAGATCCTGCCCCTTCTCCTGCTTAATGTCTCACCCTGGAGCTTCAGGGGCTCCCAGCTCTGTCCTTCCCCCTTCCCTTCCCCTCCTCCTCCAGCTCCTTCCCTTGCAGCCAGCATTCCCCCTCCCTCCCCTGCTGGCTGTGGTGCCAGATGTCAGCCTGACCCCGGAGCCGCCGTTTCAGGTCAGTTATGGGGGTTCTGGTGTGAGAGGAGCGGTTGTTCCCCCTGAGCCAAGCTGAGCCAGGAGGGCCCCACCGTGCCAGTGATGGGGTCTGGGCACCGCTGGCAAATTGAGTTCCGGGGTTTCTCCCCCGCTAACGAACCACTGGCAGGAAGTTTGGGAGCCTGTTCACACGCACTGCAACAGCAGCCTCGGGCACCGAGCGCTGGGTAAGGTGACCCCGGACTATGCTCAGCATCAGTCATGGGTAGAAGCGTCACTTACTGCACGAGGAGAACAGATGACCTTAATGACTCCTGCAAGAATAACTGCATGCCGAAGGCAAGGGCTGAAGTTTCTGGAGAAGGGATGCCGGGAATGCTGTGGGCACTCCAAGGAGGACCATTCACAAGACATTGGGCTAACAAAGGCAGCCAGGGGGGAATTCGATATGTATTTAAAACGAACCCAGGCCTGTATTCTTGACCACACTCCTTGAAGGATGTGCCCCTGGTGAAGGAGAGGCTCCAAGGCAACGGAATGCAGTTTGCTGGAAGGGAAGGGGAAAGCTTCCAGCCTGACATAAGCCAGGGCTCGGATTCCTCTATCGCAGAGGCTGCGCCGCAGATAAGGCTGCGTCAACTTTTCCACTGGAGCTCTCTCCCCTCTAAGGTTCACAGTCAGAGCAAAATGTTTTGGCCAGGTGCAAAGTGAACAGAGGCTCCCAAAGCTGGGAGCTGCCATGTGTATAAAACATCACTGTGTCACCTGCCCAGCCTTGGTTTCCCTCCACTGGGAACAGGAAAACCCATCTGCCTCCCCATGAATTCTTCACATTCCTGTGCAGCCGATAAGCCCAAGCTCTCCAAGGGGCGCTCAGAGCCACACAAAGTGCCCTGAAACACCAAACAACCCCAGGGACTGAAACCCAAACAGGTTAAACGTTAACCTGGGAGCTGAGCAGAGGGGACACAACTGTGGTGCTGCGATCCTGCTCCAGCCCCACAGCCCAACTCCAGCTCCACAGCTCAGATCCATCCCCATGCCACCAGCCATGCCCAGAATTCCAACAAGCAGAAGGCACTGAAAAGAAGAGAGGTTTTGGACAATCAAAGAATCTCAGGATGGTCAAAGGACCTTAAAGCCCGTCTCATTCCACCCTCTGCCATGGGCAGGGACACGTTCCACTGTCCCAGGCTGCTCCATGCCCTGTCCCACCTGGCTTTGGACACTTCCAAGGATCCAGGGGCATCCATCAGGGCGTTGCTCTACTACAGAGTCCATTTCCCTGTGGGCAGAGCAGCAAGAAAAGGGGTGAAATCCAGCACCTGGCTCTCTGTGCTCCTGGTTTTCTGCTATGGCAGAGTGGGAGCAGCACACCCAGCTCGTAGGCTGCCCCCTCATTCCCTGTGGCATCTTGGTTTGTGTGTGGCAGACCAGGAAGATGCTCCATTTCCAAGGAAAGTGCCAGATGAGCCTGGCTCCCCCACGGGCCCCCCAGGCCAGCCCGCTCCCCACATGCTGGGGAAGTTTTGGGGCCTGGTGCTGTGCAGGGGATGGGGAGGTTTTCCAGGGAGGTATTCAAGTCCCAGCACAGCCCTCCCCCACATGCCTCACTGCTGTTATCCCTGAAGACAGAAAAATTTGTGCTTGTTTTCCTGCTGCTGCTGAGCAGCTACGAAATGTCTCCCACCACGGAGAGCCTGAATAAATTCCAGCTCCTGAAGCAGCATCTGATTCAGCTCCTCTCCAACTTGCATCACAATTGCAAACCTTTCATTTACTCAGGTAACAGCAATGTCTGTGCCTGATTGCCAGAGGCTGGGGCACTTGTGGTTTATCCCTTTTACCCCATATATACCCAAATATTCCAATTTATTTCATTTATCCTGATATTCTGGGGATCTTCTTGGACCGGTTGTGACTTACCACAAATTACTGGCCGCAAACTTTTCCTCCCTGTCCCCATGAGAACCCAAGGACCATCCCATAATAGCTGGGAGAGTCACCTGTACACACCGTGGGTGCTCCCAGCAGCCTTTTGGGAGTGCCTAAAACAAGCCAGGATTTCTCAGGTTCCAGGTCCAAATGAAAAATAACTCTAAAAATAAGCAGAAAGGAGGGTAACAGCCTGGTTTTATTCCTCCTCTGTTAAATCTGGAGTGCTGGACCAAAACACGGCAGTTTTCATCCAGGAAAGCACCCTTGTTAGCTCCATGGATGGGTTTGAGGCCACGTGGAACCTGCAAAACTCCCCCCAGTACCTCCAGTGAATTCAAGATGCGCTGCTGTGTATCAGGGAAGCAACTCTGTTCTTTCTGGAGGGAATGGACAGATTGTAGGAGAAAACTATATCCCAGTTGCTGCCAAATTCCACAGATTTAGTTATTAGTAGGCAATTAGGAATATTATTAACACTTCCTACTACGTTAAGCTCCATTTGCAGGGCATCTCTGCGCCAGCCCGGACGTTTCCGACGGAGCCCCAGCTCTGAGGCGCACGTGGCATCACGTACCCAAAACTGTGTCTTCCTGCTCGCTGCCTCCCGGGCCCTTCCCCGCAGCCGGATTTAATGCGGTTGTCTCACAAAATAAAATTGCAAGTAAAAAAAATACAGAGATTAAAAATGAGGGAGGGGAGGGGGAAGGTAAATAAAAGCGCGGCGGCACAAAGGAAAAACAATTTTGCTCTTGTTTTTTAACTCACAATCAACATCTGAGCTATTCAGGAAGCTGGTGCACTGCCCTCCAACCAACTTCAATTAGGGAATTCAAAAGCAGTCAGACAAAAGAATGCCTGGGAGTTACTGCACCGCACCGAGATATTTTTAGCAAGAGCTGGGAGGCTGTTTGTGGGACACTGCTTTGCTTCTCTCGCTTCAGCTTTTGTATTTACATTCACAGGACAGCGAGATTTACTGGGTCAGAGAGAAAGAGAGGAGAAGCGGCACAACTGACGCGAATCCTTTTGCCTCCGATACTCTCGGAAGGTTTTTCAGCAAAGACTGACAGAGGCCAGAGTGAACCAGAACAAGATTTGCCTCCATCTGCTTCAAAAATCGCCTTTCAGCCGCAATCTCCAGTCGCTCCTTTGGAAGGATGATGTAAACCTGCACGTGGAGCCCCCGGAAAGGCCGGCTCACCCCCCACGCCAGGCAGGGACACGGTCGCTTCACCCACACAAAGCTGCGGCCGAATCCGGCCGCTGACCTCTCCCCACCCCCAGGTCACCAGATGGAGTCACAAACAGGCTGGGGTGAGCCAGCAGCACTGCCCCACGGAGCCCCCCATCCCAAACCCCCAGCGCCGCTCGGAGAGGCTCAGCCGAGGCCCAACGAGCCACTGCTGGTTTTTCAGAAGCCATTTCCTAGCACGGCCACGCTGCAGCCGCCGTCCCCTCCATGGGCTCGGGAAGTGCCTGTGGAGAGCCGGGAGGTGAAGTCCCCAGGCTGGGTCCCCCCGGCAGGGGCACGGGGCCGGTTTTGGGGGCGGTGGCCCCCCACTGCCTGCGCTATCGGCATCGCTCCTCCAGCGCATCCCCCTCTTCCGCTCCCTCCCACCACTGCGGCAGCGCAGATGGCAGCAGTGTGACCTCGCTGTTCCTGCCTCCTTGTTTTGATCCTGCAGTCTTGATTGTTCAGGCTAATCCCACACTCCCAGCCTTGGCTGCCTGCCAGGACTGTTATTAATGGCACAAAAGCTTCTCATTCCAGCTACTTCTACATCCGCTAATGCTGTTGTTCCCTTCTCTCGCTCCCCCTCTCGCCACATTACAAACTGGAGCTGGAATATATTTTACAAGGGGGAAAAAACCCTTCTCTGATCATCCTCACGCGCCGAAGGCTCCACCAGGACCGTACGGAAAAGGCTCCTCAGCTCCAGCAATAAACACCGATGGAAAAGCAGTGAGACCACCCTGCTCACCCTGTGATAAACAGCACATGGATGGAGGGACTTTCCAGCAATCCCTTAGGGAAAGCCAGGATCCCAGGCAGAGGCAGACACAGCTGCCTGCAAGGCCTCAGGAAAGGGCTCTGCTGCCCAGGGCAGGACTGCCACCAGTGCTCAGCGATGAGGACAGGCAGCACCTCTGGCACAGCACCCCTGGCTGCTCTTCAGGTGGCCCTGGGGGCTCAGCAGGGCCCCCCTGCCCTCCTGGCCCTGCTCTACTCAGCAAACACCAAATTCCCATAACTGCAGCTCATTAAATCACACACTTAGAAGCAGCTTCATTTGAGCCCCTCACATGTCATTCTCACGGCAGGGTCCAAAGCGCCCATGCAAGGCCCGAAGCTGTTTTTGGGTACATCCCCTGTACCCAGGGAGGGCTGTGCCCTGCCAGCCCCCCACACTGGCTGTACCCCATCCTCCTCTGCCCTAAACCGCTCCCCACGAGGGGCTGTCGGGTGAAGCCCTGGGCAGGGAGGTTGGACCCAGCAACAGCACACTCAGGTGCAGATCCCATGTCAGCTCCACCTGCTTGGACCTGGGACTGGTGTGGGAAAGGCAGGGATGAAGATGTCCATCGGGCCCTCCTGATCTACCAGAGACCAGCCAGCCAGCAGGCACAAATCCCCTGGCACTGCTGGGATACTGCTCCCCAAAAAGTCTGGTGTTAGGTCAGCTGAGCAGCCACCAGCACCACGCTCACCACACCAAGGGCCACCGACCACAGGTTAGTGAGGTTTGGAGTTGCTTAAATTGTAAACACAGCCAGGGTACGTGTCCCTGGGACCCTCCCGTGGAGGAGCCTGCCCACCTTCCCGTGCAGGTCGTGCCACACTGGGAGCATCACATCACTTCGGTGTCTGAAGAAACCTGCCCAGTTTGCAGCCCAAGCTGTCGCCCTGGTGAGATGATTCACCATCCTGCCCTCGCTATTTGTGGAAATGCAGGAAGAGAAAAGCAGCTACAGGCACATTTCTCCTTATTAGGGTGGTCAGTACATTTTTAATAAAGGGCTCTTTAAAGATAATCTCATTTCAGTATTTACACGTTAAACAGGTTACAGAGATCAAGACGTAATGAAGTCAAGAAGGAGAGGACAATAAAAGCGTGGTGGGATATTGCAGGGAGGGATATCTCCAGCCTGTTGGTTTGGAGCACAGTGGGGCTGAAACACAGAATCCCAGAAAGATTTGTGTTGGAAGAGACCTTAAAGCTCATCCAGTTCCATCCCACCCAGGGGCAGAGACACCTTCCACGAGACCAGATTGCTCCAAGCCCCATCCATCCTTGGACACTTCCACTTCTGGGGAAGAGCAGTGAAACAGAGGGGCACAAACCCACAGATCCCAGCAGAGGAAGGGGATCAGACACTGGGAATAACTGACTGTTGCTCATTCACAACGAACTGGTAGCAGATTTCTGATGCAACCTGTACCTCCAGCTCCTCTTCCCTAAACGCAGCACCTGCCTGCTCCTTCCCAGCAGGATGCTGCAAGTCCAGACAGTCCCGGCTCAGCCAGTGAGTGCAGCCATGTCCCACCCCGTTCCCACAACAAGCAGAGCCCTTATGAACCAGCACACAGGCCTTGATTCCCTCTCAAACACATCCTCAGCCCCTCACTACACCGATCCCAGCCCATCTCCTGCTGGAGCAGCTCTGCCCCAGAGCCCTGCACTGGCTGAGGTTATACCTGACAGCAGCAAAATCTGAAATATCCGCTACTGGCTCCGGTGTCAGCAGCAGAGCTTCCATAAAACTCTGCTCCAAGGCTCTTCAGTGCCATGGATTAACCCCAAGGAATTCAAAAATTTTCATGAAATGCACAATATTCTATTTGCTTTATGATGGTGCAATCATTTGGGGATGGGGGATGCATATTTCTCTCACAGGGAGAGAAAATTCAGTCAAGGTTGGGATTATTTCTCTGCTGTGCAAGAAAAAATGCCGGTGCCTGTTCAGAGCTCCTGTGTTTTGCTGCTGAGGGTGCAGGAGAAAAAAAGGAGCTTTATTTAAACTACTTGACAGTCACGAGATCAAGCAGAACAAAAGGAAACATGTATTTGGAGGGAAATGTTAGTTCTAGAGCTCAAACAGCACTTCGAGTTCCCATGAAGCAACTTGGAGCTGACACAGGAAGCAGGGAAGGCAGCACCAAGTGCTGGATCATGGAGTGCTGGATCAGGGGGGGTAAAGCAAAGGCACCTGGAGCAGCAGGTACTGAGCCCATCTGCACAGGAACAGGTGAGCTGGAGTGTGAAGCAACTGGATTTTAAGGAGGAAATAGTGGAGGAGGCACAAGAGTCACAGACATAAGGGAGAGAGGTAAGGAACAATAAAAAAAAGTAAAACAGTTCAAATTAACAAAATTTTTCAAAGCCAGAAGGACTTGCCGCAGGATCTCAGCAAATAATACGTGACAGAACTTCCCCAAGTAAATTCTCACATTTCTACAGATTCAGACCATCCTCAGCAGGTATTTTCAAACCAAGAGATACCTAAAGGAGAGCCTAATGCCCATATTTACAGATGCAAGGGCTGCTACAGCTACAACTGGAGCTCTTCTCCCACCAGCAACCCTCCTAAGGAATCTGGTACTTTATTTTTTATTTTAATTTCTTTAGCTGCCACTTCCAACAGGCAGGGACGTGTCTGTTTTAAACCACCCCAGAACAAGGGGTGCAAGGCAGGTGTCAAGCACAGTCACCCCAAACCTGAGGGCAGCAGATGTTTTGGGGCAAACACCCCCCCAGCCCCTGCCCCAGCAGTCGGCACGGCCGGGCTTCCAACCCACCAGATGCTCCCAACTTTCTCCTTGCTAAGCTCAATAGCCTGTGTTTCCCACTCCCAACGCATGAAACAAGGCTTCTGAGCCCCATTGAAGCCCCCAGGCTCTTCTTTTCTTCTCCCAGTGAATACTCTGTTAATCCCATTAGCTCTGCGAGCTCCAAGCCACACGGGGAGCCCATCCCACCCACTCCCCACAGACTCCGAAACTCGAAGTGTTCTGATCCCAGGGGATTGTGAACAACAAACATGGCTGGGCTCAGGATAAACCCACCCTGATGGTGCCAAGACATAAAAGCAGCAGTGTCCCAGGACCCAGATATCCCTTCTGTCGTGTCCCAGCACCACCGAGCGCTGCTCCCGCTGAGGAGGGCCTGGCACTGCCCATTCCCAGCCCTTGGCACTGCTAGCTCGTCCTCCCTGGCTCCAGCACACCCACACCTCAGGAATTTTCCTGTGCCACACCTACACCTGCCTGCCAACGCATGGCACCGGTTCAGCCACCTCCAGCCCCACGCGAGCCTCTCCTGCACACCAGTACCAGCTGATGGCTGCTCCTGCCAAGCTCTCCTATCCTGTAGGTCCTGTAGGATTATAGAGCTTGAGTAACAGAATCCTGAGGGTCTCAAGTGCGCTCTGATATCATTTGTAAACCACTGCCTCGATGCTTGTAACCCCACCAGGATTCACAGGATCTCCTGGTGAGCTCCCAAACCAGGAATCCCAATGGAAACCTGTCCTACATTCAGCTACAACTCCCCACCTGTGACCCCAAACAAGTTCACGTGGGAAAACACCATCTTTAAAATGCCAAGAGTCACATGATGGTAACACACCTACACAGAGCGCTCTGGCCTGCACCTGGGGAAAGAATTTAATCACCAGTTTCTGCTTCCCCACGGGAGCCAAGGCACCACCTCTGTCCAAAGCACAGGGTCACCTCTTCCCTAGCTTGCCACACCTGGCACGTGAGGCTCTGGTGACAGAAGCCATGGCAGCTGCCCTAGGGGACAGCAGCAGTGCCGTGCCAGGGACATGGGGACAAAGGGGTGAGGATGGGGAAGGTGGCAAAGCAGTCACACCAGTGTGCACACAGCATCTTCAGAAGAGAGGGAGTGGCACTGGGGAGGGCCACAGTGCCAGGAGGGATGGGGACACGCTGCCAGCAAGGATTTCCTGGCAGGTGTGAGGAGCCTCATGGTGGAGGTCTCCCCCTGGACAAACACCTCACTGATGGCACCAGCAGGTCCACGGGCAGGGCACGGATGTGCCAGCAGACACCAGGGCAAGGGCTTGGGGAAAGCAGGGCTGTTCACTGACCACCACAGACCTGGTTTTAAAAAATCCCCCTCGTCCAGATCACCGACATTAATTCTTATGAGCTTGTTTGGTGGTTTAGAACTGACAAAAGGGACTGGGTGAGGACAGGTGAGATTCCTGCTTCCCAATCAAAGGGCATGGACACAGCAAGGGAAAAGGTGCCACAGCCCTTCCTGAGGGAGCAGCACGGACCAGATGGGTCATTAAGTGGCATTAAGAGGGAGACAGATCTACTACCTCCAGCCCTTTCCTCCAAGGCTACAAACTCACCATCCTTCCAGCCAAGTGTCCACCACAGGGAACCAGCCTTTGGCTTTTTCCCTCTTTGCTCCTGCCTGCCACTTCCTCCTTCATGTTTACCTTCCGGACCTGCCATCTCCATCCGGCTCACAACTCCTCCTTCTTTGCAAAGTCTTTGAGATGCATATTATACAAGATACACAAAAATAAATTGGTTTTAATCCTCCAGATTCCAGCGCTCCCAAACAAGGATCTTAAGGAGCTTTACAAACAATGGATTAAGCCTTAAGACTCCCGGTGAGGTAAGGAAGTGCCCCTGGCTGAGGCAGAGGGAGGTGAGTGAGGCTGAAGGCTGCACAGAGTCACTTCACAGTGCCTTCACCCAGAGCTCACCTGTTTCCATGCACACAAACACGAGGGAGTCCATCCTGATCCATCACCAGCCTGCAGGCACCTTTGCCATTTCACTGCAGACTCTGAAACAGCTCCACCTTTGCAAAGCCAAATGCTCTCTCCCAGCTTTAGGCATCAATGCCACACAAAACACTCATCTCAAGGAAAATGACCCCACAGATGACAGCCCCACCAGGTCCTGACATCCACCTGGAGCACTATGAACATCTCCTGACAGCCAGCCTTTGCTAGCAGAGGTGCAGGATGCTTCCAATGGGCATTCCAAGCAGCCCACGGAGAGAGGCACCTCTTGCTTTGCTCAATGTGACCGTGACTTGACAGGTGCTGATCTCTGCTCTGCTGACCAGTGACAGGACCCAAAGGAATGGCTGGAGTTGTCAGGGCAGGTTTAGGCTGAATATCAGGGAAAGGTTCTTCCCCCAGAGGTGCTGGGCACTGCCCAGGCTCCCCAGGGAATGGGCACAGCCCCAGAGCTCCAGGAGCGTTTGGACAGCACTGCCAGGGATGGACAGGGTGGGGTTGTTGGGGGGTCTGGGCAGGGTCAGGAGCTGGACTCAATGATCTCTGTGGGTCCCTTCCAGCTCAGGATACTCCACAATTCCCTGACTTTGGATCACAAGTTCTGCAGGCTCAAACCTACATTAACACGACATCGCTCACTCCTAGTGCACCCCGCTCTGCAAAGCCCTCAGATTTCTTCCCAACTAGATTTTGCATACATGTTGTAAACAAGCTTTACATCCTTTTGATCAGCACTACCCGGGGAGGGGGAGGAGACTTCCTGTCCCACTCTGCCACCGCTCGCTGCAC
Organism: Pardalotus punctatus; assembly: GCA_013400915.1. Lineage (NCBI taxonomy): Eukaryota > Metazoa > Chordata > Aves > Passeriformes > Pardalotidae > Pardalotus > Pardalotus punctatus. Next base: position 54,284 of record VZTX01029063.1, on the reverse strand, counting down.
TCGGCTCTCGCCGCCCCGTGAGCGATGATGACATTTTCTATTTTGGTGGCGTTTTCTTCATATATTTGTAGTGAGCGGCTGCGCTCGGGCCCAGCAGCGCTGTGGATCTCAGTGTGGGTTTTAACTCAGCTTAAAGTGGCAGAGCCATTTGTTGCAGTGTCTCCTTCCCGTGTCCAGCTGGACGCTCCCTGCTCCCCAGCCAGACATTGGCACGCTCCTGGCTCCTCACTTTCCCTGCCAGTCATCCCAGGCAGACATTTTTGCGAAAGAACTTGTTTACAGACAAACCAGGCTGCCGTGTTTTCCTGCTGGTGCTTATCTGCCGGAGATAACTCAGGTTTCTGCTTGCCCGTGGGCAACCAGCCAAGCGCTCACCACCGACACCTCCCTGCGCCTCGTGGCCACTTCACGTGGCCAAACCCTCGCCCTGCTCCGGGAAGCGCAGCCGAGCCCCGCCAACAGCAGCACGGGAATGTTCCGTCCTGGCTGCGCGGGTCCGACGCTTGTTGAAGAGGCAGGAGGTTGGGATCTCCCTCCCTTTGGAAAGGGCAAACGCCCACAGGCTCCAGCGAGCCTGAGGACTGTGGGAATGGTTCAAGAGAATGGCTGGGGCTCTCCTGTGACTCCAGCTCACCACTTCCACGTCCTGCCTGTGCCAGCTCAGAGGAGCTGATGAAATCCGCAGGCTGTGGGCAGCCTCGCTGCAGCGCAGGAATGTTCTGGAGTCGGTTACCAACATGGTGCTTTGCATACTGTGTTTCAAACACTACATGCTTCTACACGCTCCTGTCAACAAGGGGAAAGGACTGGCAGCCCAAAATGAAGGCCTAAGCGGAGCTGTTAGCAATCCAGCGGCTCCCAGGTGTGCTGCAAGGACCCCGCGGGGATATTCCTGCCTTATTCCTGCATTCAGCTCAGCCCTTCCCTCCTGAGAACATCCCAGCTCCTTCACCGATCATCTTCACCTGGCTGAGCCCCATGTGCTCCTCAGCTCTGCCCAGAGTGGCTTCCACAGGATCTACAGCCAGGATGGGGATCCTTGGGATGTTCATCCACGAGCCAGGCATTCGGATGTGGCAGATGTAGGATACTAAACAGGGAGGAAAAATAAACCTAGCATAGATTCTTCTGGGTGAAACCACTTTCAAATTTATAGAATCCTGGAGTGCTTTGGGTTGGAAGTCACCTTAAAGCTCATCCAGTCCCACCCCAACCATGGGCAGGGGATATCTTCCACTGTCCCAGGTTGCTCCAAGCCCTGTCCAACCTGGCCTTGGGCACTGCCAAGCATCCAGGGGCAGCCACAGCTTCTCTGGGTAACCCTCACAGGGAAGAATTTCTTCACCATACCCCACCTAACCCTGCCCTCTGTCAGCTTAAAGCCATTAAATTCAAGGAAAAGCAACTTTTTTCCCCACAAAGAACACATTCCATGAAGCTGGGGGTGTGCTGCTCTTACAGATGCTCTATGTGAACCAAAATTTGCTGAAATTATTACAGAAACATTCCACCACCTCCCAAAATAAGCAGCTTTGTGTATCTTTGCCTGGCTAAAGGATGAAAAAAGCCCTGCAGAGTAGAGCACAGTTTCCATTTCCTCGCACACTCCTACCAGGGCTGTGCTCACAGCAAATGCTCCGACCTTTCCTCAAAGAAATCTCTGTTTGCTGCTCCTTATAAATTTGCAGAATTTTGGCTCGTTTCCATTTCACCCACTTTTGAATACGACGCTCCCCACCCCCACACAACTGTTCCTTTCTCAGGGATGACAGGCTATCCAAAAAAATCCCAGGAGCGTTTGAGCTCCTCGTTCCCTCCCTGGTCGGCATCGCTCTGCCAGCAGACAAAGGAGCACTGGGAATTTCGGACCAACCTGTTGCAGGAAGCACTTCACCTCAGAGCTCAGTGGTCCAGCTTCTCCTGATCCCTGATAACGATGTTTTCCTATCACTCTCCTCACCCATGATTTTCTATACAATCATATGTGCCACATTTAAAATATTTCATTATTTTCCTGTCAAATCCCTTTGGAAAGGCTCAGCGGCTACCAGCAGGATCACCCCACAACCTTGCTCTGTTTTTCCATCACTGCTGATGTGGTGACAAAGAAGGACATTTTTCAATTTGTTTTGTCCATGAGCCAAAAATTCCTTTTAATGGCCTGAATATGGTGTCTGTGCCGGTCTCTCCCCGCTCCAGCTCAACCCTTGCTTACAACAGCCCCTGCCTACAACATGGAGTTGGCCTCCTTTTGCAGGAAAATAAGGCCAAACCAGCTTGAAAGCATGTTTGGAATCTGGAGATTAATTCCATGTAAACTAATGCATTCAAACCTCTTTGTAGGGCTCCAGCAAGGGCTGGCTGAGCCTGGCAAGAAGTAGGGCAGCGGGTAGGGCCGGTGGGGAGGGAGGAGGTGTGGAACCCTTTAGGAAAGCTCAGAGCCCGTAGTAAAGCCCGATCCTGCTCTGGCGAAGCAGCCGCACCACGGACCGTCACGCATGGACTCAGCCGGGGTGACAAAGAGGTGCTGGAGGTGGCAAGAGGGCAGGTCAGGGGTCAGGAGGGCTCCCACGGGAGCCTCTACCCAGCATCCAGAGCTTTTGTTCAGCAGAAAATGCCGGGAGCAACAAAGGCCGGCAGTGCATGGAGCTGCTCCGGGGTGAGCCCCCATCCCTGCCCATGCTCAGCCCTCCCCTCCCCGCTTCCCTCCTCTCTCTCTCTCTCTCTCTCTCTCTCTCTCTCTGGGAGATAAATTATTCAGGATGAAACCATTTTAAACTCCATTGGGATGCTGAGCAAAGCTAAGATGGGTGGTGCTGCAGAGGAAGCTGCCAGGGCCACGATCAGAATCCCCGGCTTCCTCACGCAGAGGCTCCAAGTGTAGCTACAGCCCATCCTGGGACCTTGTGCCAGGAAACACCCCAAACTCTGAGCACCAAGATCCCTGTGTACCCATCACACCCACAGACACCCCACCTGCAGAAGTCTGAGGCCCAGGGATCTCCCACGCCAAGCCCATCCACGGGAGGCTCCCCAAAGCCACTCCATCAGCCATGTCTGAGCACTCAACGTCCTTCCCCGATTTTCCTCCTGTGGCAGGGCATAAAGCAGCAGGAACGAGGACAACTGGGCCAGGTGTGGTTTGCACAGTGACCCTCACGTGCCAGGGCAGCCTGGTGAGCAACACAGCGGCCTCACAGCCATCACATGTCCTTCATGGATACTCCCAACCATCACAGCTCCTTCAGGCAGACCCAGGGATGGAAGATGAAAACAGGGATGGCCCATTCCTGGATGCCACATTCCTGCTGGGTGAGCCAGCACACCCAGGCTCCCCACACTGCTGCCAAGGCTGGGTGGGAGGAGATGGCTCCCATGAGAGGACCGTGGTGCTGAGGCCGTGGAGGGGTCCCCAGCACCCCCTACACGGCCGGGAGCACTGGGCCACCCTGCCAAAGGAACCTGGCAGGAGGACAGGAGCCATCCCCGCTGCTCTCCTGCCACGGCATGGAGCCCCAGGGAGGTCCCACAACCACCTGCTGGGCTTGAGACCACCATGAGATTGTTTCTACAAGGAACAGAGAGTGTCAGAGAGACTATTTACAAAAGCATGGAGTAACAGGACAAGGGGGAACGGCTTCCCACTGACAAGGGCAAGGGTTAGGTGGGATATGGAGAAGAAATTCTTCCCTGTGAGGCTGGCTCGTGAGGCCCTAAGACAGGGGGTGCCCAGAGAAACTGCAGCTGCCCCAGACCTGGAAGTGTCCAAGGCTGCATTAGATGGGGCTTGGAGCAACCTGTTTCAGTGGAAGGTGTCCTGTCCATGGCATGGAGGAGCTTTAAGGTCCCTTCCAAACCAAGCCGTGCCTTGATTCCACAACTACACGAGCAGCAGCACACACACTCCTCACACACAAACACCAGTGCAGTGCTTGACTCGGGGCCCCAAGGTTCAGATGAATTCAGGTCAAAGAGGAGAACATCAACCAGAAGGTAGTTCAGAGAAGAGGGGTTTTGTGTTATTTTGTTATTAAATGAGGAGACCAAATAATTAAATGGCCTGGAAAGGATTGTACATTAAAAGTCACTCCAGCACTAAAAATCCAGCTCTGACAGCTCTGGGTGAAGCCCTTTAGGAGTTACCATGGCAGTTGATGCAGCGATTCGCCCACTCACTCCTCAATAATGCTGGATTTTTTTTTTAATGTGCTTCCACCACAAACAAGCCAATGTTGTTAAAGGAAAAAGTCCTTTCTCCCACCATAAACCTCCATTCTTTATCCCTGCCACAAGCGCTCCGCTCGTGAGGAGACAGCAGGTAACAGGGAGCCAAGCCAAACACACCACGCTGAACTTCGCTCCCTCCCTCTCCAGGGAGAGAGGAAATTTAAGAAGCAGATTCAGGATTTCAGCATCCATTTCACTCTCCCTCCCCCTCCTGAACTCCCGGGCCCCAACCGGCGATTCAGATGCTCTGTCAGCTGAACGCTGCGCTCGCTTCCTCTCCCCGCCACCAGCTCAGCAACACGCTGCACGCAGACAAGGAAGCCAAGGATTTTTGGAACACATCTTCCCTTCTTTTAATTAACGCCCAGGTAGAGCGTTCGCCCTGCAAAGCCACAGCCAGCGCAGCTGAGGGAGGCAAGTCGGAGCAAGAAGGGACCCAAACAAAGGAAAGCAAATACGGGCTGCAAGGGAGGAGCAGGATATGGCGGCATTGACCTGCCCAGCCATTCTTTCCACAATCAAACCAAGGTTCAGAAACTCCTCTGGCCAAGGGGAAGGCTCAGAACACCCACAGCCACCTCCCTGGCACGGCCCTCATCCCGGCATCAGGCTGGGAATGAAAACCTCCCAAAGCCCAGCTCCAAGGCTGAGGAATGGCCTCCCCATCTGCTGGATAAACCCTGCTCCTTCCCCAGGGACCTCCCAGCTCCGGGGGCAGCCCAGGACCAGGGGCTGCCGTAGGTCCGAGTGGAGCGAGGCAGATGGGGAGAGGGAATAAGCAGCTTCCAGCACTAAGCCGGGCAAGGCAGGACTGAGCCTGTGTGCCCACATGCCGGGGGCACGGAATTCCCAGGACACGGCAGCGCAGCCGGAACGGGACCACACCAACGGCCAGTCTTCTCGCCTCAGCAACACATACTGCTGGCTCCACAGAAATAATATTCCTCACTCTTTAGCCAGTAGAAATTGTTTGTTACAATAAATACTTGCCCCGAAAGCCCCGAGGCTTTACTAACAAAGCTGGGTTTGCTTGCAGGCTGCCAGGTTTGGGAACTGGTTTAATCAGCTGGGGAAGATCAGGGGGCACGTTCTGGCTGCATGAGACATTCCCAGTGGGAAGAGCTGCTGTCGGCTGGTTCGCACAGACCCCCAGCTCCACCTGTCATCAACAAAAAATTTTTTACTATTAAGAGTGGTGAGGGCCTGGCACAGGGTGCCCGGAGAGGTTGTGGACTCTCCATCCCTGGAAATGTCCAAGGCCAGGTTGGACAGGGCTTGGAGCAACCTGAGATAGTGGAAGGAGTCCCTGCCTATGGCAGGGGCCTTCCAACCCAAACCATTCTGGGATTCAACGATTCTATAACCCAGAAGAACTCAAAATGGGACAGGTTTTGCCACACTATGAACTGGGAGAAAACACTCATCACTGTGGCCCTCGAAAGGGCCCATCCCCAGAGAGATCCGTGTATCCAACAAGGCACAGCCTCCATGCCCGAGCGCATCTCCAGCCCGCACCCTGGCAAGCAGCAAGCCGACAACTTTCAAGATGAATTAAGGGCACGGCGTCCATGGAGTTCCACTGGTGGAAGGCAGCTTTGTTAAACTGAAATGAAAGCTAAACCCAGGCTCGGCTCAGCCCATTGTTCCCGGCCTCCTCTAATAGCTGTTGTCTCTCCTCCATCCCTCCCAGGCTCTGCACGCTCAGCTGTGACTCTTTGTGCCTCCCTTTCCCTGCCTTCTGCTTCTGTTTGTCCTTTTGATCTCCAGTTCTCAGCTTGTGTTTTCTGCTGCCTCCCCATCCCCCCTCGCCTGATTTCCACTTTTATTAGGGTGCGAGGCAGCGCGGCTCCGAGGAGGAACAATGCGCTGGAGCTGAAAAGGCTTTGAAGCTGAATTGGGTTGTTTACCCAGAGATTCCCCAATCTCCTCCTGAAATAAAATAGTGTTTTACCTCCACCACAGTGCTCGCTGCTTGGTTTCAGTTGGAAGCAATTATAAGCAGCTGATGGCACGGTAAATGTGGTGCAGGAGCACATGAGTGTGATCACTTTAAATATAAATAAAAATGAAAATCAGACAACTGTACCTCCCAAAGCCCACAGTTCTAGGAGAAATTATTCTGGAGTCCAGTTGTGAGGATTCTGCTGTTGCAAGGGCAGGCTAAAGCCTCAACCAGCTCCTATGAAAGCCCCTATGAGCCAGCACAGCAGTTTGGGTTTGATACAACTGCGCCTTCCTTGAACACTGAGCAGGAACACCAACCAGCCGCTTTTCCATCCGAGTTCCTCTAACTCAAAAGCATCACTTCAAATAACACATGCTCCTCTGAGCATTTAAATGCTCAAACTCTTCACAGAATCACTGAGGTTGGAAAAAACCTCCAGGGTCAAGTCCAACCGGTGCCCGATCCCCACCTTGTGACCCACACCAGAGCACTGAGGGCCACATCCAGTCGTTCCTCGGACACCTCCAGGGATGGGGACTCCACCACCTCCTTTAGAGCTGGAGCAAATACCAAAGTCCCACCAGGCACCTCCTGTCCCTGCGGTCGGACACCTCCAGGGGCAGAGCAGGGAGGACCCTGAGCCCCAAAGGCACCACTCACACCCCTAAGGTCCCTCACACGCTGCAGCAGCTTCCAAAGCAAATCCCAGGGGTTGGGTAACACTGTCTGTAAATGAAGAGGCAGGAGGGGAGATAAAAACCTAAATACCATGAGCTGTGCAGGTAAGACTCATTCATTGGTTCGTCACCACCCAGACTCACACCCTGCCATGGCAGGACAAGCGTGATGAGGGGCCCTGGGGTGCCTGATGCCACGGGCAGGGCTGAGAGCCTGGCACTGCCTAGGGTAAAAAGCCAACAAGAAGCAAAACACCCCAAAAACGCTGGGGATTCCTGAGCTGGGTAAGTCACCAGCAGCCAACTCCATCGCCAGGATGGCCAACACGGGGCAGGGAACGGGTTAACCCAGGGGAAGGGGGGAGGCTGGGGCAGCCTGGAAGGTCTGCACCTTGAACCAGCCACAACCATCAGACCTGAGCAGAATGAGCAGAGCATTTCTGGAAGAAGAGTCCACAAGCATCCCAGGATGAACAGCCCAGCAGGAGCTGCTCCCCACTCCCTGCACAGACTGCCACAGGCCCAACTCTACGCTGAAACAAGTTAAACCTCAGCAAAACCTCATGCAAAGGGTACAGTTATGTTTTCTCATTACAGACAGGTAAATTTTCAAGCTGACTGACTAGACAAAGAAAGGGAAAAACAGCTAAGGCTGAATTATGCTGCTCTGACTGCAAGCTATGAACTCTGTTGTTGAGAATTCAGGATTTGCAGGCTACAGAGCAGGTTTGGGAGCTGCTAATCAATGAGTGAAATGAAAGATGATGCTTTCCATGATACACACAGGGAACAGAGATTAACTATTTGCAGATCAGGTCTATTTCCTTACCATCACTACATTCTAAAGAATTTAAGGCAATAATAAACCAGGCATAATTTTAAGCAAAGAGGTTTTATTTTTATGGAATAAGTTTTCATTAAAAAAAAAATAAAAAAATCTACCTGCACAGCCTCCTCTAAAGAACATGGGAAATGTGGTACCTAGAAGTTCCCAGGCAGCCCAGCCCCAGCTTGGTTACTCTGGCCTCATTTAGTTAAGGGGCAGTAAGAAAATCAAGCAAAATTCACATTATTCAAGTGCTTAAAAAAAAAAAACAAAAACTCACAGCCTACAATGAAATAACTGTGGATATTAGATATTTTCCAAACTGTCACCAAAAAGCAGTCCTAAAAACCTGAAAAACCTGTTGACACAGGGGTGGTTCTCACCCCAACTCACTCCCACGAGTTCAGGGTTGAAGGCCCAGGGATGACCCAATGTCACAATAATGACCTCTTTGGACTTCGCTCACACAACTGCAGTATTTGACCTAAATTCTTTTTAAAAAGGTGGAAAGTGGCCCTGTCCCTCCTCCAACACACACTGGTGTGGTGACAGAGAGGCCTGGAATTCCCTGTACTGATCTGGTCTCAGACCCCCGGCCTCCCCAGCACCCAGAAATGCCAACTCCACCACACAGAGCACTCAGGTTTGTGCCTTGAAAAGGACAAAAAGATTAAATTCAGAACCCTTGGGTGTCCAGGGCACATTCCTTACTCCTCCCTGCTCCTCCTTCGGCCCGGCTGTGCCTCTGACTATCCCAAGTTACACATTCCCTGCACATTCTCATTTGTCCTCTCCTTTAAACAGGTTTTTATGATAAAAATACGACGATGGCACTGGAACAGGCAGATTGGAGAAACAACAGGCAAGCATTCCCAAATTCAAGCACACAAACGTGCACCGTGCACGTATGTTAAAAACTGGGAATTTTCCAGCAGAGCAGTAACTCCATTAGGTATGTCACTAATTGCTTTGATTTCCCCAAAAAGAAAACTAGAAGCTTCCCAAGAGTTGTTTGAAAACAAAACTGTTGATAACATGAAAATATTTGTCCAGTTACGGCAACAAAAATATTTCTGGTTTAAGCAGCAGCAAGGGAAGCTCCCAGTGACGTTCACTGCCGGGGTTCCAGGTCTGCTGGTGGCCTGGCGCTCAGGACAGCACAAGGAAGAGCTCAGCAGATCCTGACACTCCATTCGAGATGTTTCTGATGAGAAAGATTAGGAATTATGGGCTGCAAACAGAAGGAACATCTGCTGGGTAGCAGCAGCCATCCGGGCTCACCCGCGGCGTGAGAAGGGAAATCCTCTGCGGACCTTCCATGATGAGCAGAGCAAGCCCCACTAAGGAGGTACTGCTGCCACAGACTGACATCAAAGCAGAACACACCCACGGCAGGTTTTTTGGGTAAATTATTCTTCCTGACATGTGTGTGATGGCAGCTGAAGCCCTGATCAGCAGGCAAGGGGGTTAGTTGGGGTTTGGGGAAGGCTGGGAACAGAACTCAGCCCACGTGGCCGCATTGAGCCTGAGTATGGAACAGTTTTGCAACACCCTTTAGAGCTCAAATGATTTAATTTTTTTAGACAATGATGTAAAACATTCTCTGTTCACTGTCAGTCATGCAGGTGAGCAGTTGCATGCACACCACTGAATTTTCAAGGCAATCTACAAGGCTGCTTCAGTCTCTTTCTGTGTCTACAAAGAGAGCATTCCTGCCTGCACTTGGTATCTCCCTGTTTTCCAGAGCTTAAATGCTGAAAAAAGCAAGACTAAAAAAAGAAATCACGACACTGAACCAGCCGACTTCGTAAAACTGTTTCTGAACACCTACTCAGCCAAACCTGCGCAAAAGGAGAGCAAAACACGAGCTGCACACTCAGCCGGGTGTTCACCTTTTCCCTGAACGCCCAAAAGGCTCCCAACCATCCCTCGGGCTGCAGGAGACGATTTTAGTTTCCCTCATGGATTGATTAAGGTGGGGCAACCCACGATTCCAGGCCCAGGGCTGGGTTTGTAGGGAGCCACCGGCACAAAGCCCTTCCCAAAGGCCGGCGAGGGCAGCAGGAGCAGCCGGCGCAGCCGTCACAGCCCTGTGTCCTCCAGCAGACCCTGTCTGGAGGGAGGGAGGGGGCTGGAGCCGCTCGATCCCACTCGGGGAAGCCAGATGCGAGGCCTGGCACTGACGCCAGCAGCAGAGCTATTTTTACCAGCCAATGGATGCGGTGCCGGAGCAGGAGCTGGAAGCGGAGCTGCTGCTCCTCTCCCGGCTCGCCGTGCTCAGCCGGGCTGGAGGCATCCAGGCGGCTCTGGGGGCCCAGTATGGAATTCAGGCACCATGCACACAGCACACCACACCATCTCCAAGACTGAGCTCCCCATCAGAATCCACAGAAAAATCCATTGAATCGCTTAGCACAGAAAAGGCTGAGTTTTCCAATCTGAATGATCACCCTGGCACGGTGACACCCACCTGCACCCTAAGCCCTCCCCAAGGTCAGCTCCCTCCTTGTCAACGGCACACACCAAATCCCACATGATAAAAAAACAGCAAGGCAAAAGAAGTTTAACTCATGTATATTCCAATTATTCCATGCATGTCACTGGTTTTGACCAGACTTTCAAAGAGGCTTCTCTCATTTCTGGAAGCTGAATGCCAGGAATACCTGCTGGAATTATCAGAGCAACACCAGCCTTCCTAGTGCTCTCTCCATTTTCTCAGGCTTCCTTCCTGGCTTCCTTCCAGTATTCCCATCTCTGACAGAAGATCCTGTTTTCCTTTATCGTCTGGGTTGTCTCCTCCTCTTCCTTCTCATTGCCACCCACTCGTTTTTTCATCTTTCCCAATATTGTATTTGCTACATCCTCTCTCCTCATGCCGCCCTGCAAACCACCCTCTGGAGCCCGGTATGAGATGTGCTGCACATCCTCGTGTCCGGGATAACACCCGGGTCAGGAGCTGTTTTCCCTCGCCCACACCCTGGCAAAGCACGTGGCTTCTCCCTGGAGCATCTCCATGTCTGAGAAACTCCCCAGCCCAGCCCCGCAGCCACCCCACAGATCCACCGCTGCCCAGACCCACGAAACGGAGTTTGCTGAGAGAAGCAGCACAAGCTTCCCTTTCCTCCTTCCCTTCCTCTAGCCTGGATCAAGAAAACCACACACAACAGAGAGGTCCTGACAGCCTCCTCCACACCATTCCCACTGCAAACCTCCAAGATCATCAAGTCCAACATTTGACCAAATCCCACCATGCCCACTAAACCATTTCCCAAAGTGCCACATCCACTCCCTGTTTTTAGAACTCTTGCAGGGATGAGTGTGATTAAGGGTTCAAGAGCAAACACAAACAACAAAAAGTAAGAGTCTGGTAACTCTCTGAGCCCTCACTGGTCTGGGCTTCCAAGGCCAGAGTCACCAGTGGGATGGAGCAGGACCAGGGTGCTGGTTCACCACAGAATGGTTTGGGTTGGACAGGACCTTAAAGTTCCAACCCTCCAACCCCTGCCATAGGCAAGGACACCTTCCACCACACCAGGTTGCTCCAAGCCTCATCCAACCTATCCTTGAACAATTCCATCTGGAAATTCTCTGTGGGCACTCCTTCCCTACACCCTTGCAGCCACCCCTGGTCTCTCCACTGGCAGCTCTCCCTCCATTCTCACCATTCCGGGTGTGCCCTCACTCAACTCCTGCCACCAGCACAGCCAGGCCATGGGATGGGAATGGAGCATCCTGGCACGAGGCTCCAGCACCGTGTTCAGGGGTGTCAGCAGGGAATGCGACCGGCTGCTGTGCTGATGCTGCACTTGCCACTAATAAAACATTATAATACAGCCCTTAAAGTGACACCGTGCTGAGCACAATAGGATTCACTCCCAGGGCCGGGATTCACTCCCAAGGCCAGCAAAAAGCATGGAAATGAGCCTCTCTCCCTTCTTTCCTAACGGAGAAGCCAACTGAACTCTGCTCCTGCCTTTACCCAGGACAAGTTCAAAATGTCAAGATCTCCCACGTCATGAAAAGGGTTAAATTTTACTGAAGTCTTAACCATTGGGAAAGAACTTATGAGAATCCATTTGCTTTCCAAAGGTACAGATAATTCAGAAGAACCCAGACTTCAACTTTTCTATTACCTCCACTGAACTTTAATCCCACATTTATTTAAAATTCTGGGCTGCATTTCTGTTTATCAGAATGAGAAAATTAGTGTCATGCTGTTGTATCTTCTTTAAGATTAATTCATTCAACATGGAAAAAACATCGGATTCTCCTACAGAAAAGCCTAAAGACCAGCCACATGCAAGATTTCATGATATTCCCAGGCAGAAGAAGAGAACCCTACACAGAAAGTTTCACCAGAAAAGAAACATGGAAAAAGAACCAAGTTATTCCTGCAAAAGTAACCGGGAAGTTCCTCAGCTCCACCAAGGATCTTGGCGCACCATCGGTATGGGATCAGCTCCAGGCCATCCAAACCTGCAGCCAATCCCAGGGCAGCAGCTCACCAGCAGAGCCTTCAGAGCCCTCGAAAAGCTCTTTTCTTCCCCTGTGCTCTCTTCACCCCCATTTGCCCCCTTTTATATTTAACCCAGATAAGGGAAATGTGAGTGACAAGCGGGCGCTGCTGCCGCTGGAGCGGGATCGCGCTCCCGCCTGTGTGAAACGCCGCTCTGGAAGCAATTTGTCTTCCCGTCTCATTTCACATGGGAAGCCCATCCGCCAGCGGGGCCGTGCCCCCCACCCGGCCCCTCCCTCCGGGAGCCCGGCACACAAGGGGACATTGTCCCCCCTGAATGACAAACAGTTTTGTGACGCCGAGGCTGGAAAGCGCATCAGACAGGTGCAGGGAAGCTTGGAAAATCGGTACGTACGTGGCGCCGGCGATTTGGGGACAAGTTAATTCCGAGGTGGAATACACACAGAATGCCAATAATGGGCTGGGAGAAAGCGAGGGGGCTGGGGGTGGCGGGGGGTGCTCCGTGCTCTGCTCCTCTTTCCCAGTTCTCCCACCACACGCACGGGCTCTGGCTCCAGCAGGATGGATGGCTTCTCCCGGCAAACCCGGGTTTATGGAGCTGCAACCATGGCTCAGCTGAGGAACACGGACACACAGGCATGGCTTCCAAACTCTAAGCTCATCTCAAAGAAGCAACTTCACTGCCAGGATAAAGTATGGAAAGCAATTGTAGGGAAGGTGAGGAAAAAAATCCCTTTACCCGAAGGCAGAGCAGCCGCACAACGCTGGTGTGTTCACAACACAACACTGGCTTTTCTTGGTGGTGCGCAGTGACGGGAAAAGGCGCAGTGGCCATAAAATAAACCACAAGAAGTTCCACCTCAACACGAGGAAGAACTTCTTCCCATGGAGGGTGGCAGAGCTCTGAACAGCTGCCCAGGCAGGGCATGGGGTCTCCCCTTGGAGACATTCCAAACCCACCTGGACGTGTTCCTGTGTCACCTGCTCTAGGTGCCCCTACTGGACTATCTCCAGAGGCCCCTTCCAACCCTAAATATTTGGCAATTCCTGTTATGGCATCTCCAGGAGCTCCAACTCCATTGGATCCATTTTCCTTATATAAGGGATTTTTAAGCATAGAAGACAAAGCCCAGGTAAGTGCCAGGATGTGTCCCTGCAGGAACCATACCCAGCCAGTTCCAGACAGGTGACCCCACCAAGACACACCGAAAACCAGGAGCTGGCGTCACACCACCAATTATTCAATTTTCTTAAGGTTTTTAGTTGTGTTTTTAAATAGGCACCAAGTGGCTCATTCAACAGAAAGCACAGAACCAAGACCTTGAAAACCACAGCTGGTGTATAACAAACGCACCTTTTAATCAGCTTTTAAGTCCTCATCACACCCAAGGTTTCACCCAAAAGTGCCACCACATCCAGCGATTCCACCCTCTTCAGTGACCTGCCACACTTGCACATCAGAGCAGGGAACTCATTCAGCTGGAAACAAATACAGCCAGACAAAAAAATTTTGTCCTTTTTAAAAATAAAAATAAAATTTGCTGTCTCTAATCCAGTTCTGACAGGCCCACAAGCGGCTGTGCCGGCACAACGGATAGGAAGCATTTAAGACTGGACTGCAGCAGAAGGAGCTGACATGAAATATCATTTTTAATGGGTTTACAGAAAACCAAGACTAGTAACAGAAATTACAACATGCAGAAAAGGTCTTAATTCCCTCCACCCCAATAAATATATTTCTGTATTCAACATTTAAGCAGGAAGCAGATCAAAAACCAGACTCAAATGAGGTGTTTTTCATGAAAGCCATATGGGAACACCGCTGCTGGATCCCTGCAGCCACCCCCACCGGCCTCGCTGCTGCCCAGGACCACAAAGTTGTTGGAGCAGCTGCACTGACTCAGGCAGCAGAGCCACGCCGGGCTCCAGCCACGCTGCCAGGAGGAGGGAGATCCGCCTGACTGGGAAGGACTGGGAAGGACCGTGATCCACCCAGGCTGTTAGTCAGCCCTCGGCACCGCACGCAACGCTCCGGTGGGTACAACTGACATTCAAATCACCGTAAAGCTGCTCTGCCTTGACAAAAAATAATTTAAAAATGCATCACTACTGCCAGATGTGAAAAATTCCTCTGGTCTGGTTTCCTGGAGGGATCAGGAAGGGAGGCTGCAACCACTTTGCCCCACGTGTGGCTGGGTTCCTCCTGCTCAGCTTCGAGCGTTACCTCTCCACAGGGAACGCACCTCTTTGGCTCTCCCAGACAAGGTGCCCCAAACCCCTGGTGTGAAACAGCATCACATCCACATGAGGAAAAGCCCCTGGCAGGACCCTGGGAGCGGTTCACGCCGTGCCGGGGCAGCCAATGCGCTCCAGCACCGCGCAGAGCTGGCAGCCAGCCCTGCTCATGTGCCTTTCCTGGAGCCTCTTCCAGCTCCTCCTCAGGGGAGCCTGCCGGGACAGAGCCTTCCTGCCAGAGAGCTCCGGCAGCCGCCTCCTCACCAGCGCTTCCCCGAGAGCAGCCCCGAGCCCGGGGACTCAGCGACCACCCCGCAAACCTGGAGGGTTCCCGTGGGATAAAGGTGTGTCCCACTTCACCTGCAACGGAGAACTTGACCCAAATCCTGTCCCCATGATGCCGTCTGAAAGATCCCACCGTGTCAGACACACCTGCCTCGGCTCCCTGAAGCTAGACGTGGCCCACTACACTCCCCAAGGAACTTTTCCACAACACGGGATGATATTCCCCAAGCAGCTTTTCTAAAATCCATATTTGTATTCCCCAAGCAGTTTTTTGATGACACCTCTGCAACGTCTGGTGACCAGTTTGGATTTCTACACGATTTTCACAGCTATAATGATCTATCCTTTACAGATAACATCACAGAAAGTTGTCTTTACATGTTGTTTCCTTTGGAGCTGTTGGTTCCTTGTCCCTCCCAGCACTCACAGTCTGAGGAACCAAGTGGTTTGGGGACATTTCTTTAATAGAATCATGGAATGGTTTGGGTTGGAAGGAACCTTTAAAAGCTTATCCAGTCCCACTCCTCCCATGGGCAGGAACACCTTCCACCACCCCAGGCTGCTCCAAGCCTCATCCAAGCTGGCCTTGAACACTTCCAGAGATCCAGGGGCAGCCACAGCTGCTCTAGGCAACCTCTGCCACAGCCTCACCACCCTCACAGGAAAGAATTCCTTCCCAATATTCAGCTCCTAAGTTTGCCCCCATTACTAAACACTGAAGCAGTTTTTGGCCACAGCACAGCAAAGATGATGCCCACAAAGCTGAGCTGCTGTGACAAGTGACCTGCACTCAGGGTTAGAAGATGCACCACAACTAGGTGAAGAAACAGAGTATATTTTTTATTTTAAAAATAAATAGAAGCCAAAGCTCATTTTCACAAATTTTCGCCATCCCTCCTCTCGGCAGCTGGAATTTACCCCCTCCACAGCTGCCTGGGGGCTTCATGAAGGCCAGACCTGGAAGCCATCACCCGAGAAGACACAGAAGCTGCCTCTCAGAATTAAAGCACTCGCTATTAAACCACAAGCACATAACACTCCCCATCCATAACAAAATGTACAGCGGCTTTTTCCTGGCGTTACTCCCAAAGACCAGACAGGTCAGGAAGAGCCATCAGCAGAATTCACTCTTTTTCTAAAAGAAACAGCGGGTTGTGAGCTCTGCCCAGCTCTGCTGCCACCCTCCTCGCTGGGTGTGTGCAGAGTATCTTTGGGCTAAAACACCGCTTTCATGTGTAAAATTTAACCACATTTACACCTTAAATACCATCCTCAGAAGCATCCAGACCAACCAGCTCCTTAGCACTCCCTCCCAGGGAGGTGGGACACCGGAACTGGTCGGGCTGGTTGCTATATAAAGTCTCAAGCACGCTGGGTTCTAGTTTTCATTAAAGATTAAGTCAGGTTCTGCCGAGGCTTAGGAAAAATACTGGAAGTCACCAGTCCTAATGATTCCGCAGGCTGTCAGTAGGAACTGAGTACTTTTCCTAGCATGGGACTAATGGACACAGAAACTCCCAGTCTGACAATTCCCATGGGACACAACAGCAGCAGCATTTTGCACAGGGAACACACCTCCAGCTGCTTTCCCAAAGATGCTCCAGCAGCCCCTGTGGGACGTGCAGACAGGAGCTTTACAAAGTGCCAAAGACACTTCTGAAGGCAGCTCTCCATCCTGCCTGCAATCTTTGGAGAATTCGACAAGGAGGGTGGATGCAGGGTGAGGCTGGGGCATTACCCGAAGTCTTGGATCAAGCATCAACAAATGGCAGGTTTGGAAGGAGCAGGGAAAGGATGGAGCTCATGGAATGCTTTGGCTGGCAAGGGATGTTAAAGCTCATCCAGCGCCATCCCCTGCCATGGACAGGGACACCTTACCCTAGACCAGGCTGCTCCAAGCCCTGTCCAGCCTGGCCTTGGAGCTCAGCTCAAGGCACTCCAGCCTCTGTACGGAGGGGACAACTCCCGACATCCACCTTCCAGAGCTCCTTTCCACCCCTCAGCTGCATCCTCTCCCACAGGACTTTGTTCTGACACGGAATAACTTCCTTGTTTTTGAGCTCCCAGGAGGTTTCCCGGTGACACGCAGCTCCTGGTGAGACTCAGACTGAAGATTATTTTGTGCAGAACCAGCTGACATTTGGAAAAGTTTAAATATCAAAATTTCCTCCTCTGTAAAAACTGAAAATAATACATACAGAACACATGACATATCGCTGGCATTTCACAGCTTGACTCAATCTCCAGTTTGCAGGCACACTCTTCAAACCCTCTTTAATTTAAAAAGATGCATCTAGACTCAAAAAATATGGGAAGTGCCCATTGCTTTCACATTGGAGTTGTATTAATACCTTCTGTGCCGAGATCTGAAGTCTGTCCTCCTTGGCAAATAATGCTGAGCTTAAACGCACTTTTAAAATCATTTTACATCAATTAAAATACATTAAATATACCGTTTCTAGACATCACTAATGCTACTTTTCCTGTCTGTACAGAAATACAATGGTGTTTAATTCATAAACTCATCTCAGCATCAAATACTGAGGTTCTCTGATCAGGACTTGAAGATTGTAAAGCAGCACAGCCTCTCTGTTGACAAGGTATTCACAGATTTTAAGTCTCACAAGCATTTATTTTTTAAATTCTGATTTAGTAACTACTGAAAAAAACCACCACAGGAGTTGATTATGCCAGTGAAGTCAAACATTTGCTATTGAAAGGAACATCCTTAATTACAATCACTGGTTTATGTAGTCCAAATCTTACTATATTTCATTTATTTTGTTGCTGTATCACTTTCTTAATATGCATCTGCTAAGGAAGCAACATTCTGCTTCTAATGCTTCTAATTACCTATATATATATATTTTTAAATACTATTTTTTAAGTTAAATACTTAATATATTTGAAAAGAAATTATTCTAGAGGTGCCTCAAGTGAAAAATTGTTTAACATGTGTTTTACAGCCTTTCCAAACCCTTTTTATGGTCCTGGAGCCTGGCCACATTTGTGGAAAAAATGCAACGTTTCGGCTTCAATTTGTCTGCAACTTCAGTGGGATGTTGCAAAACTCTTTAGGAGAGAACACAGCAAGAGTTTCAGCCAGTTTTTCAATTAATATTTAAAAAAAAAAAAAATATCACTTTCTTAACAGCCACAGAACTCAACTTCCCTCATGCCAATCTCCTGCCTGCAATCACTTCCTGCTGACAAGGTTTCTTTCTACACCTCTCCCCGGTGCCAGTTTGGGGTTCAGGTGATGATGTTCAGCAGGAACATCCCGAAGGGATGAAGGACAGGGACCAGCAGAGACACCCAAGGCCATGCCCCAATTTTAGACTCTGACTTCTTGCCTGCATAAACCACTCTTGTTTTTTTAACACAGCCCACCTGCACCCTGGCCCTCTACATCCACATCTAACCCAGGCAGATCCCACCACCATCCCTGAGGAAAAGTGCATCGTTTCCATGAGAAGAACAGCTCTCGCTGGCCCATGTGTGCACCCTTCTGACTCCAACTGCAGCTTCCTGCTCTTCACAGGAAGCTCCCATTGAGCTGGATGCTCTCCCACCACTAAAAAAGGACACCAATCTTTGGAGTAAGGATTTGGAGAGGGCTGTTTTTAAGGGACAGGGTTAGAAAGGGAACAGGGACCGCAGAAGGAACTTCGGGAACGAGAAAGGGACACGTTTAACGCGAGATTCGCAGATGTGCGGAACTCGAGGACGAGCTGGGCAGAGGCTGCTCATGACCGATGATGTGCAACACTTCCCCGAGCACTGCTCCGGTATTTTTAGCCTGGTTTCCTGAGGAAATGAGGCCCACAGCTGCAGAGAGCCCCCCGCTCCCCAGCACAGCCCGGAGGAAGAGAGGGGCTCAGGCAGCCGAGCACAGACACTCGTCCCTGCGGGAAGGTGAGCGCCCGGTCACTGCCCGGCCTCGCCAAAGCCAGGAAGGGTTTGGGAGCAGGGAAGGAGAAGCACTGCAAGGGGGACTCCATTTCACACAACAAGCTCTGTGCTGGAACCGAGGCACCCAAATCCCTGTGGGATGAACTGACAGAACGCTGGACAGGGTGGGCTTGGAGCAACTTGTTCTAGAGGAAGGTGTCTCTGCCCACAGCAGGGGGTGGAACTGGAGTCTCTTTAAAGTCTCTTCCAACCCAAACCATTTCATGGTTCTACCAATCGTTCAACCAGACACATTCCCCATGCTGAGACCATTTGTCCAGCTTCTCACTCTCCCCCCATCAAGAAGATTCTGTGCCTCCACACCCTGGGGACACCAGTATGGGCTCTGGGTGAAGAGATGCTCACCCTGAGGTCACATTTGCTCAGGTGTGGTGGCACCAGACCTGCAGCAGTGGGTGGCCATGGGCTCTTCTGCCTCACCACCACCATCCCCGGGGCCACCGCAGCTGCAGACGGTCACAAGTGATTCACTGTCACTTTAAAGCTCACTGCAATCCCAAGTCAGCAGGCCAGGCCTAAAATGTGCTATGTCAGTGGTTTCTGTAGAATAACGGCACATCGCTTCCTTGGGGAACTGTAAAAACTGACTCGCTCTCCGCACCGAACCCTAAAAGCAAGAAATCACCACACACAGCAAGATCTTCGATAACTTGTCACTATGGAAGAGTAAATGGGAGAAAAATTCAAGGAAAAAACAGACAAAGAAAAGGATCAGGAGAGTCTCTGAGCCAGAAACCCAAAGGGTCACCTCTGCCAGAGCTCAGACATGGTATTTGAGACAAAAAACATTTTGTAATGTGGTTATGCTCCAAAGCAGTGAAATGCTATTTAAAAACAGTAAAACACAGACTAGGAAGAAAACGTAAGATGAGACTGAAGATTTTGGAAATGCAGAGTGTCCTTCAATTAAAATAATAAGCTTTTAAATGCCAAAATTAGATGCAAAATTAAGTGGACAAAGCCATGAAGAACAACCCAACCATCTACCATAGAAAACCATGGAAAACAGTTAGGAACAATACTGTACTACTTTAAAAACCTTCCAGAGCTTTCTGTGGGAAGGAGGAATCGTTGTTATCAGCCCAAGGAAGAGATGAGAAACTCATCCCCAGCTTGGGAGGGGAAGGGGGACAGTATCTGGATATGACCTCAGCACGCTCCTGGTTGGGAGCTGATAGAGAACTGGCCTTGGCAAAGGGAAATTCCGTTACCCAGCAAGAGGGAAGGGCAGGGGAGCCTGGCTGGGTATCTGTGCTCTAATAAAACCAGTCGTTACCCCGACAGAAAATCACTCAATGAAGGAACACCACTGCCACTATCACCCCACCAGCACCAAACCGACAGGCAGAGCCCCCACACCCCACAACAGGGCCGGGCTGGGCTCTCAGCAACCCCCAAAAATACTTGGAAAGTGAATCCAAAATATAAGGCAGGGCACACATCCTGTTTTTCTGGAGCTATACAGTTTCTCAAGTGTTATAAAAATGATTTGCCACTGAGCAAGCCAAATGTATTGGAAAGATAGAAGCGGCGCCTGGGGTGGAAAGAAGGTGTTTTTAGCACGCTCGGGCCAATTAAGATCTCGAAGGTTTCCAAGCACTCCCCTCCTCTTAACCCAACAGAAGGAAACTGAGTTTAGCAACTTATTTAGGGTTTCATTTGCTAATTTGCAAAAACAAGGAGAAATCTTCCCCTGCTCTCCAGCATCTTGTTGGGGAAGCTCCTGCCAACACGCGAGCGTCGCTGCCAACAGCTCAACCCGGCGTGACCCAAAGTTCTCTCGGCGGTAAGTCTGCGCGGCTGCGGGAACGCGGGGAGGGAGCGAGCCCGTGCTGCTGCAGAGACAGCCCAGGGGGGTTATCAGAACCCTGACATCACAGCTGCTGCACAGTGAACCCAAGATAAAAACACCACGCTCCGAGCCAAGTTTAACCCAATAAGCCGAGTTTAAAGCAGTCAAGGCTCAGGTAACGGAACGGTGACCCCGCGGTTCACGCTCGAAAGGAGAGAGCTGCTCGTGTGCGGCACAGCTACAGCCAATGAAGCCTTTGAGAAAGCAAAGTTTTCCTCTTTCCCCTCCACACAACTCAAAATGCTACTTTGAGATGAGTGCTCTCAGTTTTACACTGATGAGAGCTAAGTCAGAGCCAGCCTTGGAAAGTTTTACTCAGCAGCAGCTTTAGAAACCATAAATTATCTTTAGACTAAGTTTACACACTCCCCCCACAGTGTAACTGCCAGCTCCCGTTCTCAAGGCTCCTCTTCAGACACCACAAAAACTCTCTAAAGCCCAGCACAACCTTCACACAAGCATGGCAGGGCCGAGAGATAATCCCAAAATCACCCTTGCTAAGACAAGCACCAGACTGGGGCTGAATTCAAGACTAAGCTTCAGCACTTTCAACCCCAGGCAAGACTAAAGCTCCAAAACCTGGAGGCGAGCAGAAACCTTGAGCAGCATCACCAGGAGCTTCACTTCCATTTGGATGTGGAAAAAAATTCAAGCACAAATCAAGCAAAGCTAGCTATTTGTGGGCTAAACCTGGAAAGTTTAAAAAAGAAGTTATCTTAGTTTTAAAACTTCATTTTGAACTGTTATTGGACAAACCTAAAGCCAGAAAAGGTAAGCAAAAGTGTTTTATTAGCTATGGGGTTTCTTCCCTCTCCTCAGGTCTACAGCAGAGGCTTGACAGAAATTTCAGCTCCTGAGAACATTAGTTACAAAACTTGGCAAGAAAAAGAGCAGTCCCATTCCCCTGGAATGACCGAGTCCACTCTGGGATTTGTTTGTGGAACACTGAGCACTAATCCAGGCCTGCAGCCTCGCACCCTCATCGTCACAGAACGGACTGGGGTACTGGACAAAAAGGAAAGCAACAGGAGAAACACAACCATTTAAAAGGATGAGGATAAAGGAAGAATCTCAACATTTTCATGAATTTAAACCAAGGGAACGGAGACGCTGCTTTGGACAATCCTCCCCAGCACTCACTGACAGCAATTCTTTGTGCCATGGAGGCAAACCTACCAAACCTGAACTCCAAACTTTCTGGGACAGGCAGTCCTGGCACTGATGGATGGTGTCAATCACTGAGGTGTCCACAGGAATGGGGATGAGCCTGTCCTCATGGGGAGCAGGGATGTCCCTTCCTGATGCCATTGGGGTGCTCGAGGCGAGCCGAGGATGATCGTGAGCCGCAGCTGCCCCCGCTGAGCAGCGATGCCGACGGCAGCTGCCTCTGCTTCCAAGAGCACGGAACACGGGAACATGGGCATGGCTGGCTCCAACGAGTTTTAGGCGGTCTCTCAAGCATGGCAGCGTTCGGGGACAATTCCAGCAGCAAGGCAGATGTTTGACTCAGGAGCTGTCACTCACCGGCTAAAGTGAGAACATCTGCCACTCTCCTCTCCAAGTGAGCTACTCATGGCAAGAAAATTCTGCACAGAAACCAAGAATCTCAAATAATGTCTCCAGGGCCATGGGAAAATAACACCGGCACAGTCCAGGGCGTGGAGGTTTTGGGGATGGCTGGAGAGAAGAGGTGAGGGCTCCAGGAACACTTACAGGCACTGCCACTGCCCCGATGTTCAACCCTGAACATCGACAGCACGGCCTGGGGTGTATTTATTTAAGCTGAACACAAACCCTCAAATGATGTCGGGATCAGAAATTAATGTAAGGTAAGGGAAAATCTTCCAGACAGGGATTAGCTGAAAAACCCCTGCTGGGAACTGGAGTGAGTGCCAAATTGTGACAGGAAAGATTAATACTTGCAGAAGCATTACCACTACAAAACATCTGAGGGAAGAATGTTTTTCTAGAATGTTTCCTCCTTCAGAACGAGGGTCGTTACCTGCCACTGCCTGGAAAAACTCCTGCCCAGGTATTTTTAATGCACATTCCAGCACAGGGCAATGGATTTCTCCTGTGCCATATTATCACTGCTAGGCAAAAATTAAGATATCCTAGAGATAATTTCCAGAATGTTCCCCAAGTTTTTCTAACTGGTCTCTGTACACTGATGATACCTTCACTGCTCAACTTCCAAGCTCCAACAATCCCCTTCAGGCAGGAGTTTCAGCAAACACCAAATACGATCTGTAAACTTTATTATCAAAGGAAAATGTCTGAAAAAAACCCTCTCAGAACATTCTTTCTGCCCACTGTCAGAAAATTCAAGGCCTCGGCCACATCCCGTGTTCTCATTTTCTTGCACACTCTTTCATATCTGGTTTTGGCACTGCCCCTACAAGGGCTTTGACTGGGGATCTGTCCACACATTCCAGCGATAAATGACACTAACTGGAGTCATTCTTTAAAATATCTGTCAAATATAATTCCTTCAGTGTTTCGATTCTCACTGACTTGCCCCCACAGAGCTGGGACGAAGTCATAAATTACATGTTCTGCCACTCAATTTTCCCTGATTGTTTGGTAGAACCTCTCCACTAATACCCAGTGATCACCAGCCACCTCGTGGCTTAAGTGGTTTCCAGTCATGAAAGATTTATCCAGTGTGACTTCCAGTCAATCATGGAGACACTGAAATGACTATCAGGCTCTCTCCTCGAGACCACAGACAAGCAGACAGACTCCAGAGAGGAGGGAAGGCGGATCAAAGTGCTGACTCCAGACACCCAAAATTCACAGAGAAGCTCCAGCTGCTGCATATGAAAAACATCTCCGAGGAACAGACACCTTCCACTGTCCCAGGCTGCTCCAAGCCCCGTCCAGCCTGGCCTTGGAACAGCCACAGCTTCTCTGGACAACCTGTGCCAGGGCCTCCCCACCCTCACAGTCAAGAATTTCTTCCCAATATCCCATCTAAATCAATCCTCCTTCAGCATAAAACCATTCCCCCTTGTCCTGTCAGTGTTTGCACTCTGTCCCTTGCTCATGTGCATTACCCAGATTAGAATTCCCTAAAACACAGCAGCTACGACTCCAAGAGATGACTGGGATGGAATGGACGGCTGACAGCAAATACCATCTGTAATCAGAGCACACAGGAGGCGACACCAGCGAGGTGACAGAGCAGGTGACACCAGTGCCAACTGGACAAGCCAGGGCAGTGCCCCCACATTGCACAACTCTGCTGCCCAGAGCTGTTTAACTGCAGTGAAACACAGCAGCTTCCCAGAGCCCATGAGCGAGGACCACGGGAGAGCTACGGGGAATTAATTGCTCCAGAACGAAAACTAGAATACTAAGCACAATTTATTTTGCCACATTCTTAAAGTGAAATAAGAAAACATTTAAACACTACGGCTTATTTAGATAATACACACTGGAAGACATCTTTTACCGCTGGCAGCTTGAAAGAAAAGAACATAATTACAATTCCAAGCATGAAATGAGCTCTCTTCCACACATGCCTGAACGAAGCCTGACTGTTTCACCAGCTGTAGTGAATCAAAGACTGCAGAATTCAACAGAAATGCCTGAGAAGCAGCAGCCCTCAATGCCTTTAACCTGTAATTGAATGGCACCTGGATCCGGCAGGGCTGCCGAGGGTTTAGCAGTTGCAGATGTGCAGCTGATGTGGTGCAGGAGCATTTGATCTCCCTGGAATGTGGGACCCCGAACAATGCATCTGTGTGCTGGCCCACCACACGGCCGGGTGTGGGCCCAGGGGACACATAAAAGCCAACATTATACTGCAAGGGAAAAGAAAAAAGCCCCAGCGTGAGCTTGACTGTTGTTTAACCAAGAGAAAAACAATAGCAGCTTTGGTGGAAGTGTGTGCCAGAATGACCAGTGGCCACTTCCAGAGACATTCTTTGCTCAAGTGCTTCCACACTCCCTCGTTCATCGGCACCCAAAATCACAAAGGTACTGAAGGGGCTGCTAAACCCAAACCCTCATCGACATGTGCACCTCCTACTCCTCACAGAAACTTTCAAACAGCTCCAGACCAGAGTTCTGGGCATTACAATCACAGCGAATCAAGGCTGGAGCCTGCCCATTCGGGAAGCACCCGTGTGACGCAGTGGCCACTCGTCACAAGCCCCATCGCTTCCACATCTTCCCTCACAGGCTGCAAATCCTCACCCTGCACCAGGAAAAGCATCCCAGCTATGACCCCTCTCCTGGAAATCCAAGCTGAACGTCACACACAGCCCTGGGAAAGCCCCTGGCCGGGGCTCTGTGGAGCTCCAGCTCCACAGCTTCCCAGGAGCAGCCGGAATCTCTGGCTTGGCCGCTGGCACCACAAGAACACAGCGACACAGGCGTCCCTCCAGCCAGAGCAGTGACATCAAACAGAGCTGAACAACGGCATCAAAACAAACATTAACATCGTTAGACTGAGACAACTCCAGGCTTGAGCCTGAGCTTCAATCGAGCTTTGCACAAGAACCGGATTCTTCGGAGAGGAGGAGCGGGGAGAGCTGCTGCCAGGGTTTCTGCTGGGGAATGAGGAGAAGCCCATCCTGGAAGGTTTATGAAGTTATCCTGACCTCCAGAATCACCCCTTGCAGGTATAAAAGCATGAACACTGCTCTCGGAGAAATATTCCCAACATGTCCAAGAAAAAACAGATCCTCGCTCTCCAGCTGAAAGAAATTCCCCTTCCAGTCTGCACAGATAATTCCATAGGATGAAGGCAGCATCACAGGGATGGGTGTAGCCTTACACTGGCTGCTTACAAGGTAAAAGAAGCAATTCAAATTTTTAAAAGATAGATTTAGGTCACTTTTCTATCACTTCAGCTGAATTAAAACGCAATATTGAAACTGCAGTCATTTCCATGTGCAACTTTAGCTACTCCATTAAGCTTTATATAAAAAGTTTAAAAATAGGAATGGCTACAATAAACTAAAAATCAGCAAATCTGACTTAAAGCCCACCAAAATTATGAATATCTATATAAAATCACATAAATGTTAGTGCATGTTATAGATTTGTGCAAAATCACTTATTCTGCCTGAAATCATCCCTGCTACAGAGATCTTTCCTTCCCCATTTTTCAACCCCAAAAGGATTACCATTTCTTTCCAGACAAGAATTTCTGCCAACATTCTGGAGGGCTGAAGTCCAAACCACACATAGTTCAACAACAGCAGAGTTGAACAAAAAGGAAAACTGGAGCTTTTTTTATTTTAATTATACCTTGTGAAAGTAAAGCTGAGCAGGAGGAAAAAGTAGTCCAAGTCATTGATTAATTCCAGAGTAATGAAGAAGGTTCATGGCACACTGCAATATATAATTTACTAAGTTCATTGGATTTATCACCAGCTTTTAATGGCTAAACTGGAGGTGGCTCTCCAGGAAAGCTCCCACCACTTGAATTCTCACACTGGAATGGCTGAGAGTCCCCAAATTAATAATTTTACAGGCAAGGGTTTCATAACTGGGTCAAAGCAGGGGGATGACGGTATAAATTCTTCCTCACCCAGCAGAAAAAGCCAGGATCAAGCTCCTTTCCCAGGGATCCCCAAGGTTTTAACAGGGACAAAAATTCCAACTTTGCAAAATTGCAAAATCCAGCCTCTTTCAACACCTTTTAATTGAAGCTGTGCCAGGAGCGTGTCTGGAATTCTGAACCCACTTTCTCCTGAGCTGGAGCGCAGCTCTGCGCTGGCAGCATCAGGAACGGGAGGGTTTCAGGAATGAAAACATCTAAATCTGCATCAAGGGGTAAAGCCATGAAGAATCCCAGGACAAAAAAGACTGAAAAAGAGTGATTGGGAACTAGGGCTATTCCAAGGTGCCTGATGGATCCTTAATGCTGAACGTTCCGATGTTAAAGCCACGAACACTTATGGTTTTAACACAAACTGTCTCACTCCTTTGCCCAGGACACTCTGTCCTCTTGTTTATATCCGAGAGCTGTTCCAAAGAAATGTATTAAGAACTAGAAAAAAAAATAAGAGTCCAGGACTTTCTTCATTCCTCAGAGCTACTGTAAATTAAATATTAATATAGAAACTATTTCTGTGAGCAAAGGAAGATCAGCACAGGGATATTTTTTTTACCTGATGTTTCACTCACAAAAATATTCACTTTAAAGTGACACCCGACCTTAAAGCCACCACATCCTCTAGGGTAGGAGCATCAGTGGCAGCACAGGATTCCGAAATAAGCTGTGTCCATGCTGAAAACTATAGAATTGGTATGATGACAGCACAGAAAATCACTATGTAAGAGGGTAAATGTAATACTTTATTATAATTATTTGATTCAGCATTACAAAGGGGTCATTCTCAGCCTAGGGCAGTGTCCTGGAGGTATCTAAATTACAACCAGAAGCACCACAAGACAGCAACAAGAGGTGACCAAACCCACAGTTCATCCCCTCACTGCAGCTTTTGGCGTGTAAACCATCAAGGCCGAGCTTTTTCGTTCACATCATTTTGCTCCAGACCCCAGGGGCGCTTGGGAATGAGACACTGAGGAATAATTCTGTTTGGGCCAAGAACATATCCCTGGAATTCCATGCTGTTGTTATGCCCAGCTCACTGCTCCAGTCATCCGTCCTGAAGATCTAATTAAACCTCCGGCTCATCGTGGCCTGGGCTCACACGGGAGCGGCTCCGAGCCTGGTGCCATTTCACAAGCATGGAAAAAAGAGATGAAGCCGCTCTGAAGGCTCCTGTGGGCAGAGAAATGTTCACCCACATTCCTCTCATGGAGTCACGGAATGGTTTGGGTGGGAAGGGACCTCAAAGCCCATCTCATCCCACTCCTGCCATGGCAGGGACACCTCCCACTGTCCCACCCAGGCTGCTCCAAGCCCTGTCCAGCCTGGCCTTGGGCACTGCCAGGGATCCAGGGGCAGCCCCAGCTGCTCTGGGAATTCCAGCCCAGCCCCTGCCCACCCTCCCAGGGAAGGATTACTGCCCAGTCTCCCATCCATCCCTGCCCTCTGGCAGTGGGATCCATTCCCTGTGTCCTGTCCCTCCATCCCTTGTCCCCAGTCCCTCTCCAGCTCTCCTGGAGCCCCTCCAGGCCCTGCCAGGGGCTCTGAGCTCTCCCTGGATCCTTCCCTTCTCCAGGTGAGCCCCCCCAGCTCTCCCAGCCTGGCTCCAGAGGGGCTCCAGCCCTGGAGCATCTCCATGGTCCCCCCTGGACTGGCTCCAGCAGGGCAGGTCCAAAGCAGCTCTGGGATGAAAACATCCCACACTCCCTGCAGACCACGCGAATCAGCCCCAAGGACGGGCTCCGGCTACACGAAATACAAACTGCACTTCAACTGGAACTGTGGATGACCTTCAAGTAGGGGACATTTAAAAATACATCTGCATGTGCACATAGAGCTGTGGGTGTTTTAAATGCTTTCCTACCTCAGCAAGCTTGAGGTCAAGGGAATGGGGGAAGTTTCTCTACTTTATATACTCAAGGGTTTGGCTAAATTCATATATTCAAGTTCCCCTTATAGCACTAAATAACCAAACACTGCAAGGAGAAAGAGAGGAGAATTTAGCAAAGGAAGGAGAATTCAGCTGTGTGACACCTCGCCAAAGGCAAAGCCCAGAGGAGCTGCTACCAGTTGGTTTAGACAGAGATTTCCTTCAGACTGTTGTAAAAGCAGCATTAAAAATGAGAGGAAGAAAGGATTCAGGACTGGGCAGCTGCTACATCCAGCTGCAACCCCAACCGGTGACAGGAAAAGAATACAAGATTATTTTTCTTCATTATTTGTTTTCATGGTTTTATTTTGTCCAATTATTTACTACCTGTTGCTATTTGATTTTGACTCCATATAACCTCCATGTAGCATTAAAACTGTGTAATTATGTTAATGAACATAATTTACCAGACAATAACAAGTAGACTTACTACCAGTCTCTAAGGTTATTCAAGATAATCATAGAATCAGAATATCATGGAATATCCTGAGTGGGAAGAGACCCACAAGGATCATCCAGTCCAGCTCCTGGCCTTACCCAGGACACCCCTGGTCATCAGAGCAGAGATCAGAGATTTCTTCCTCCACAGCAATTCACAGACACAAGTCAGGAGCAGAGTTTGTTTATTCCTCTATTATTACCCTAAACCTCTCCAAAATTACAGTTCCAAAGCAAAGCTCTCCAATGAACGTCTTTCCACTAACTTAAAATAAATTTCCCTGAATATTTATTTCCTACATTATCTTCAACCCAAACTTGCATTTCTCTTACAGAAGTTAATTCCAATTAAGAGAATGTTGAAAGGCTTCCTGCAAAAAACAACTACAGGATATTGGCAAGACTACAAGAATGAGGTAAAAACTACCAAAGACAACAAAATAATTTTCTTCTGACTGTGCAACATAAAAAGAAAGTATATTTCTCATATGACACCAGCAATAAGTTTAGGACCAGCAGAGAATAACCAGAGCTATTCAATGCTGACCTTTGAATCCCTGTACTGTTCAACAGCTGAAAAATTATATAAAAGGATAAAAATTATCACAATCAGAGAACTCCTCCCATCCACATCCATCATCTGACCAGCTCCTCTCATTTTTGCAGTTCCTCCAAGTATTTGGCACCTCCAAGCTGGAGGTGCCACATGCATGTGAACACATCCAGTTCTGCTGCCACCCCATCTCTCACCAGACTGGGAAACAAACTGGATATCAAGACCTCCAGGAAATTCAGAATTAAGGGCAAAACTTAGCCAAGGAAGCCAAGGGCTATCACAGGGAATGTGCTCAGAAAACCACAGGGGTCTGCCCCACGGAGTCCAGGCCTCCCTGCAAGGCACATGACAATTTCTGAACCAGAACTTTTCCTAAAATCCTCCGAAGCATGAAAGCATTAACATTTTCTAAGGGTACACAAGGAATTGATGGCTGTATTTTCACATTATTGCACCCTAGAATGAGTCCAGACACACAAACTCCATCAAAATCCAACCGTTGTTCTTTCAGATCAGACAAAACTCAACTTCTGCCACTGGCATAACGCTGGGAAAACTGGACAGAACCTCAACAGAACCCTCAGGCATTTGCTCTGTAGTTTAGATAACCACCAAAATAAACACAGGGAAAACTGAACTCCGGTGACACAGCAAGGAAGAGAAGAAAATCTCCAACAAACACCAGGCCTCAGGCAGGAAAGTCATAGAATTACGGAGTGCTGTGGGTTGGGAGGGACCTTAAATCTCATCTCCATCTCATGCAGTGGGCAGGGACACCAAGACCAGGTTTCTCCGGGTCCCAAGTCCTTCTGCACTAAAAAAGCGTCACCACCTGCACACCAAAGACACCACCAGTTCCTGGGACCTCCTGCCCCAAATTTAACATGGTTCCATGATACCAATTCATCTTGATTCTGCAGTTTGAGCCTAGCAGTGAAATCCCAGCCTGGGATAACTGAAGATAACGGCAGTGCTCTGTGCCTGCCCCACAATCGATGCTGTTTTTGGCGTTCCCGTGACTCCCCCACGAGAACCACCAGCACACCCTCACCACAACCATCACCAGCTCCACGTCAGCGCCACCAGGGCCAGCCCACTTGAATTGTTAATTCACTAGGGCAAAATCAAATGAAAAATAAGAATCCATGACCAATTTTGCTTGCAAAAGCAAACACAGCATCCATTTACAGTGGCGATTTCCCAAAATAACCCGTACACATGGCTGCGTCCCCACTCCTCTCCGAGCAGTTCATCCACAAAGGTGACGTTACACAAGCACATTCCTGGCTGATAAGGGAGCCCCACGCACCCAGCTCCCCAGAAATAGCTGTTGTGCTCCAAAGTAACCTCTAATATCGATAACGGCAGCGATTTAAATTTCAAATAAATTTAGATGAAAGATTAAAGCGAGAACGTCAGTTCCAGCACCGTGGAGATGCTTGTCTTCCATAATGAGGGAGCCCATAAAAATAACAAGGGGGAAGATTTACACCCAAGCTCCTCCAAAAAAAAAAAAAATTTAAAAAATAGGGAATGAATTACTGGTTTTGCAGCTACTTAGTGGTAGAACAGATGGTTCCAGGCAATAGTATTGACAACCTCCCAAGCTCCCACCCCCAAAGGTGAGCTGCTAAGTCTGTTCCAAATTCAAGAGTTAAAACCATCACAGCTGAGACGCCACTCTTGGGGGAAGTGCCGAGGCTCAGCCAGCCCCACAGCTCCATAAATCCGCTTTCCTCGCTGCTGCTGTGCCCTCACCCAAGGGCTGTGCCTTCCCAAAACACCCCAAGGCAGCTCCTGCAGCCATCTGCCCGCTCCTGGGATGAGCCAGGGCCGTGGGAACAGCTCTCCGTGTTTGTCCACCAACCCAAAGCCACTTCTGAGGCCAAAGCCAGGCGTGTCAGCTTCCCAAAACACCCAGTTCTGGGAATTCCAGTTCTGGGAATTCCAGCCCTGCCGAGCCTCTGCCATGGTGGGCACAGCCCACGGCCCCTCGCTCCCTTCGTGTCCACAAGTTCCTGCAAAACACCCAACACCTCCCCTCTCCCAGCTCCAGCGACTGGGAACAATCAGCCTTTCCAGTCACAGCCCGAGATCAAACACTCCTTAAAGCAGTGATTGTTAAACACAGTTCAGCTCTGGATTTCTGGAGAAGTCCAGGGAATTACCATCAAACAGCGCTAACACCCAGCAGCACAAACACTGCCCAACACCTGAGCGAGTCCTCAAACATCTCCAGTCCTTACGCCAGGAAGGAATCAGGCTGAGCCAGCAAAGCTCAGCCCTTGTTTTCCCGTTGTTCCAAAACTAAAGCTCTGCCAAGAATTTTGCCAAGGAAACAGAAACACTGGTTACACCTGCTCCCCATCTCCACATTCAGCATGGAACTATGAAATGGTTTGGATTGGGAAGGACCTCAAAGTTCATCCCATTCCACCCCCTTCCTCAAGGCCACAGGGACACCTTCCTCAAGACCACAGGGACACCTTNAAGGCCACAGGGACACCTTCCTCAAGACCACAGGGCCACCTGCCTCAAGACCACAGGGACACCTTCCTCAAGGCCACAGGGACACCTTCCACCAGACCAGCTTGCTCCAGGCCCCATCCAATCTGACCTTGGACACTTCCAGGCACGGGGCATCCAACATTTTAGACTTATTTTTCAGCATTGTTTCCTGTTTTTATCAGAAGTCCCCTTCCAAGGGCTATCAGTGAAGCAGATCCATCACTTTTGCCTTTGCTTGCAATAACCTTTTCCCACTTTTCCAGGCATGTATGACAGAACCAGGCTGCAGCTCCCTGTTTGTGTCAGACACTCAGCCGAATCACTTTCCCTACAAGGTTTCCATAAATTCACACTCTGGGTCTCCTGCTACTGAACACCTCTGAGCCACAATTCCCACCTCATTCCCGCCTCCCAGGGTGTCCAGCACTGAGCTGCTCCTGTCAGACAGTGACTGCCCCAGCTGCTGCCCCACTGAAGACCCCAAGTCACGGATGCATCTCCCTCTGCCTTTCCGTGACAGGAATGAATTCCCTGAACACAAAACCTTTCCTCTCACTTAAAAATCTCAGGATTTAAATGTCAAAACCTCAGGATTACCATTACCTACACAAAAGGGGCGGGAACAAGAACATCCTAAACTTCATTCCAGATGTACAAGAGAGCCTGGTCTTCCCCATGGGCCTTTGGCCCTTAAGCTCCAGAGGTGGGAACATCTTGCACACCTCCTGTTGCCAAGAGTTTCATCTGCACTTAATCACACCACGATGGTTAACCTTTGGAAAACAAGGGATTGCAGCCATATCGTGTGTCACGCTGCCACTTCACTCCCCAGCCAGTGTCACTTCCTCAGGGCGGAGGCCACAACTTTCAAAAGCATGCTTTGGTGCTCTGTGGAACACCCATAAATAAATAAAACCCTCGCTCACCACCCCACAACCTGCCCTCCAGCACTTTTACTTTCCCAAGAGGTCACACCCAGGAACACTGCTGCACAATAATGGAAGTGGGAGCTGGCCAAGAAGCCTCCAGATACCTTCCCAAAAAATTCAACCTCCCTGTGTCACCGGGGCTGGGCGGCTCAGGAGTCTTCCTCCATAAAACAACAGGCTGGCAGTTACTGGAAATTATGATCCCGTGCACTCTCTGCTTGTTTTAATGAACTTGTTCCTAAATGGAACTGTGATTTTTAAGTGTACGTTACACATTAGTTGATACTAATTTACAAAATCATAACCCAAAAGTGAATTTTTCAGTGTACGTTACATTAGCTGATATAAATCTAAAAAATCCTAACTCAAAAGTATATTTCTTTTAAAAATTATGATTTTTTGTGGTCACAATATAGGCCCTCCGAGAATAAAATTATTCAAAAGCAAGTACATCAGAGAAAAAGCCCAACCAATCATCTTCCTTTTCAAGCAGTTATTGACATGGTTTTCCCTAGTTCTAAACACGAGAGGAAGGAGAACAAGGGCTGTATTTGGTTGTGGGTTGCTCTCACCAAGAACTCCCATCTGTGCCATGGTGAATAAACGGACCAAAATTACACCCAATGAACAAGTCAAGCAAGACATTTTTCAAAGCAGCCCCTGCTCAGCTCAGGTCTGTTCATTAAGGTGCTGCATTGTGCTCCAGCTTGGCTTATTAGCAGTGGAAAGGTCAGGGAAAGTGAATTAATGGAAGTGCTGCGCTCTCCAACATCTGACATGCAAGAGAGGAGCCTCCCTACCTACACTGCTCCTGAAAGGTACCTTCAAATTGAGGGCATGTAGGTGGCACCTGCCAAAAGTGCCACGTGAATAATGTTGGCAATTTAACAAATTCTAGGAAAATACAGAGAACTGTAAAAGCAGCAATTCAACCACTCAAAGCAAATGCTTATGCTGAGATTACAGTTGAAAAAGCAGCTTTTTCACGGGGACAGGGGGAAGGATTTAAAGCTCTTTCCTGTAGGTCTCAGCAGGGTTTTGTGTCCAAAAACTCAAGGCTTGTTTGACCCACAAGGAACTGCAGGCTCACAGTTAAGCCACCTCTGCTTAACCTCTGCTGGCAGTGAAGATAGGGCTAAAAAAGTTAAATTTAGACTGTGATACTTCAGTGCTGCCCAAAAAGAACACGGACACCCAGACATTTAGTGCTCCTAAGGACCCTGAAGACCCCCCTGACAGGGAGGACGGGGTATGAGCTGGGATGTTCCCCACAACCCCACTTCCCCTTCCCAGGCAGAACCACACAGCAGCACAAACCCAAACCGGCTCTGCTTCGGGCAAACCCACACCTGGAGAGCCACCCAGCAGCCTTATGGAGCCTCCAAGTCTCTGTTTTTCCAAGAAAAAGGGCTCCAGCAGAAGTCAGCAAACCCACAAGCCACACAACTGTTTCTTTAATGCTGCATTGAATCATGGAATTGTTTGGGTTGGAAGGGACCTCAAAGCTCATTGCATTCCACCCCTGCCATGGCAGGGACACCTTCCACTGTCCCAGGCTGCTCCAAGCCCTGTCCAGCCTGGCCTTGGGCACTGCCAGGGATCCAGGGGCAGCCACAGCTGCTCTGGACCCCCTGGGCCAGGGCCTGCCCACCCTCACAGGGAAGAATTTCTTCTCAATATCCCATCCATCCCTGCCCTCTGGCAGTGGGAAGCCATTCCCTGTGTCCTGTCCCTCCATCCCGTGTCCCCAGTCCCTCTCCCGCTCTCCTGGAACCCCTTTAGGCACTGGAAGGGGCTCTAAAGGTCTCCCCAGCACCGTCTCTCCCACAGGCTGAACAATCCCAACTCTCTCAGACTTAATTCCCCTTGTATATGGCTTCCCCTCCCCAGGCCCTGCCTCATAACACACCAGCTTCTCAAGCCAAAAGCCAACACTTCCATACCCCAGGACCCCATGGAAAGCTCTCCTTGGCTGCACAATGACCAACACACCAAAGAATCGATGTACACGGCACTGCCATAGCGTTATCTTCCAGCCCCTCTCATCTGGAAGGGATAAAAATTGAAACACGTTGGGAAAAAAGGCAGCACGTTCAGAGGAACACTTCCTACAGAGAAGTATCTTCCTGGTGGAATACTGAGCTCGATTTCCCCCAGAGCAGTAAAACCTGAGAACCGTATGTGAACGCGTTTAAGAGCATTAATAGAAAAACACCGAGCAGTTAAGTGAAGTCACGTTCCACCTAAACAACGCTCCCATTATTGCAGCATCTGACTTTCCGAGGACAATTCAATCCTGGCAGCATGTATTGTAATTGCTTTTCCACTCCAGGCCTCGGCTTTACAATCGTGCCCTTCTCGGGAGGTCAGAACGCGCGGCTGCAGCTCGGAAAGCAATTCTGTTCCTCATTCATCCCTTTAATCCCACACCTGCATATTCATTAGGAACTCCCTGAAACACCACTGCCAAAGCCACCAGCAAAGCTGCTGCTTGGAGAAAGCCTTGACCCCTCTGCTTCCCTGGGAAGGTGCTGGGAACACCTGAGTGGATGGCACCGGTGCTGGGGGGCAGCGGAGTCACCGAAGGCCAGGACAAGCCCAGCGTGGTGCAGCCACTCCTGCTGCCAACGGCAAAAAGGGCAGCAAACACCACAGCCCAGAGCAGCTGGGGCTGCCCCTGGATCCCTGGAAGTGTTCAAGGCCAGGCTGGACAGGGCTTGGAGCAATCTGGGATGGTGGAAGGTGTCCCTGCCATGGCAGGGGGTTGGAATGAGATGGGCTTTGAGGTCCTTCCAAATCCAAACCGTTCTGTGACTCTGTGATGACCTGGCACGCGTCAAGCAAACCCTTCCCAACAGGGCTGTGCAAACACACCTGAATTTTGTATAGGTGTTGGTTATCCTGGTTTGAAAATGCCAGTTTGCATTCAAAAAGCCAAACACCACTTAATCCCAAACTCTGAATGAAAAACCTTGGTCCCCAGCTACGAAATAAAACAGGCAGCAAACAGCAACCGGCCTGATTTATAATTGATGTCAGGGCTGAGCTGGGTTTTTCAGGGCCCTGCAGAGCTCCCAGGAAGAAGGACAGAGCTCCTGCACACGCCAGGAAAAGGGCTCACACCTGATACACTTTAATTACCTAACGGCACAGGGAGAGTCACCGATGCCTGCTCTGCTTTGTCTCACTGTGAAAGGCTTCTCCTGCTATTAATATTCACCAGGGGAAGCTGAAATAACATCTTGTCTCCATCTGAATACTTCGAAATTATCATGGCCACACTAAACACAACGATGGTCTTTTTTTTTTCCCCTCAAAATCCAGGACAAAAGACACCAATCAGCCTGCAAAGGCACCCGATGGAGCAGGGCTGGACTATACAGAGCAACTCTCCAGCAACGGCCTTGATCGTGCTGACAGCCTCAACACAAATAATCCCACTGCAGCCTGAACCCAGAGGTCAGCCAAGGACCCAGGGCCCCAAGGCAGGAGCCACACACTGTAGTTATTCACAGGGAGCCTTCTCCATAGGATTTCTGGGCATGCTGGGGGTGACCTTGAGCCCCACTCCGCTGCACGTCCCCCTCGACACCCACTGCCCAACTGAGCCCACCCAGCTCCCATCACACCAAACCACCAGCACAGCAAAAAAAAAAGCCAGCCAGGGCAACCCCTGTCTCCAGCTCCAGCCACACCATCGGGATTTCCAGGACAGCACCAGCCTCTCCCACCCTCTTGCAAAAAAAAAGAGGCAAAATCTCATTTTTCGCCCTAAATTCCACTCTATGACAGCCTGTTATTTCTGCATCTGTTAATGCTCCCAAAAAGTTGAATCCTAGCACTGAGTCCAACTGTAGTCTCAGCAGATTGGGAGCTTTCTCTGCCCAAAATGAAACATAGGTGCCATCTGTTTCAATTAGGCTAATCACAAGGAGACGTAACACTGGGAAACTTAGAGACTTTGGGTTTTTTTAAGGCATTTTGAAAGCAAAGAGAAAGAAAGAGGACTGTGGTATTATTTAATACTCAGCAGTCAGCAGCACCAACAAGCTGCACAGTCTGCTGGGCAAACCTGTGCTGGAACTGCCCACGCAGGAAAGTTCACTTTTATTTCACTGAGGTCAGAGAAAAACTCGCTATATCCAAAATTATCTAAAATTAAAAAGATCTCAGAACTACAGACAGCTCCCAAGATATTCTTGGTTAGTACCTTTTAGATATTCCATAGAATTTGCAATTTTTGTTCTCAAATTTCAGAAAGTAAAGAAAAACATTTTTAAAATAAGGCAAAACCAAACGGTCCAACAGAAACACAAGCACTTTTTAGGGAATAAACCAGAAATTCTGGACAGAAGCAAAGTCAATATTTACCGATTCCATAGCTGAAAGCTGTTCTTCACAGGACATATATTAAAATCCAACAGAGGTGTGTCCCAAAAACGCTGTGTAATCTGAAAAACACAGGAATTGGTTCATTAGAAAATTAAGACAAGTGAATTCTATTCACAACACGCACACTGGATTTGAGTACATGAAGGTTACCAAGAACAAACCCTCGCCTAATCCACAAATAAACTTCCTGATAACGAGTCTACACAAACAGCAGAATAAAAGAAAGAGTGGAAGCTCTGCCAAGCATCCACCTTGTTCCATAGCTTTCTGATAATAATTTTTTTTAAATCACTTGCTTCAAGGCTTCTGTAACCATCTGGGTGGGCTTAGAGGCATTTTATTTTCAAATGAGGGTATGTCACCCCCAGACCCTGCACAGCTCATGAACCTAGAGACAGGCAGGGCCAGAACAAGCTCCTGTGCCAGGAATTCACCTTCCCAAACAACTCCTGTGGAATTATCCATGGCACAAGTGCTCTCTTTCAAGCACATCTTTGCTCTGAATAGCAGTGAATCCATTATGAGCATCTAACTTGAATTTTTTGACCAGCTCTTGCTGGGCTTTCAAGGATGTTTTTCCAGCTACAAATTCCCAAAGTGAAATTTCTGACACGGGGCAGGAAGCAGCAGGAGCTCTCAGCACCCAAGGCAAAGGGGAATTACATCCATTAACTGGCACGTGAAAGGGCTGGCAGGTTCCAAGCCCAAAACCCGCACATTCCTCGCCATTCCCAAGCTGGAGGAGCTCAGTGGGATGGTGAGGGACCCTGAGGTATGGAAAGCAGCAGCCTGAGGCAGTGGGAGCACTGGGCCTTCCCCAGTCCCAGAGATGCTATTCTGGTCTGCTTAAACAGGTGAAAGGGTGAACTGCCAGCTCCACATCCTGCTGATGCCAAATTCTCCAAAATCCCGTATCCCATCCAATCTTTAGACACTGCAAACCACACCGAGGGACACAGTGACCAACCCCTGCTCCAGTTACAGCGAAAAAATCTGAATTTCTTGCCTTGCAGAGCCCCTGACAATTTTATACTTTACTGCTGCTCATCACCTTACAAACAACTTCTGTGATGTAGCTGGATTTGGACAGCTGCTTTCCAACAGGATGGTTCCTTCCAAGAACCATCCAGGAGAGACTCTGAGGCCAGCTGGGACTGATACACAGTGGAGGAGATCGGGAACCCTGGGAGAGCCTTGTTTGTTTTGGGAAACTTTCACTCCCCAATGAAAAGCCGAAGGGAAGATGTCCAGATGAGCAATGCAGCTGCATCCAGGGCAGAGCTGCTTCCAGCTGGGCTGAGGGAATCTTGGGAACCTCAGTGAAAGGGAACAGGCCAAAGTAAACCCAAAAACCCAAAGGAAGATGCGAAGGCGCGGGGTCCTGACTCAAAGAAAGGAATCCTGCAGCAGTTAAACTTCCCCAGGTGAGCAAAATGGAAGTTTTCTGGCATTTTCCTTTGAGAAGAGAAAAGGAGGCACAGACACATGGCCACCTCATGGATTTTTCCAAGGCCAGGGAGTCCTGGGGCACTGAGGGATTCCCTGATGGGAACTGCAGGAGCACAATGGTAGTACTTGTACAGCACCTTTTCCAGCAGGATTCCCCCACTCCTTTTATCCTCTCCTCCATAATAACAGTCACATCACTAATTAGCACTTCAACAGCAATAAGAGAGAAACTGGGGGGGAAAACAGCTGAACTTCCAACTACACAGTCTGGAAATTCAGCAGTGCTACTTGCGGACAGTAGTGACTCTCATGGAATCATGGAATGGTTTGGGTTGGAAGGACCTCAATGTTTATCCCATTCCTTCCCCTGCCACGGGCAGGGGCACCTTCCACTGGACCACGTTGTTCCAACCTGGCCTTGGACACTTCCAGGGATGGGGCACCCACAGCTCTGGGCAACAACTACTATCAACTGTGAACAAAATTATCAAAAAGTCTATAGAAATCAGTCCCAGGACACTGATACACCATTTTCAAAGTCTATTTACAGCTGCTTCCTGGCCCACATACAGCAAATTTATTCATTCCTTGGCTCACATATAAACATACATAAAGTATCGTAACGCTGAAATAGCGACCACACATGAGCCAAGTAATTTTCACAACGAACATGGCACCATTTTTTAATGAAATTGTTATCAAATCACTTAGGAATGCAGCAAATACTCCAGTGGGAGATGCCCAGCACAGCCTCACTGGCTGTACGTGGCTGGGTCACTCACACAACGATCCTGTTGCACAGAATCCAACATTTCAATTTAAACCCAACTTCACTTCCAAAAGCCACATTACAATCAAAAAACACATCTATCCATCCCATTTTCTTAGCTTTAGCTGATGAAAATGTATCATTTCACAAAGTATCATCACTGCCCTTGTCCCTCCTGGGAACTTGCAGGGCTGACCATGGACAATGCTCCAACTCTGCCGAGCTCAGGGTCACTGCACAGGAATCACCTGCAGTGCACCACAGCATACACTGGTCTTCCTGTGCCTTGAAATGCTCATATAAATACCAAATAATGAAGGGCTCAAGGTGCCCAGATTCTGGTTTAAAACACGTTCAGTCTTTCAAGACCTGGGATACTTTATTTTCTGTTAACGTGAAGCAACTTGGAAACTCTGGGCAAGCAGTTCCACCAATACATAAATGTTTCAACTTCTAAGTTTTCCCCACCAACTCCTGATCTTAACACTTGACCACAGGGTCCCTCAGCACTTCCCTAAATTAGTGATTCTTGCTGCACCCACACACAGATGAGGACTTCACATTCAGAGCACAAGGCGCAACTTCTGCCAGCATTCCATGGAAAAAAATGGGAATTACATAATTCAAAGCTCCTTAATAAAAGGGTGTCTTGTAACTTGACAGAAATTAGTATCTGAAGATGGAAGATGCTATTCAACCCCAAGCTGTGACCCAAAAAACACACTATACTGGCATTAGCTATAGACTCTGCACACCACAGCGTTTGGGATGTCGCAGCAACATCAACTGGTCCCAGCAGCGAGCTGGGAATTGGCTTCCTTGAAGGAATAAACCAGTTTTGTGCAAATGCCCAGTCCCCTACAGTGGTCTCCATGAAAAATGTGTTCAAGATTCAATGATTTCATACATCTTCATATTTCTAAATCTGATCAATAATGTAGAAAGGTTCTGCTTAAATCTCCATTTCACAGGGAGTAGGAAAAAAAGCCACTGCTGCTGTCTCATCCCAGGAAATCCAGAGGCCAACGTCCCCACAAATGTGTGCTCCCCATTAGTGCTTCTTTGAGGGAAGAAGTTGTATTTGGACTCCAAGTCAGACTTGCATCAATTCAGGTTTTGTGGTGATCCAGAACTAAGCAGCGTAACAGGATATCAGAGATTTAGATTCTGGTTTAGACCAACTTTTGAATGGAAAAAACCTCTAGGGAGTGAGAGAGCCTCTCTCCACAGCACTCATCTGCTTCCCTCAAAATAATTCGAGGAAGAGGCAGAATTTCAATGAAGCATCTCTCCGAGGGCTCAGGGAAAATGTACCCAGGGGAGCAGGCGAGACCCACGGAGCTCCCGCTCTCGGATAAGCTCCATTACCTCCGATACCAAATCAAGGGGGAACAAGTACAACAAATTTGGAGGGAGGGGAACTTTAGAAGTATTTTCCAGTGCACTCCATTGGCACTGCTCAATGCCTGCCTGCACAGCCTGACACAGCACAGCCAGAGCTTTTACCTGCTGAAATGGTGAAAAATGCTTAAAATCCAGTAATTCCAGAATCTGAGAAAACGGAGACTGGGGACTGGGGGGAGAACCCATAAGCAGCAGCACTACAAACCCCACAGATGTCTTCCATAAATATCCATGGGTTCCTTCCACAACAACAGGGATTCTATTCCTGCCTGGCTACAGCACTCAAGTCAGATAAGAATCCCAGCAAGTGCTGGAGTTTGGGGAAGAAAACGTGCCACCTCTATAGAAACAGTGCATAAATCCCTGCCTCCAGAGCTTTGCCTGTTCCATCCCAGTAAGAGCCAAGAACAGCCATGCTCAGCACAGTAGAAAAGCTTCCCTGGCCCCCCGAGGGATGGACAGCAAATACAGAACATCAGATTTGTGGTCATTTCCCCCAGAAGCCTGGAAAAGCACCCCCAGACCGCTCCACGCAGCTCAGGACTCGCTAGAAAGAAGAAGAAAAGAAGAGGTGTTGCTCTATAGATCTGAAGGGGGATAAAGAGTTGTTTCCAAGAAATCCACATAAATTTGAGATAAATACCTCCCTGCAACCTATCAGGGGCTCCCAGCCCAGCCATCTCCAGCACACACACACAGCAAACTGCTCCCACCCTTTTCGGAGAGATTCCCAGCACTGGGGTGAGCTCCAGGACCTGCCTTTCACTACAGTTTACAAATATTCCCACAGCAATCACAAACCAACTACGCTCAAACAGCACCAGCTACCCAAGTGAAACGCCAAAGCACACAGAGAATTCCACTACCCTGAAAAAACGCCTTTCAGTGTGTTTGATTGTGACAAAATTGTAGCATCAAGTAAAATTTAATTTGATGCCTTTCAGCCTGTTAGTAGGTGATACATTCTACATTCTTGGTCTTAAAGTTCCTTTCTTTCGCCCTGCAGCTACAATGTATGCTGAGATCTACAGTTTTAAAGTTCCTGTCATCTGTCCCACTTGATAAAAAATACAAAATATCCTGATGCTGTCCTCAAAAACACAGACATTCGTGTGGGATGAAGAGCCCAAGGTTTAATTTGTCCCACTGCAATAAGCACAAAGGATGAGACAGACGTGACTCCTGGGAAACCAAATTGTCCTTTAAGTGTTTTAATTGGGGGTCTGACAGGGACAACGCAGTCCCTAGGAACTGGGGGTTGACAGAAGCCTACAATTCAGGAATGACCAAGCTGTTTGGAGACCTCCAGTGAATAAGGAGGGGTCAGGATCTGCCCATCCAGTTCCATCCCCTGCCATGGGCAGGGACACCTTGTACTACCCCAGGTTGCTCCAAGCCCTGTCCAAGCCGGCCTTGGACGCTTCCAGAAATTCGGATTAAGCTCCAATATGTTGAACTTCACCGACCCAGTGAAGGCGAGAAGGGTGGATGTTCTCTGGAATTAAAGCTGTAATTTAAAGTGAGCTCACAGCTGCTGTCATAGTTCAGGCT
This sequence comes from Pardalotus punctatus, assembly GCA_013400915.1. Taxonomy (NCBI): domain Eukaryota; kingdom Metazoa; phylum Chordata; class Aves; order Passeriformes; family Pardalotidae; genus Pardalotus; species Pardalotus punctatus. Next base: position 12,293 of record VZTX01029063.1, on the reverse strand, counting down.
CCTTCTCCTTTCCATTCCTCCCAAATACGAGTGAGGTGGGACAAACACATCTCATCCTCCCCAAACCAAATCTCTCCCTGTAACTTCACCACAGAGTCCCACTCAATTCCCTGCATAATTTCTCCTAAGGGAAGCAGGAGGGTGAATGATGCCACTAGGCCACGACGAGCTCCACTTCATTTAAAAATGAATCTACCTTTCTTACTCCATGCTCAATTCTAACACATCGAGAAAATACCATTTTTCAGAAGAAAAGAGTGACACACACATTTGTCACCTTTGCAGTCCCAGACATTTGCATCCGTGTAATGCCGTGGCAAATTGGATACAGGTTACTATTAATACCTGAACTATTTCCTTTCTTTCCCAAACGCTGATTGGTGAAAAGGATGCAAGCATCCCATTTTAAGGCACACTAATTAGCCAGGGAGGAGTCAAGGAAGTCACTGTTCAGCCTTCAAGAACAGACACAGTCTCCCTCACAGAGGAAAAAAACCAGCAAACGTCCATGGAGTGGATGCTGAGCAGGTTGAATACAACCTCTGCTGCCAAGAAAACTCTCTGCAGTCCAAAAATGTTACAACCAGACACTTCAACAACTCAAATGCAGGTTTTTTAGGAATATACAGGTGGTAGCCCCACACCTAGGTACGTAGGATCAGACACTGTTACCTGGCTGGACAATACGGGAGGTCCCCAGAAAGCAACATGAAAAATGTAATTGTAGAACGTGCTCGAGTCTACAATTCCTGAGTTACAAGTACCTTACAACCACCTCAAATTACACAGCAAAGAAAGAGCTGAAAGGAAGCACCTCCTTGATTTCCACATGGCATCCCTCCCCTATTGTCTGGGGCCTGGCAAGTTAAGGTCAGAATAAAAAGATTCCTTAAAAATCCCACATACATTGAAAGCACCTACAGCTTCCACTGATCTTTTTCCCTTTCTATTCTAAGCCCTGAACAGGTTTAAGTAGCAGTTGTCATCATTAAAGAAGCTGCTCCCCTCCCACTTTCCATTCTCCTGAGAAAGGAGCACCAGGCACAGGTAAGGAAGGAGCAGCTGCCACCTCTCTCAGGTACAGAAATCCAGCGTGGAAAAGGGTGTGAGAAGGGCACAGGACACCTCAGCCACACAGGATCAGAGAGCACTGCTGAATAATGAAGCAAGGAAATACAGTAATTAAATAATAATACTAAAATAAGGAAGTCAGATGTCTGTCTGTGCCCGCTGAGGTGCCCTGGCCGCTCGGAGGGGCTCGAAGGATGCAGGTTCTGCCCTTGCTCAGCTGCTGGATCCCAGCTTCTCCCTTGGGCCACTCCAGAGCTTGTCCATAGATCAGCTGGACCCACCAGCCCAGCAGAACCCCCCTGTTCCCCTGCCCATCGCTCTCTGCGCAGAAGGGGCCGGACGGGCTCGTGGCCGGCGGCAGGGTGGGGAGCCCGGCCCCCCGCAGCAGCACAACCCCGCAGTGCACCCCAGGAACACCCAGAGCCGCCCCAAAAAACGGCACAGCCCTCCCTTCCAGCACACGGCCGTCCAAACAAACAGCACAGAGGATGGCAAGGAAAACGCTCAGAGGACAAAAGGACGGAGTCAGGATTAAACCCAGTCCCTTGATCCCCGGCCAAATGGCCGACCCGTAAGCCCACGCAACTTCCAGAGCCAATTTAAAATCCTGAGTGTGCTATACTTTAGGTTATAAAATCATATTTAGACACACATTTTGAAGTGTTCTTTGCTCTGCTGGTGACTAAAAACAATTCCTTTGTCATCAAATCTTGCTTCAGCAAGCTGACGTGACGTTTTTAACTCAGGAAATAAGATAATTATGGTTCAAGGTAAACAACTACAACTGTGCATCATAAACAGTTTCTAATTTTAAGCCTGAGTCCCTCTAATGCCATCCATATTTTAAAGACAGTTCCCTTACAAATGGTTTAGGTTGTCTGAGCAGCTTGTGACTGAGCCTGTGCTAATGAGCAGGAGCATATCCTGGGAAAATAGAGGCTGCTGGAGCAGGTGAGCTCCTGTGTCAATACCATGGGATGGTTTGGGTTCGAAAGGACATCAAACCTCATCCAATTCTACCCCCTGCCATGGGCAGGGACACCTTCCACTATCCCAAATTGCTCCAAACCCTATCCAAGCTGGCTTTCAACACTTCCAGGGATCCAGGTGCGGCCACAGCTTCTCTGGGCAACCCGTGCCAGGGCCTCACCACCCTCACAGCCAAAAATTTACTCCTAATATCTAATTTAAATCTCTCCTTCTTTCAGTTTGAAGCCAGTCCTCCTTGTTCTGCCACTCCAGGCCCTTGTCCAAACTCCCTTTCCAGCTCTCTTGGAGCCCCTTTATCACTGGAAGAGGTTCTAAGGTCTGCCCAGAACCTTCTCTTCTCCAGGCTGAACAAGCCCAGCTCTCCCAGCCTGTCAAGGTAAGGCAAACATCAAAGGAGGAAAATACACTCTGAATCTTAAATAGCTGGAGAGGCAAAAGCCGCGTCTCTTGGAACACAGAAAACAAAGCACCGAGACCAGAGCTACACACGCTTACGCAACCCTTGCTGCAAGTCATCCTGGATCTCAGACCTCAAACGCCCCACTGGCACAAACAGCAGCAATTCAAGTTGTAACTCGAAGAGAATCAGCTACCGAGCTGTTCAACACCAGGCAGCAAACGCAGCTCCAGCCCCTCTGCGCTGCGTCTAAACCACCCCTCACGCTACCGCTGCCCTAAAATATTCCCGAAGTTACCTGGGAACAAAGAGCTGCAGGAAAGAGCAGCATCCCAGCTGAGCCTGCAGCCTGGAAGGCTGGAGCACATGGTGTGAGGTGGCTGGCGCTCCAGGGAGGTACGGAGGGCACGAGCTGTCTGCTTCAGGGATGAATCACTGCGCTCAGAGGGAGCAATAACTCCAGGACTGCTCTGAGCTGCTAGCCTGGCAGGCTCTCGTTCCTCCAAATCCCAAGAAAAGATGCTAAATTACAACCAAACGAGCCCAGCTGAATGGGGGAAGGTGGCAGAGCAACGCCGCTCCAACAGACACAAAGAATTCTTACAGAGCTGTGCTGGAAGAGCCAGGAGTGGTCAGAAATATCCCGAAAGCCAGCGGTGGGAACGCTCCTGCAGGAGCCTGAACGGCAAAGAGGAATCACGTGGTGGAGCCTGTGCAGCCTGGGAGAGCTTGCTTCTCCAAAACTTTTCCTCACTAAACAATTCCAAAGCACCCCACCCCACTGCTGCTATTGTTGTCAGAGAGGGAATTCCAACCAGAACAATGATTTCCAAGACATTTTTCTGTTGGAAGAAGAAAACTGGTAACACTGCACAGCAAAAATACAATTTCCACGGTAGTTCACCCAGTACCACAAGTCTCCTTCCTAAAGGGAACAGATTGGCATGCCTGGAGTCTGCTGTGCAGCATGGATGTATTTTTAGATGCAAAGATCTGAAGGCAGCGATGCGGTGGAAGCCTCCCAGGCTGGAGTTAGCCATGGGAGGTTCATCTCTCTGCACCCTGGAGAGGGCAGCTCATTAAGAGGCCACTCAGAGCAGAAGGAAACAATTCATTCCCTGAAGAAATCCCTCTTCCCACAACTGCACAGAAGGCAGCTCCTCTAAACTCCCCACCCCCCCACAGCTCATCCCGATTTGCACCATTTTTGGGGAACAGCAATGCATTAAAAGTGCTCTTTCCTCCCAGACCTCTGGCACAATTAACAGAGATAAATTCAACACTGTGTTCATGATACAACATGGGATGAGTGGCTCAAAGTCAACCTGAGTGTCCATGAGACCGAAGGGGGCAGAGCAACAGTTTAGCTTTGTAATGTTTTCTCTGCAATTAACACTTTTCTATGACTACTGGTCAAGCAGCATGAGCTGCTGTCCGAACCCAAGTAAATGAACCTGAAAAATATCCCGGAATGGTTTGGGTGGAAAGGGATCTTAGAGCTCATCCAGCCCCACCCCTGCCATGGCAGGGACATCTTCCACCATCCCAGGCTGCTCCAAGCCCTGTCCAGCCTGGCCTTGGGCACTGCCAGGGATCCAGGGGCAGCCTGTGCCAGGGCCTGCCCACCCTCCCAGGGAAGGATTTCTCCCTAATATCCCATCTAACCCCACTCTGTTAGTGGGAAGCCCTTCCCCCTTGTCCTGTCACTCCAATTCCTGATGAAAGGATCCCCAAAGTGAAGCTTCCAAGGGAGCCAAACACCTCCAAGGCCACCAAAGCCACTCTGCTCTCCTGGCTCCCATGAGCCAATATTTAACCCAATTAGCAGGAGTCCATTCCCAGGCCACAAAAGATTATTTAGTCACATGAGCTTCTACCTACAACAGTGCCATTCATCACCAACCCTTCAGGGACACACCTTTGGGAAAAAACACCTGGCAGGTGTGCAAGGATCACTGGGAGTCCAAAAATCAAACAAAATGCAGGTAAAACTATGAAATAGAGACTAATCAGTAATCAGAGTTGATTATTTCATAAATTGTCAGGAATTCTGACTGACCCATGTGAGAGGTCAGAGATGGCACTGCCTGGATGCAGGTGGCCTCCCCTACCCTCAGGCAGAGGTGCATTTGGGTATCCCAAATGTGCCACTGGGGAACACAAATGCTCAGTTCTGAGTATTTATGGGACAACAGGCAGAAAAGGAGACAAAAGATAAAAATAAATTTAAAATTCAGAAAGTCTACACAAGATGGAAAATCCTAAGTACAGCCAAGTCATTTTTCAGACTTTTATTACAATTAGACTGGCCTTAGACTGTGAATCACATTTGCCCCTTGTGAGCAGCAACAGAGCACCAACATCACCCGGTGAAAGACACAGAAATGCAGAGGGGACCAGAGGTAACATCTCCAACCAAGGCTCCTCCACATCCACAGCACCCACTGAACTGAGCTTACACACCTCAAAAACCAGCTCATTTGTAACACTCGCAGCATCCACCAAACTACTAAAATCTGGTGTGTAGGTCTAGGAAAATAAAGCTTTGCTTCAGCCCTGCCTCCCCTCCCGAGCCCTTCCTCCTCCGAACGCCTGAAATAGGATGTTACACTACTTGTTTATACGCCATTACAGAAAAACATGCAGGGTTTCTTCATCCTGCGTTACAGAACAAAATGTTACCCAATTCCTTCTGTAAAGTACCAAGAAATAACTGTGAGACCATATGCATGGGGAAGCATCCACGTGCTGGAGTAATCCAGCCTTACGTAACCGTTAGGCCATGGGTGTCTGACCACAACCAGCAGCAAAGGAAGGGCCAAACCAAATTCCCTTTAAAACCCACCCAAAAATTCATGTTGAGGGGTCTGATGCAGGAGACAAATGAAATTCATGTCTCTAAGTTACAATTCGAGGTTTCTGCCATGAAAGTAGCCAGAGCAGAGAATCCTGGGTGGTTGATTTTCTCTCCTTGAGTTCATCGCCATTAACCAAAAATGAATCATTTGTTAATTGGCGAGTTTGGTTTGAACCCATGCCACCATGATTCTTATCTCAGCAGTTGGAAGACAGCTCCTTCCAAGGATTCAACATGGCACGGACAAAGGCAGAGATCAGCATCCTGAAACGTCAGAAATCTGAGTGCTGATAATCCTGGAGATCACAAAATTAATTTGGAAAAGCCTCTGAGATCATCAAGCCCAGCACTGCCAACACCACTCCTAAACCAAGTGTCACATCTACATTTTTTTTAACACCTCCAGAGCAAGAGGGTCCCCCCGAGCCTCCTCTTCTCCAGGCTGAGCCCCCTTTTAGTGCTGCAGACCCTGCCCCAGCTCCCCTCCCTTCCCAGGACAGACACAGACAAGGCAGCCAAAAACAAGAGGTGCAGAACAGACCCAAAATCCACAGATAACAAATTTAATAATATCCATTTTCCCCCCTTTCTACCTGCTGGCAGCCAAAAGGAAACACAAAAGCACAGACATCATTAGGAAAAGCAAGTCAACTTCTTGGGCAGGGATAAGGATAACAAATGTTTCGCTGCTCTGTTTCAAACGTTTCAGATCTTAAACTGAGCCCAGGAAGGAACATTACCAGTTAAGCTATTACAGCAAATGAAATGAAAATTGAAAATCAAGTCTAACTGACATTAAATTTAAATAAATATATCTCAATTCCACCATCACAATACATAGTTCTTGTGACAAAAACTTCTGGAGAAGGGAAAAACACCCTTGGTAACTCTGAATATTAAGCTAAGGTATCACAGGCATCTCACAGTTTATCTAAATAAAGTGTCTCCTGCAAAGAGCCCTGGTTCCTCCAGTGCAGGCTGCAGTGTGATTAACAGAGGTCCATTAGAGAGGCAATCCATAACCTGGCTTCTGTGAGGAGTCCCTGCCACATCCGTCTGTGTTTCCATGGCAACCAGGCAGGAAAATATAAAGCAAATTACAGTTAAATGAAAATTATTCTCCATGACAATATATGTTAATGCGGGAACATTTGCGAGGCCATTCCAGATAAAATGTTTACATTCACACATGTGTCTACAAAAATAAATAAAAGGCAGCTGGAGCAGCTAATGGATCATCCAAAGAGAAGGATCAGAGTATTTTTTTTTTCTCACCCCAAGTTTTAGGGTATTCATTAGAATAAAATTTTCAAGCTGAGAGAATAGGAAACAATCCACCTTACCCGAGGTATCTGCCCATTTCCATACAGAAACATTCTTTAAGGAACAGCATTTCAGAAGATCTAAAATGCACATTTCTGAACATTGTGAACCTTTACTTTTCCCAGCTGCAAACAAAGGCCACATTTATACCTCCCCATCCCAGAAGAAAATGGTTGAAACAAGAGGTTGAGCTTATATTTAGAGAGATCTGACTGAAACCAGAATAGTGACTTATTTTAATCAGCTATAACTTACTGAGAACTGGAAGGTGTTTTATACCTCAGAATTTGGGGTGATGACTCCACAGCTGGGAGAATCTCATACCCCACCAGGGTTTTAAGGCAGCACAGGCCACTGAAACACTTTTAGAAAAGCCCACAATTAAGGCTGTAAAAGGTGATCCTACTCTCCCACCATCATCACTTAGCCTGAACAGTCCTTTTTTAGGGACTAGATCTCAGTTTAGGGAATATATCTTCTGGAACATGAGGGAAGTTAATTGGAATGAGGCTCATCAAAATGCAGCCACTTTGTTATTTTTTTAACTCCCTTGGCTCGTACCCCGAAGAAAAGCCCAAAGAAAGGAAAGAGGTTATAAACTGACTCACAGTCTCTGCCACTGAAACGCCACGTTTTCAGAAGGGTTTAAAATACTGCCCTGGAAAACAGCCCCCCCTCAGCCGCCTTGCCAAGTTCCTTTCCCATGGAAATGCTCTGCCTCTTCCGCGAGTAACACAGGTGCAGGTTTCTTAGGAAGCCCCAGAAAGAGCACAAGGCACTTTTTGAAGGCGCTTGGGAGAGCTGGGAACACAGAGCAGGGCATTCACTGCGCTGGCACATCTGAGCTCGCTCCGTGCACGCTCCCACTGACCTCCGCATCTGCCTCCTGCCTCCGCCTACGGAACAATGCTTGGATCATGAGGATCGTAACTTTTTATGACAGTGGGAAAACTGCAATCTTCTCCACGAGTTCACTCCACCCTGCACATAAAACTGCTCATAGGTTCAACCATAAAGCAAACTCCCTCCTTTGAAGTTCCACTCGGAGCCCTGTGCACGTTGTAAAGCCGAGCTGGAAGAGCGCAGCGTATTAAGGTTTTACATAACCACCCTCGTGGAAAGCATCGCTCCCAAATCATCCAGAGCCACTGTTGACAAAAGCAAGTCAGGTCAGAGAGTATCTGGGTAACAAAACTCCTCACAGGTGAGCTCAGGTTACCCGCAAACACCAAAGTCACACACCACCCAATGTATTCCAGCCATGCTCCACTTTCCCTGAGGATCAGCTTCCTGCAGAGCCCACAGCAGCGCTCCCATTATCGCTTCAGCTCATTTAGTACTGACCCACAGTCCCCTCCACCTTTCACTCCACAGGGTATGCAGGCAGGAGAGGGTTGGAAGGGACCTCTGGAGATCATCCAGTCCCACCCCCTGCCAAGGCACGGTCACCTGGAGCAGGTGACGCAGGAACACGTCCAGGTGGGTTTGGAATGTCTCCAGAGGGGGAGACTCCACACCCTCCCTGGGCAGCTGTTCCAGGGCTCTGCCACCTCCATGGAAAGTTCTTCCTCGTGTTGAGGTGGAACTTCTTGTGGTTTAGTTTATGTAGCTCCACACAATGCACAGAATACAACTATAAACGGTGTAAAAAGCAAAACACAACCCCTGCCAACAGAACCCCAGTAGCAGTTGCTAGGATCCTCTGCAAACCTCACTAATTGCTGGGATTGGGTTTCCAGGGAAGCTCCTTGCTGCAGTGGTGGAGGGGCTGAATGTTGTTTTCACAAAAGAACTTGTAAAACCCCAGGCTGCATGTCTGCAACAGCCAGGATTTATATTCCAGGCACAAATCAGATTATGCTGCACACACCGTGCTCCCGAGGCTCCGAGCAGGTGGATCCCACCAGGATGAGCAGCCTTCCCAGATGCCCAGGCTCCAGGGCCAGGTTCCCTGCTCTCCCTGATGGGCTCCACATCCTTTTGAGCAGAACTGACTGTGTCAGACACCTCCCTATTAGAAAAGTCATTTTCTCTGTAAATGTAAGCAAATGCATGCTAACATGGAATGAGATTTCAGGGAAAATCAGGCAGCCTGCAGCTTTCCTGGAGGAGATTCAGGGACACCAAGGAGGTGAGCAGTACTACTACTATTAGAAACCTCATGAAAGAGAGCTCCATGGTACAAATACAGGAGGAATCCACATAGAGATATTCCAAGAATGGATCCAAGCAGGGGAGATGCAGGAGAGGGAAGGAGCTGCTCCCTGTGAGCACAGGGCACAGCACAGCTCCCCAAACATCCCTGCCAGCATTCCCCATGCCTGAGGAGCCTTCACCTCAACACTCCCACAGCTTCACTCCCTTCCCAAGCACTTTCCTCCCACCATGCAGAAACAAGGTCCAGCTCTCCAGAGGGAGAGGAAGATGCAGAAAGAACTCAGAGAGAAGGAGAAAGGCAGGAACAGACAGGAGGGGACCTCAAAAGGCAGACAGGCTAAAATTAGAGACAAGAATCCTGGATGAGGAGGACCAAAATGAGAGCAGAACCTCCATCAGATGAAGCTCCTGGGAAAGGGGAGGGACAGACAGCAGGGAGAAGAAACATCCTGGTGGGTGAAGCAGGGGAAGTTTGCAGACAGAGCACACTGAAGGAAATTAAATTCAGCATTTTAAGACTACAGCCTCCAGCTCCCTAATCAAGGAGCACTACTCAATACACCAGGAAAGAGCCAAGAAGTTGACCTTTTGTCCGATCCCTTCCCCGTGGACTAACTCGGAGGAATTTGTCTCTCACCACAGAACCAGTTTAACACCCCAGTTCCAGTGTTGATCACAGGGGAAGGGAATTGAATTCACCATGGAGCAGCTGAGTAACACAGGGCACCTCAGATCTCCTGGGAGAGCCAGAATCCTTCCAGATTGCTGGGAAAATGGGGAGCAGAGACCTCAACCAGGAGAGAGCCACCACGCAGGATCCCGGCGTGTGCTGGGACAGGCCACAGCGAGGAGGAAAACCAGAGCAGCCACCAGCCAGACTAATTCCCAAACCAGGCATATTCCCCCATATGTGGGGACAAGAAACCACATGAATAAAAAAAGTCAGCATTCAAGGAGAACAGGTTTTCATCTTCAAACCTGTGCACTCGACCCTTGGGCTGCTGAGAAAAGCGAAGTTTCACACACTAAATCCCCAAACTTGCTCATTACAGTCCAGCTTGGATAAATGGATCTGCCTGTGCCGAGCTGCAAGACGAAACCACGGAGACAGCTCGGGGTGGGCAGCAGCCAAGCACCGTAACCGGAGCACCGGGCGGTATTTAAACCCCCAGAGCACAGCCAGGAGCAGGATGTTTTTGTGTCCCCACACACACACACCCCTTCCCCGCATTACCTACATCTCTTCCCAGCATCTCCATGGCTAATCTCATCCATCCAAAGATATATGGATATATTTATAGACGGGCTTATATCCCCAGCCCATCCGAGGCCTGACGCAACGGCGGAGCACCGGTCGGTGCTGTTACCACAACGCTGACATTTCACAATCTGCCGCAGCCATCCTCCCGCAGAACGCGGAAAACACCAGCCCCGGAGTGTAAAGTCTATCCCAAAGTGCTTTCCATGGGATACAGTCACTGCCACAGTCAGCAGGATCTCAGCCCTGCCACCTCCTCCCTGGAGCAGCTATCAGGAGACCATTCCCAATGGGGAACTTCTTGGAACTTTATCTTGGCTCCGCCTGGACCTAACCAGCCTGCAGAAACCCAGCCGCTTACCAGTCATTCGGAGCTCCTGGTACAACTTGTTTACACAGCACAGGTCACAGGATCGGCTGGAAGGTGTAAGCAGGATATAGTTTTTATGGCTCTGAACTCCTGCCCAGATAAGCCGATAAGGCCCCGGCTGGGGGCGGGGAGCACTTTCATGTGTGCGTGATTTGAAAGGAAGAGGCACCATGAACTGCAGCTAAGCAGTTGGTACTTAATAATGAAGCTTCCATTCACCTCTAAAGCTATTTAATGCCTTTTTTTTTTTTTTTTTGGAGTTCCTAATTACACATCCTTTCATTTCACATCCAGATATTGAGGGCAGCACCATATTTCCAAGCCCAGCTCTCCAGCCTCTGGCTGCCGAGCCTTCAGGGACACGCTGCCTCCGGATTGTGGTGAATTTTTTAGAGGGTAACATCTCCCTTCTTCACTCCCTCTGATTCTTCCCCATGCCTGTGACACAGTTTTAGCAGCTTTATACTGCTCTAAAGGTAAATTATTCGAGACCTTTTCTATCCTGAAAAGCTGTCAGTCTCTCAAAAATAATTACAGAGCCAGTTCCCTCTGGCCTTTGCTTCCCTGAGCCTGGAACCACCCTGCCGTGACACCATGCAAACACCCACGTTCTCAGTGAGGACATGAAACCCCTCACCCAAACAAGGACCACCTTAACATTCCTCTCACAGCAAACCCAACATAGCACAAGAAAGGAGATGCCTTCTCCCTGGAAAAGCATCCATCCTCACACACAGCTGAGACAAAGCTGCTTTTACACACACTACGAAGTTTTCTACCCTTTCCGTTCTCCAAGTCCAGAAATTTTATTACAGGCATTTTAGCCACATACAAACCCAGCACCAGCACAGACACACTTGCACCTAACAACAAAATAAATATTTCAGCGTTTCCACAAGATATCCAGTGTTGTAACCTTTGGTTTCCGAATCCAAACGCAACATACAATCAATACCCTGCTCCTGCCACTGCAGTAATTCACAGCAGAAGGTTTATTTTAAAAACACTCAATGGATAAGTTTGGTTTTCTTCGAGACGAGGAAGAAAGGCTGCCTCCAGATTTGGAGAGGATAAATAATTCAATGCCTGAATGCCAAGGGCAGTGTGCACACATCCATATGGCAGGGACAATGCAGACAGTAATATATGCTGCACATCACCACCCTGACAGTGCCTTCAACCCTGACCTAGAAAAAAACATCACTTTCTTCTGACTCCAGCAGCCAATTCCCTCCCCGGTGCTGCCACCCGTTCACCGTGGGGTTACCGTGGGGAAGCATCTCCCAGTCCCAGGCTGCAATTCCAGCCTCTGCTCCCAACAGCTACACAGCAGCGAGCGGCACGACTTACTCACAAGGAGAGCTCCAGAAAATGGGAATAAACCCGAGGGAATGGAGGTTTCAGAGGTCCCCTTTGGGAGCTCACGCCTTCCCAGCCAGCATGAGAGGGGCAGGAAAAGCCGGGATGGTTTCTTAGACATGAGGTCTGGTGAGATGCCGGCAGGGCCCCAAGGGAAGGGGAGCAGAGGGAGTGGGGAGGAAACCCAACATAGCACCCAGCACCCACCTGAGCCCTGCACGGGGCTGCTGAGCCACGGGGCTCCCATGCCATCCTCGAGGGACGTGGGACCACAGGGATCATGTTGGACAGACACACGACCACGGAGATCCCACCGGACGTACACACAACCGCGAAGCCCACGATGGACGGACACGGGACCAAACAGACCGTGTTGGATGGACAGAGCATCATGCAGACCCACTGGACAGACACAGAACCAAACAGACCATGCTGGATGGACACAAGACTGTGTAGATCATGTAGGATGGACAGAAGATCATTCAAATCATGTTGGATGGACACAGGACCA